>LHPF02000039.1:0-393986 GCA_002245815.2 Micractinium conductrix
GCGCCCCCGTTCTCCGCTGTTCTCTCCCGCAGGCCAAGGGCAATGGCCGCGGCGGCAAGCTGCCGGATCAGCTTTCTGTGGCGCGTGGAGGCAACGGCAGCTTCGCGGCCCCTTGGTTGGATTTGTGGAAGGAACTGCGCAGCGCTGGTGGTGCACACTTGGTGCGTGTTTGAGCTAGTATCTTCAGCATGCATCGTGCGAGTGAGCGCCTTTGCCAGCCGTGCGAGTGAGCGCCTTTGCCAGCCGGTGCACGTGCGTAGCTCGTCATGCCAGCCGCTTCACTGCCCTCCCATTCGAAGTCGGTGCATCCCCTCCCTCTCGCAGGTGCTGGCTACCGACAAGCTGCGTGCCGTGCTGGAGAAGCTGGGCTGGGTGAGCCCTTCAAACACAGTCGTGCGCGCAGCCAAGGAAGCGGTCACCAACTGGGTGCTGCCCGTCTATGGCTGGTCCTACCTGGAGGAGCTGCTCAACATACCGTCTGATGAGGCTTTTGCAGGTCAGGGGCGAGGGCACTTCTGCAAAATAAAGAGCATGGCGAGGAGGGGCGTGGGCGGCATGTGATCCACATTCTTGTGCATGGTTGCTCGTTGTATTTGCTGCGTTGCACCGCTCTCACCAACCTGATGCCCCTCCTGCGCTCCTCCTCCGCAGACCTTGTGAAAGAGGCCACCGAGAGCGGGCTGTTTCTGGAGCAGGCGGCTCCGTCAGCTTGCAGCGCACTGCTTGGGTGCTTCTCCAAGCCGGGGCCTACTGCTGCTGGCTATGCACGCCTGCACCATCAACTGACCCCTGTGTTTGACACAGTCAGTGGGCCCGGCCAGTCGCGTGTCCCAGTAGAGCAGTTCTGGCCCACATAAGCAGCGCTGGCGGTCCTGAGAAGGTGTGTGGCTGCCTGCCCACCGGCCCGCTTCCTCCTTGCCCACCACCTACCGACCTGTTGCTTGTGTCTGCGTGCGTGCTCCCTGCTTGGCTGTCAATCACGTCGAGCATCGCGTGTTCCTAGAGAGCCGTTCTTTGCCTGCTCTTTTTTAACCCTCCTGTGAATGGATGCCTCCGCAGGTGCGCGGCGACGGTGGAGCAGCAGACAACGTGGCAGCTGCCTGCGGCTGGCAGGGGCCCGCCACGCAGCTGCGCAATGCCGTGCGCAGCGCGGCAGCGCAGCTGGCGGTCCTGTGGCCAGCAGGCAGCGAGGCAGCCTCGCAACTAGAGCAGCCGGAGGCCCACCAGCAGCTAGCACAGCAGCAGGCAGAGGCCAGCATGGTGCCTGCGGAGCAACAGCAGGCGGCGTTGCCTGATGAACTGCTGGCAGGCATCATGTCTCAACTGCCGCCAGACTTCTTTGCCGCCGTGCCCGACCCCACGTGCATGCCGCTGGACTGGCAGGCAATGCAGCTGCAGCAGTTTGCCGGCCTTCCCGGCGCCTCTCTAGCAGCCCTCACTCCTTGCCTCTCCCCACAACAACCACTCCCTTCAACACAGTTGGTGCTGCCAATGTCATTGCGCAGCTGCAGCTGCCTCCAATGCCTCTGCCGATGTCGATAGACGGTGTGGCAGAGCTGCCTGCAGTGGCCCAGGCTGTTGTTCAGCACCCACGCAAGCGGGGCCGTGAGTGACACCGGGTGCTGCTATCTAGGTGTTTTGTCCCTGTATACATCCCTTGTACCCATCTCCCATTGTAAGCATGTTACAAAGTCTCCTCCTCGTCGTCACTGAACTCAGTAGCGGCAGCACCATCCCAGTCGCCCGCAGCAAACACGGAGCGAGCAGCAGCTAGCTGGCAACGGCAGTCTTGCCGGCGGTCAGACAGCAGCAACAACAAGCCTGCGCAATACATAGCTTCTTGCTCGCGCTCTGCTGCAGTAACTGCTGGACGGCACCAAAGGCTGGTGCATGCAGCACGGCTGCAGAGGCGTCTTGCAGTGCTGCCTGACGCTCAGCAGTGCGCCGCATGGCATCGCAGGTAGCCGCCTCTTGTTCTGCAAGGAACGCAAGGCAGCAATCCCGCTCTGCTTGCAACAGCTCGAGCTCTTCTACTGCCCGCTCGCGCTCGCACGTGAAGGCGTGCAGCTTGGTGACCAGCTGCTCCAGCGTGGCTGGAGGGACTGCCGCTGCTGCCGCTGCTGCCGCCGCCGCCTGCCGCCGCTGGCTGGCTGAGCGCTTCCCACGGGTACACGCCACGGCATATGTCATCTGCAGGGCAGAGATGGGCCAGGATTGAGGGTGAGTCAATTGCTACGCATGAGCAACAACAAGCTTCAGCTCAGGCCCTGCGACAAGGAATGGGTGGGCAAACATGCAACGTCTGCAGCAATGCATGCCAAGCAACCAACCCACACCCCAAGCTCACGCGTGCAGCTTACCTACAGCCCAGCCGCGAGCGGCATCGATGGTTGGCGCAAGCTGCCGCAGCTCGCGCGGCAGGCGGTCGAAGCCCACGTACCCGCCAGCCCGCCAGGACATTAGGCTGGCTAGGACAGGCTCCATGCGTGCCTTGAGCTGCTGCTTGGACTTGCGCACCTTGGCCAATTCACCCGGCCGGCTGGTGAGCCGCGTGATCAGGTGCTCCATGAGCTGCACCTGCACCTCAAAGAAAGAGGGTGTGCATGTGCGGTGTAAGTTACGGCCGGAGGGTGATGGTCGGATTGCACAGCAGCAAAGCGGTGGCTTTTGATTGCCCAACGCCGTTGTACGCTGACCAACCTGCTGTGCCGAGCGTGTGAGTTGCGTTTGCAGGCGCTGAATCTCGTAGCTTGCCCAGGCTTCGGCCGCCTCTGCCAGCCGCGCATCAGCAATGGACTGGCCGCTAGGGAGGCGCACCAGGGAGGGCTTCTCGCCGTTGAACAGCGCCCTCTCTAGGCTGCGGATGCGCGCTGCAGCTCCAGGGGCAAGCCGCACAGCAGCGCTGTCCCGGAAGAGGCAAGCCGCAGGCGGCAGGCAGGCAGCGGCGCTGTTGGAGACATGCTCCTGCTGCAACCGCAGCTGGCCATACTCTGCCAGGGGCGAGAGCCTCAACGCTGGTGCGCTCGCCTGGGCAGTTGCCGCCACACGTTCCAGCATCAACTTTACCGCCTGTGCGGAGCAGGGTTGAAAGAAGGCATGCAGCGTGTCTTGACAGGAAGAGGAGCGTTGCCGTTAGCCACCAACCGCGGGACATGCACACACCAACGCGCATGTTGCCATAACAGCGATGCATGCATGCCACCAATCGCCGCTGATGAACCATGCGGGAACACAGCAACCACACATCATGCCACACAGCGCACCTGCGGGGTGTGGTAGCCGTGCGTCGCTTCAAGCTCCCCAAGCAGGTCGGACAGCTGGCTGTCGGCTGCATCCCGCACGCGCACCGCCTTGGCAGTCATGTCACACAAGAGGGTGACAATGCGGCGCGCCTGGCGCCAGTTGTACAGCTGTCCTGCACGCTCCAGCCGGCCTTGGCGGTTGCGCAGCGTCATGTACTGCAGGGAAAGGCCCACGGGGGTGGGGGTGGGGTGGGGTGGTTGGGGTAACTGCGCATGTGTGTGTGAGGTGTGTGTGGGGTGTGTGGGGTGGGGTGGTGGTGGGGTGGGGTGGTGGTGGGGTGGGTGGGTGGGGTGGTGTGTGTGTGTGTGTGTGTGTGTGTGTGTGTGGTGTGGTGTGTGTGTGTGTGTGTGGGGGGGGGGGGGGGGCATGATGCAGGGCAGGAGCAGCGCGGCACCAACGTGCGGCGCAGGGGAGGGCAGGGCAAGCTGTACAGCAAAGCTTGGCGATGTGCACTGGCGGTGAAAGGTTGCGAATCAACCTGCGTGGTGGCGCCATGGGGCCCAATGTATGCCCAGAAGGTCTCGTTGGGCTCGACGTACTGCCGCCCAGCACCAACATGATACAGCGCATCGTTCTTCTGCTGGCAGGCGGCGCTGCACGAAGCACAAGGGGTTGCCAGAGATGCAATGTTAGCGTATACAGCTGGCTGGGTGCAACAACGTGACTGCCTGCGTTCTCTCCTCCTCCACCTTTGACAGGCAGCGCCGCCGCGGCCCACCGCCGCTGCCAGAAACCAGGTGTGCGCTTCAATGCAGAGGCTCTCACTCCTACCTGTGGCTGTAGCGGTGAAAAATAGGAAGGACGAACTTCGTGCCCACGTACACCAGCAGGCTAGCCAGCATTGGATGCTTGCAGGCCCACTGGCGGAAGTACGCTGAGAAGCGGCAGTTGATGTCGTACCACACAAACAGCACCGGGATGTGGCACGTCACCATGAGCACGTACAACTGCGAGGGGTGGGAGGAATACTACTTGAAAGATATGGCAGGCAGCACTGCTGCAAGAGTGAACTCTCAGCGCCCCTGTGATCCTCCAAGGAACCCCTCATACGCCCCTCCTATGCCCCTGTTGCGTCCCTCTGTCGCGTACCAGCACGGATGCGTAGATGTAGCGCTCGCCCGTCGCGATGTCCATAAGGTGCGCCACAACGTTGTGGCGGCACATCGTGGAGCCAACAGCGGTGACATCGTACTGCAAGGGTGGCGCATGTACGGCAGCAAGGGCAGAAGAGCACTTAGCGAGCGTTAGCCAGCCAGCTGAGCTGAACCGGTGGCCCGGGCAGCAAAGTCAAGCACCCCAACCTGCCCCCCAGCATCGGCAACCACAACAGCAACAGCAGCAACAGCCACAGCAGCACTACAAACAGCAGAACACTCCCCCCCCCCACACACACACGAATGTGCAGACTTTGGAAGAGGTGGGCGGTGCAAAGCAGGAACCCCGCAGCAAGCGCCAGTAATGCGCCAGTAATGCACGCACCGTTTCAGACGTCCGCGCGAGCACCTTCGCTGCGTTGAAGTCGGAGCAGGCCCGGTCCGCCTCTGCATCGGCTGCAGCAGCGTTTGCAGAATCTGCAATCAGGGCATCGTACTCAGCAGAGTGCAGATACAGCCGCCGGTTTGGAGGAGCCAACCGGACAGATGTGCTGCCACAGCGAGCGTTGTGGACGAGGCCGAAATTGAAGTCAATGTTTATGCTGTGCAGCGGGCACGCTTGGCTTGCGCGTGCGCAGCAGGCACACTCAGCCAGCGGCCCAGAGGGGAGGCCCTGCATGGGACAAGGACAGTTTCGTGTGGGACGGGGGAGAGGTGTTGTAAAATGCAGTCCCTAGTGCACGCTGACAACGCTGCCCATGTGAGTTTGATGATGTGCAGGTTGCTTGTTGCTGCTCCCCACTACTCTCACCTGCACCCCGAGGTGTACTAGATACAACAGGGCGCACATCAGGTAGCCAAACTCCTGTCCGGTTGAGAGAGTGGAGGGCAGAGGGGTGAATGAGTGAACAAGAGCGAGCAAGCTACAACCAGTAATAGCAAGCAAGCAACACCCAACACCCCTGTTGCAGCTGAGCTGCCCGCCAATGCACTCACCATGACGGCCTCATGCAGCTGCCGCTTGAAGTGCTCGCAGCCCATGGGCTCGCTGCAGCCGTTTGCCTCGTGGAGGCGGTGCACAACAGCAGCAATGCTGTTCACTGCTGCCGGCCGCCGCCCCTCGAAGACAAGACCATCCGACATGTGCAGCAGCTGCCAGTCGAACCACCGCGCCGGCAGGCCGGGCCCACAGAGGGACACGTCCAGGCACACCCTCGGCGTCGCAGGGAAGCAACCCGCAGCACAGGGGGACGGTGCCCAGGTGCCGCCGCAGCCGGGCACGCGGCAGCTGGCCCGCGGCACATCCAAGCTGTAGCGGTAGAGCACCGACACAATCAGCACGGCTGCAGGCTGCCCCTGCTGCAGGTCGGTGCTGCCGCACTTCCTGCACCGCTGTGGCAGGGCTGCCAGCGCCGCTAGCCGCGCGGCCTTCTCCGCCTCGAGCCGTGCTGCATCCAGCTGCCGCTGCCCGGGAAGGTGCTCGATATAGGACCTCTGCACCTCCCCGCGCACGCTGTCGAACTGCACCTGCCGACGCACCGCCTCTGCAGCTGCTGCCGGGTCTCTGATGCTGCCTACGCGCTCGTGGAGGCTGCCGCTTGCTGCCGCCGCCGGCGGCGCCGCTGCTGCTGCTTCTGCTGCACCCCAAGCGTCGTCAACTGCGCCCCATCCGTGCTCGGATGCATCGTCGGCCTCGAAGCTGCCAGCCTCAGGCTGCACGGGGGCTGCGCTGCGCTGCCGCACACCAGTTGTGGCCCGCTGCTTCTTGGGAAGTGGCGGGCCGCTGAACGAAGGCTCTGACGGTGTGGACGTGCGCCAGAAGCCGTCGGACATCGACCGGAGGCAGCAGAGCGCGCTTGCCAGGCCTGTGGGTGGGACTGCGCTCTAAGGGGCTTGCGCGCGCTGCACTAGGTGCATACGGGTAGTGGGTGTGGGTCAGGAGCACGATGAAACAACAGGCGGCATCTGCAGGCTCCTCCGCTGGTCCGCGGACGATGCCGCCGACACCGCCAGCGGGGCACCCCCTGCCGCCTGCCCTGCGCAGGGCGCGCACGCTTGCCTGCTCCACCACCACCCTGTGACCCCTCTCAGCGAGGCTGGATGGGTGGACCACTGCACAAGCACCCCAGGAACAACAGGCAGCATCACATCTGCAGGCACCCCCTGGTCCACCGCCGTCGCCGACCCCCGACAGCGCCGCACCCTCTCCCGCCTGCCCACCGCAGGGCGCGCATGCGCCGCCTGCTCCAACACCACCCTGCAAACACTCTCAGCTAGGCTGGGTGGGTAGCCTGCTGCACAAGCAGCCCTGGCACAGCCGGGCAGCGTGCCGCGTTCGCCAGGAGGCGTTGCCGCCGCCGCTGCCAGTCCCTGGCTACAACTGCAAACGCTGCCTCCAATCCAGGAGCTCTATTGGGTTACATATGCAACTTGTGAGCAATGCCAAAGCGGCCTGCGAACGCGCAGAGCGCACTGCTCGCGCTGCCACTTGGCGCGTGGGTGGGACTGCGCTCTGAGGGGCTTGCGCGCGCTGCAGGAGGTTTATAACACTAATGGGTTGCCCAGGAGCAGGCTGGAAAGGCAAAAGGAGGCTGTATTTTGCGCTAGGGCGCCCCTGAGAAATGTGAGCGATATCTGCCGGAAAACCTGCCGGAGACCCTGCCGGATCAACTGGTTTGGCTTGTGCCGGCAGCCCTCATTAGCTCACGCCGTCGTGGCTGCATGAAACATGAACGTGCACCTGACGCTGCCCCCAGCCGTCTCTGCACTTCAGTGCCACACACCTCTGCTTGCCTTAGACTACTTCTGCGCCGCTCCTTTGTCGCTCTGCAAACCTCGCCGACAGGACCGCCCGACGCGCTTCGCGGAGACCGCCGCCGCCGAGGCGATTATAGTACTTTGCAGCGATGGCAGGCTCTGTGTTCCAAAGCTTGACGCCAGCGGAGGAACCTGCGGTCCAGGCGGAACTCGTTCAGACTCTTTCAGAGGTGCGGCGCGCTGGGCAGGGACTCCCAAGCTGGCAGAGGGGCAATGGAGGTAGCCACGATTGGCGCAGGGCGCACACTGTGGCACCACGCTCCTTCGCCGCCGCTGCCTGTGGCCGCCGCCGCTCGCCCACCTCCTGCCCACAAGCCAAGCTTTCAGGGGCGCGTCGTACGTGCATTAAAAAAACAAATCACCTGTTTCTTTCACCCCAGGCCATGAGTGATGAGGGCCTTGCAAACTACTTCACACGGCGCAACCGCGAGGCAGCAGCACGCCTGTGGGCGGAGCTGCTGCGGCTGGCGCTGGCAGCCGGCTCCGCCAGCGCCACGCCGCAGCTCTTCTGCCTGGCTGACCGTTCGGCAGTGGCCGTCATGCAGCGCTGGCCAGACGACCGGGTGGGTTGGGCGCTGCAGCCGGGGGCTGTGCCGCAGTCGGTGGGTGGGCGTGCAAGACCTGCCCTCCACGGACGCCGCCTCTGCGGCGGGGACTGGAGGTGCGTTGATGCAAGGCGTCGAGGCTGGCGCCAAGCTTGCGCACTTGCACCATCTGGCGCCCGCCGACGTCGTACTGCTCATGCAGAACCACGGGTGGCCTCCCCTGCGCCTGTCTCTCTGCAGAACGACTGGCACCGTGGCGTGGCGCTACGGCGGCTCGCCAAGGTGGTGCCCTTTGGGAAGTGGCGGGCGCTGAGGGAGGCGCTGCTGGCGCTTGACAAGCAGAAAGCGGTGGGTGGGGTGGGGTGGGCGGGCGGGCGGGTGTGAGCTTTTTACGTGTTTGGGTCACCCACCTTGCTGAAGTCTCTGCTGCCATGGTCGTTGCATGAGCGCCGTGGCCATGCCCCTTCGCCCTGCAGGCCTTTTACGCGGCGCACGGCCCGTTTTACTACCTCACCGCGCTGGCTACGGCGCCCGCCTTCCGCCGCGCTGGCTTGGGGGCGGTGCTGCTGGACCACCTGTGCCGCCTGGCGGAGCAGCAGCAGCTGCCGGTGTATGTGGAGGCGACGTCGGACGCGTCCCGCCGCTGGCTGCGCGGCATGGGGTTTGGGGAGGTCATGCGGCACAGCGTACGGGAGCACGCGCCGGAGATCTGCATCATGGTGCGCCGCCCGGGCGCGGCCCAGGCGCAGGCAGCAGCCGCTGCGTCGCAGAAGCCGCAGGCGCGGGCCAACGGCAGCACGGTGCGCCGCAGCGGCAGCAGCGCCGGGGAAGGCGGCGGGCAGCAGGGCGGCGCGCCGCCGCGGCCGTCGCCCCGGCCAGTCGGTTCGGTGCGCTCCCTGTGAGGCTTGCAGGTGTGCACTGAGCGCTGAGTGCGTCCTGTCTCTGAGCTGTCATGATGTGATTGACATGTGATTGACAGGTGCTGGGTTGGTAGCCGAGGGCAGGGGCTGTGGGGCTTGCAGGAGGCTGGCAAGCTTGCAGGCAGGCAGGCAGGGGAGGCAGGCAGGTACACGCGGCCCCAGCCGCTGCCGCCTTGGGGTCCGGGCAACACCGTTTGCGCTTTGCCACGCCTCAGCCCAGCTCCCCCAAATCGAACACCGCCGCCGTGGTGTTGTCGGCGGCGCAGCGCGAGCCCTTGGGCCCCCCCCACTCTGCGAGCTGCACCGCCTGCGAGCACAGCGTGTGCGCAGCGCCTGCGGGGTCCCGCCCTCGTGCCAGCTCCTCGCACACGATTGCTGAGGCTTCTTGGGGGGACAGCACCTGCGTGAACAAGGGAGGGGCGGGGCGGAGGGCGGGCTGCAAGGGATTAGAAAGAGGAGATGGAAGGGCAGGGCATCGACATAAACTGCGCCTCCACAGTTTGGGCTGGGGGCTGGTCATGAGTGTAAAGGATGGACAGGTAAGGTAAAACAGCTGCACAAAGGGAAGGGCGCGGGCGGACGGGCAGGCGGGTGTCTGCTATTTCAGCCCCCCTGCACGCGGTTGCTTGCTCACGTCCCACACGCCGTCGGTGGCGACAACCAGGCAGCAGTTGACGGGGTTCAGGCGGTGCAGCCGCACTGCAACGTGTGCAGAGGGGGGTGGCAGAGGGGTGACGTATCAAGGCACGGGTGGTCCAAACAGAGAGGCGGCGCAGCCGTGCAGGGCCTCACAGCAGCCAGGGCCAGGGCACGCAGCCGACAGCCAGCTCTCTGCCCAAGAATCGAACGCGCTCACCCCCTTGGACACACCGGGGAGGTTCACGACTGCCACAGGCTGGGAAATGCGTGTGCAGCAGCACGCGCGCTGTGATCGCATATACATGAACAAACCGCACTCACCAGAGGGTCGGTGGGACACGCCGTAGCGCGACAGCAGGCGGTGGCCCAGGGCGCGAGACATGGCCAGCTGCAGGGTGGGGCAAAGGCGACGGCAGGCTGTCGGGGGGAGGGAGTGTGAGGCACAACGCATGGCTGCACAGCATGTCGCCGACTGCGGCGTGTGGCTGACGCTCTCTCCAGTCGCGCACCATGCAGGATTTCGATGCTGCACACCGCCCCCGGCCGCCAGATGTTGCCTAGTGCAGCCAGATGTGCGCGTGGGGAAGTACCGGCGCGCCTCCACTCGTACTGCCATCCCTATCAGTACCACGGCAAGGGGCATGCAGCTACCTGGAAGTTGCGCAGGCGCCCCTCGTCCACGCACAGGTACCCGTCGCAGGTGACGGACACGGCGCCGCCGCACTCGGCTGCTATGCGCTGCCGCTCTGCGGGCTCACTGGCCTTGTGCAGCACCGACACTGCGGGGGGGGGGGGGGGGACAAGGCATGAACGGCGGGGGTCACGGGTGAGGGCGGGTGGAAAGAGGACGGCGAGCGGTGTGTGACGTGCACGCAGGCGGGCAGCTGGCAGATTGCCTCCATACTTAGGCCGTACGGCCTCGAGCGCTCACCGGCCTGCGCGGCGTGCGGCTGTCCCTCGGTGGCAGGGTGCCACGCCAGCACCGCCAGGCTGTCGCCCACGCTGGCAACCGCCACCGCATCCCCCTGCAGGGCGTAGAGGCAGCGAGGGGAGGCAGCGCACGCCTCAGGATGCGTGACAGTCGTGCAAAGCACGCGGTGCTCTAGCAGGTGGAGTGCCGTGATGTGGGTCGAGCTGAGCTGGCAACACACACACTCGGCAGCAGGGATGCAGCGCCAGCGCCTTCACCTCCATACCTGTATCAGCACCAGCGTGGCGCTCGTGCCAAACTCCAGCATTCGGGTACCCACGTAGGGGCAGGTGTAGGCCTGGCAGCATGGTGTGCAGGACAACAGGATGTGGGGCAAGCAATCCTCGCCGCCGTTCAGACGGCTGTGCAGCCGAGCTGGCGCACGGCTGCCGCCGCAGCGTGCGCCCACTGCTACTCCCTGCCCCAGCACCGGCTTGCCTTGTCCCCGCTCGAGTTGACCACCAGATGGTACTCCTGCTCTTGGCTGCAACAGCAGATGCAATTGGGCATGATAGAGGAGGCGCAGTGCAAGATTGGCTGCACCAACGCAGCCTGCCGTGCCGTGCGCGCTGCCACCAGCCAGCCACCTTTAGCAGCAGCAGCATCCTGGCAACCGCGCTGCGCCGGCACCCTTGCCCCCCCCTGCATGCACTGACCTGCTGCCAAGTGGGTAATGGTAGCACTCAGGTGCTGTGTCAAACACGCGCAGTGCCGCCACGTGGCCCGCTTCGAACGCTTCCGTTGCTATCGCTTCCAACTCTTCCGCCGTCAGCGCTGCAGCAAGGTGGCAGTGCTGGTGGTGGTGGTGCAGGGTTGACCCCAGGAAAAAGGCAGGGGGAGGCACAGCTGGGCGGGGCGTACTAAGCTAATAGCATGTTCAGGGGCTGGGCACTGCACTGCGCTGCCCGGTGCCGCACGCGCTGACAACATGCTCCACGCACCCCCACCCAAGAGTCGACCCTCCCCCAACCCACCTCCCAGCTGGCGGCGCCGCAGCTGCGGGCAGTGCTCCAGGCACGCCAAGATGGCATGCCCCGCCAGCCGCGCCGCTCGCTCGCCCAGCAGGCCATGCCCATCCTGATGCGCAGCGACACGTGAGAAGGGGGAGGGGGGAGGGGGGATCAGCGGGGGCCTGAGCCGAGCTGCGGTTTGCAGCGCTGGTTGGGAGGCAGCCCTGACCTGCCTGCTTGATGCCATGTGTTGCGTGCTGGGTCGACCCCTGCACCGGTCGACCCCCTGGCCTGCCTGCTGCAGGAGGCGCAGCGGGCTGCAGAGGGCTGACGCAGCACGCAACAGATGAGGCTGGCAGCGATGTGCGCTTTTGAGCTCATCGCGGCTCGTCTTAGTGCTCAGGCCGCCCCGCAAAGTGCATGCAGTGAAGCAGAGCTCTCGCAAACGCTCACAACCCGCAACCCACCCCGACCCAGCCCGCCTGCGCTCCCTTCTGGTCCGTATGGCACTGTGCGCCGACCGACGGGGGCAGGTGGAGCTGGAATTTGAGCTTGTCGGGGAGCAGGAGCGCCCGGCCCTCCTCAAGGAGCGCCGCCGCCGCCGCCGCCCTGCCGCTGCCGCCGCCCGGCCGCCCTTTGCCAGCGTCGCCATGCAGCCGAGCGCCGTGCGGCAGCATGTGCCGGCCTTTGTGGTGGCCAGTGCAGTGGAGACCAAGCCGCGGCTGTCGCTGGAGGGGGTGCCGCAGTGGCGCATCACTGCGGGCAACCTCGCAGCGGGCGCCACCGCGGGCTGCGCCGTGGAGGCGGGTGCGTGGGTGCAGGCAGGGGTGCGACATTGCAATGGCCAACCAACAGGGCAGCGGGGTCGCATGCAGCATACACCCGCTGCTGATGTTGCTCTTCTCTCAAAACGATCAAGAAATCTGGCGACTGCGCGCCTCTTTGCTGGCATGTGCACGCCGTGCGGCCGACCGGCTGCCCTGCCTGCCCCATCTCCCCGCCCGCAGCCCTCTACCCCATCGACACGGTCAAGACACGCCTGCAAGCCATGCGCTCCGGCGGCGGCATCCGCGCGCTGCTGCAGGTGAGCCAGGAAGGACGTGTGTGTGTGCGCATGCACAGGGGAGGCCGCGACACGCCCCTGGGTGCCCCCAGCTTTCCAGTGCCAGCCAACCAAGGTGATCAGCTGTGGTCCTGCTCCCAGGCGATGTGGCAAAGCAAAGGGCGTGCACGTTCCCGCCCACTCACCCCGCCGCAGGCTGGCGGCGGCCGCAGCCTGTACGCCGGCGTGTGGGGCAACCTGGTGGGCGTGGCCCCCGCCTCTGCCATCTTCATGGCTGTCTATGAACCAGTGAAGCAGGTGCGAGAGCAGCAGCCCAGAGGTACTGCTAGTTTAGGTACCGCTGCAGTTCTCTGCCTGATCAGTGAGACGTGGGGCAGGTAGGGGCAGCAGGCACGTCGGCCTGGCGGGACCTGCTTTGCTGTGGGTGTGCCCGATGCGGAGGGCTGGCACGCTGGTCCAACGCAGCGACCCGCGTACCCCTGGCTTCCAGGCGCCAGTCGAACACTACTAACATGGCCAGCAGGCGGCGATGGCGCGGGTGGGCGAGCAGCGGCCCGCCTACCCCCTGGCTTCCAACATGCAACAGTGACTCCATGTACCACATGGCCTCCCCTGCAGGCGGTGATGGCGCGGGTGGGCGAGCAGCGGCACTACCTGGGGCCCCTGGCGGGCGGCGTGGCGGCGGGGCTGGCCTCCTCCCTGGTGCGGGTGCCCACAGAGGTGGTCAAGACGCGCATGCAGACGGGTGAGAGGGGGGGGCAGGGGGCAGGGGCAGGGGCTGGGGCAGCAGGACAATCGAGCCCTGCAGTGGAGGAACAGAACGCTTGGGGCGGCAGTGTGGGGGGGGGGCAGAGCGTTCACTGCAGCGCCAGGCAGGCACCCGCTGCCCGCTGCTCTCGGCTCGCCCGCTCGCTCACCCGCTGCCTGCCGCCCCCTGCGCTGCCCCTCCCTCCCTCCTGCAGGCGAGTTCAAGCACGCGTTCACCGCGCTGCGCACCATCATCGCCAAGGAGGGACGGCGAGGCATGTTTGCGGGGTGAGCCACCGCCGGGCAACGTGTCGGTGTGCCCGCATGCATGCGCCTGTGCCTGTGCCTGCATAGGCCTGCCCGGTCAGGGGGGTCGCCGTGGTTCTCTTCAGCTGTCCGGCTGGCCACCCCGTCTCGCCCCCTGCCTGCCCGCCCTGCCTTGCCACCACCCATGTGTCACCAGGCATCTCCAGCTGTTGCCGCCGCGCTCCCCGGTCACCTGTTTGCTGCAGCTACGGCTCCTTCCTGCTGCGCGACCTGCCTTTCGATGCCATCGAATTCGGAGCTTACGAGACCAGCAAGACGCTGTGAGTCTGCTGTGCTGTGCGTACTGCATGCACATTGTAAACAGGCTGTAATGTGCAGGCTGCAGGGCCGCCTGCCACCGCTCCATTGCTTCCCACCCTGCCATCACCCTGTTGCGATCGCAGTGCGCCGCTTGAGCGGCTCAGCCATCCGTCTGCAGCCCCCAAACGATCCCTGCCGCCTCCTCCCCCGCCTTTTGCCCCCATCCGCACGTCGCTTCCACACGCTATGCATGCACACGAAACACCTCCCACGCCCCTCCCTCACGACCGACCCCCCCCCGCCCCCCCCACCCACACACACACACGTACCCCCTCCTTCTCAGGTACTCCAAATTCGTCAAGCGGGACCTGCACCCGGCGGAGCACTCTGGGCTGGGCGCGGTGGCGGGCGCCGTCACCGGCCTGCTGACCACGCCGCTCGACGTGCTGAAGACGCGGCTCATGCTGCAGGGGGCTTCAGGTGGGCATGGGGGCACGAGTGGGCCTCCTTGTGGGGGCCCCGCCTGAATGTAATTCTGCAGCGGGGTGTGCATTGATGCATGCGCGGTTGCTGCTGGGTTCGAACGCATGCACGCACGCCGGCAGCCAGGGCCCCTCCTGACCGCGCACCATCCGCAACGTCGTGCCCTCTCTCCCTGCAGGCCAGTACAAGGGCGTGATCGACTGCGCCACCAAGATCATGAGGGAGGAGGGCACGGCGGCGCTGTTCAGGTGGGCGGCGGGGCGGGACGGGGCGGGTGCACGGCGGGCGCGGGGGCGCGGGGGAGGGGAGGGCCGGCCGGCGGCTGGCACAGAAACACGGCAAGCCTGTGAGGCCTACCGTCAGGCCTGTGCAGCACCGCTTGCCCCGCCTGCGTAGCAACCGGACCAACTCGGCTCCCTCTGCTGCCACCCTGCACCCTGTGTTGCACTGCAGGGGGTGGGAGCCGCGCGTGATGTGGATCGGCATCGGCGGCAGGTGCGCTGGGGTGGGATCAGTGGGTGGGTGGGGGGTGGGGGGTGGGTGTGTGTGTGTGGGTGGGTGGGTGGGTGGGATCAGTGGGTGGGGGGGGGTGTGGTGGTGGTGGGTGGGTGGGTGGTGGTGGGTGGGTGGGGGTGGTGGTGGGTGGGGGGGGGGGGGGGGGGGGGGGCCAGGGGCCGCAGGCACGTGCGATGCCTGCGCCTGCCTGCGGAGCCTGCAGAGGCACCACCACTTGCGGCGTGCGCGAACCGACAATGATGCGCCGCTTTGCCCGCCCGCCCGCCCCGCCCCCTGCAGCGTGTTCTTCACCGTCCTGGAGGCCTCCAAGACCTTCTACGCGCCCAAGCCCGCGCCCAAGCCCTGCTGCGCCGGCAAGAAGGAGGAGGAGAAGAAGAAGAAGTGAGGGAACGAGCGAGCGCCGACGCCGGCGCCGGCGTCCACGCCGGGCGTGCGGCAGGTTACGTCGGCGGCCCGCTGGCCGCCCACGCCTGCTGCTGCCGGCAAGAGCCACGTGTTTGCTGCAGCAAACACGAGCTTCTACACACTGTGTTACTGACCCCCACACCCCATCCATCCCATTGTTCTACTGACACGCAATCGCAACCAACCGCATGCATTCTTTTGGCCAGCACTCCCACCCGCGCCACTCCGGTGCACCGCCGCCTCCCACCCCTCTGACGCCACTGCATCCTGTGTGACCATCCAGCGAGCGAGAGGGGAGCGACAGTCGACAGTTGAGGCTCTGCTGTGTTGATTGATTGATTTACTGATCCTGTCCTTTGGTCGTGCTGCTTACAGCGGGTTGGTGGGTTGAGGCTGGGTCGTGTGTTGGTGCAAACTGGGGGGCAGGTGGGGCAGCGTGGGCCGCCAAAACGGAGCAGGCGCGTGCATAGGCAAAGCATTGTGCAGTATGTATCTAGCGTTGAAGGTTGCGTGCCGCTGCGTCAGGCACCGCTGCAGCTGCCGGCGCGCTCGGGCGCTGCGCTGCCGGCGCGCTGCACCGGCCGGTTGCGCTCAGGCGAGTCGCTGCAGGCGCAGCTCGCGGAAGCCTCCCTCCTGCGCCAGCCGCCGCTCCCCCACCTCGTCAATGTCCTCGGCAAAGGCGGAGCGGTATACTGCAGGCGGGAGAGAGGGTGGTGGTGGCAACGGGTGGGCGGGGGCAGGCAGGCAGCAGTGAGCGCAGGGCCTCATGTGTCACACGAGGACTGTGCAACACGCACCAAGAATTTCAGTGATGCGCGACCGGGCACACAACGCCACAACGGTCCCTGCCAGTCTCTCTGACGGCCGCCAAGCACGCACGCACCAAGGATTTCAGTGATGCGCGACCGGTCGTGGTTGAACTTGAAGGTGTTGGTCCCCTCAAAGTTGGAGGCGTGGTGGGTGGGCTGCGGCACACGTGTGTGGCAAAGGGAGGCGAGGGGCGGCGGAGGGTGGGTGGATGGGAGGGTGGGGAGTGCCGCTGGCGGCGGCGAGGGGCAGCCACCCACCCTACAGGGGCTGTTCTTTCACTCAGACAGGCAAGAGGCAGCGCAGCGCTCCGCCTTTTGATAGGACCTGTTTCTTGGTTGGCTGCGCCCGCACCTTGTGGTGGTGGTACTCTCCCAAATTGGTGGCGCTGCCGTTGTACGAAACCATGATGGAGTTGGTGTCGACCGTGGCGTACTGGTCCACCTGTCGGGGCAGGCAGGCAGACAGGCAGACCGGTGACCTGTCGCTGCAGCGGGTGCGGTGGCGGCGGCAGCGGAAGCGCCTGCCGGAGCGGCGGTGGCGCCGGCAGGTAAAGGGCGACACCATGCAGCAGCTCACCTCCACCCAGAAGTCTGGGAACGCGGTTTTGAGGTCTGTGAGGTAGTGGCGCATGCCCTCAATACCCACGGTCGGGTGCGTGGGGTCCCACACCTGTCATTGTGGGACATCGAAAGCAGGGGCGGGCGGCGAGGGGACGGGCGGTGACGTGGCAGGTGCGGCGGCCTGCGGTGCGCTGTCGCAGCAAGCATGTTCGCCAAGGAACGCGGCTGAGGAACGCGGCCAAATGGATGAAGCTCCCCTCGACATAAACACCGTGCAGGGGGCGACCGCTGCTGCCACCGCTGTGCAACGCACCACATCCTTGTGCACCACCGCTTCGTCGAAAATCGTGTCGGCCAGCTCGATGCGCTTGTTGGTCAGGTAGTCGATGAGGTAAGAGTGCGCCAGGTCGACCATCTGCTTGACGCGCCTGCAGGCGAGCAATGTGGGAGGGAGGTGGGCGAGAGCGGTGGCGGCGGCGGCGGCGGCAGCGGCGGCGGAATCTGCAGGCCAGCGGACACCCGCCAGTCTCGCGACAGCTTGGGTCCTGCGCACCAGTCTTGAATCTGCTCGGTCTTGCGGTAGGCCAGCACGCGAGCCGATCGTGGCGCGACACGAGGCCGAAAGCTGCTGCGGGGGGCCGCCAGGAGCTGCCCAAAGCTGCTGCTTGGCCGCCGCAGCACCGCTGCTGCTTGCCGGGCAGCCAGAGCCGGCCGATGGCTGCAGGCTGCCGCTGCACACGACTGCATAGTGTCGCGCAGTGTCGGTGAGGCTCTGCGGGGCGCAAAAGTTTACGTTGGTGTCGTGAAGGGTCTCGGATGGCGCGATGGTAGCGGTTCGACTGCGGTTGGTTGTTCATTGATGTGCGCCGCAGCGTTGCTGCCGATGCTGCGTTATTGCTTGCCGCTGCCCCGGATTCTGCCCCTCCCTCCATCGCCTGGACCCTGCGCCGCCTCTCCTCCCGAGCCTGCCGTGCCGTGCACGCATGCAGCCACACACTAGCAGATTCGGTATCATATACACAGATGTGCGCAAGCTCTAATATAATATGGCAGCGGCAGTGGCAGGCTGGAGAGCGCAGGCAGGAGAGGGAGGACAGACACGGAAGGCAGCACAGCCCTGGTGGGGCCAGCGGCGGGCAGACACGTAGGTAAGGGCAAGCGCAAAACATCAAAAACGATTCCAGAAGGTGTGCGGGGGCAGTGGGATGCGGGGCGCGGCTGACAAGGGTGGGAAAACTCGGCGCGGTCCTTTGCTCCGAAGGCGCTCCCGCGTCCGCAAAACTGGGGTGTGGCAGCAGCGCTCTCTCGCACGCATTTGAGCGTCCTTGGGTGCGGGTCGGATGCCAACGGGGCTTTCATGGCAGCCAGCCATGCGCGGTCATGGCTGAAAGCTTTCGCAGCGGTGGCAGCACGCCACCCCTCATGGCATGACACCGCGCGCCGCCGTCTGGGCAGCCGCCTGCGCCGCCTGCACGCGCGACTGCGCCTCTGCCAGCTTCTTGCGCTCCTCGTGGCCCTGGGCGCCCAGCCAGTTGCTGCGGTACACTGCAGGGAAGGAAGCAAGAGGTGGAAAGCGGAGGGAGGTTGTTTAGGCACAGCTGGTGCAACGTTCTACGCTTCCCGTGGCCCTGAGCACCCTCGCTCTGGCACTCTGCAGGCCGGAGAGTGGATGGGAGGGAAGGGAAGAAGGGGCACCGTGACAGCTGAGAACAAAGGCGTGACAGCTCGCCGGCACTGAGCAAAGGGGTCTGTGGCGAGTGGCGCAGACGCCAACTTGTGGGGCAGACATCAGCAGCGCCAAACGCCGCGCCCCCCCCCCCCCCCCCCACCCCCCCACCCCACCACCCACACACACACACACACACACACACACACACACACACCGCGGCCACCAGGCTCACCCTGCACCTCCTGGATCTGCGTGGCGTCCTCGTTGAACAGGAAGAGGTCCACGCCCTGCATGCATGCGTGCGTGCGTGCGTGAGCCAAGGGAACGAGTTTGAGAACGTTTGACAGCAGGGGGGAGGTCCACACCCTGCAATGTGTGTGGCAGAGGACGGGAGCAGGTGCGCCGATCTAGGTGCGCATGCACACGTGTGCGGCCACTGTGTAGCCATGGCTGCGGGGCTTCCCTCCCCACGCACTTGCACACACACACACACGCAGGGACACACGCCAGCTGCGCATGCCTGCCCCGTGCAGCCAGACGTGCTGCCTGCCTGCCCCTTGCCGCCACACCCTGCTGCTTGCACGCGCACCCCCCACTCCACTCACGTAGAACTTGGGGGTCTTGGCGGACACCTGGCCCTCAAAAGAAGCAAACAGGCTGCAGAGGGGGGAGCGAGCGGGGGAAGCAAGGGTTTCTGCTGATGAGAGGTGGGCTGGCTGGGGTGCGGGCTGTGGCACGGGACACAGGCGTGCCCACCTGGCGTGCAAGCAGGGTGCGACATGTGCCCCCCGTGGCGCCGCCGGCCGGTGCGCCCCGCCACCAGCACCGCCAGCGCCCCCAGCCACCTGCGGTTGTCGACGAAGCCATAGTTGGTGCTCTTCACGTAATAGTCGGGGTAGGACTGCAGGGCAAGAGAAGGAGGAAATGAAGTAGCAAAGTCGGGGGGCAAATCAATACGAGAAGCACCTTGTGAGGCCCCTGCAAACGATGCACCAATGCACGTGGCGCCGCCCACGCCTGCAAACGGTGCACCAATGCACGCGGCGCCGCCCACGCAGCACACCGAGGGAAAGCCACAGCACAGCAGAGTGCGGCGCGGCGCGGCGCAGCGCACCTTGTGCAGGTCGGCCAGGTACTCCTCGTACGCCTGAGGGACGGGAGGGGAGCGGGCCGGCGGCCAGGGTTCGAGGGGCTGGAGGCGAGCGCGAGGCACGTGCTTGCAGCCGCAGCTTGCAGGTCAAAAGGCAACATGAAGCCCCTAGTTTGTGTGGCCTTACCTTCATGCCGATGCGACCTATGTTGCGAACCATGTCTTTGTGGGAGATGTTCTGCAAGCGGGGCAACCAGGACAGGCAGGAAGCAGTGGGATGCACCGGCGCCTTGGGTGCGCGCAGCTCTCCCTGCGCGTGCTGCCGGCCATGCACGCACCTTGTCCAGAATTTGGTGCAGGATCGAGGTGTCGCCGTCAGTCAGTAGGACGTTGAAGTAGTCCTCAACTAGGTTCACCATCTGCAAGAATTGTGGTTAAAGTTGAGCTCTTATTTGGTGCAGTTTTACTGCTGGGGGATGGCATCAAGGCAGCATGGCTGGCGACGGCTTCTGGTCGCAGCAGCAGCGGCGGTAGCGGCGGCGTCGGCGTCGGCAGTGGGCGGCAGTAGTGGCGCCGATCAACCCCTTGCAGTCTCACTCACGCGGACGACGTGCTGCTGTTGTGGAGCTCCAATCACCGGCGAGCTAGAGGGGCTAGCGGCGGCACTCCCGTTGCCAGCGGCTGCCACCACCACGGGCGACTTGCACAGCTGCCGCCGCGCTGCCAGGCGCGGCCGGGATGCCATCGTCAGCTGGGTATGCCGCTGCGAGGCAACCGGGAGCGCCACAGGCGAACGGACAACAGCCGCCGGAGACATGGTGGGCAGGGAGAGGGTTTGTGGCTGAAAGCTTGCAGGCGGGCCGTGTTGATCGCGCAGAGTCTGCAGGTGCCGGCGATTGAGGCGATGGCAGTCTCGGGTTGCGGAGCCCGTTGCAGATCAGGGTGCGTGGCTCTCGTTGCTGGCCTCAGAACGTCTAGAAAGTCTCGCACAACTGTCGAGGCAGGCGGCGGAAAGTCGCAAGTGAGTCTTGTGCTGCCTCCAATGCCGCGAGGTTTCGCCGCTGCGGCGGCCCGCTGCCGCCTGCGCAGGTGTTCCTTTCCTCCCGCCCTGTGCAACGACGGCTTCGCTAGGTCTGTTACAGCAACAACTACAGAATTGCACTACCAAGGGCAAGACCCCCGCCAAAACTCAGTCTCAGTCGAGTGCTCGAGTTCGTTGTTCTGTGCACCGTGCATGCGTCGATGGCCGGCTCGCGGCGGCCGTCTGCGTCCGTTTGCAACTGCCTGTCAACAGCCGTGTCCAGCAGCCGCTGCATCCGTCTGCAGCAGCAGCCAGCGCCCGCCGCGCCCCCTACTTCTTCGTTCGCTCCCGCTCCTCGCGCTGCGCCTTGCGCTCGTTGTGGCCCTGCGCCCCCAGCCAGTTGGAGCGGAAGACTGCAGGCAGGAGGGGCCAGATGGGGGTGGGTTGGTTTGGGGGCGCTGGGCGCAGCGAGGCGCACGACCAAGAGCTGTCGCGCGGCTTCTGCCGGCGCCGCCCCGCGTGTATGCTGCAGGCAGGGAGGCGGGCGGGCAGGCAGGCAGACACTTACACATCAAGGTGCTCCGGCCCCTACCCCGCTCCTCGGCAGAGACGCACCCTCTACCTCTGTGATGTGGTTGGCCCCCTCGTCGAAATGGAACAGATCGACTCCCTGCAGGAACAGGAGCATCAACGGGTGCCTCGCTCCAGGGCTGGCAAGGCGCGAAGCATTTCCTGCTGCCCCCAAGAGCGCGGGCGGCAGCGCCGCCCCCGATGCGCCGTCTGCGCCCGCGTGACGCAACCCGCGGCCCGGAGCCCCCCCCCCCCTCCCCCGTGCCTTGAACACCGGCGTGTGCGACGTGGCGCGCCCCTCGAAGGCCGCAAACAGGGTTGTGTCGTCCACCACGCCAAACTGGGTGGGCTTGACCTGCGCAACGCACGCAGGAGCAGGACATGGGGCACGGCGTGTGCGGCAGGAGTGGGCGCCTGGGGGGGAGCAACCAGAAGCTGGCGTGGATTGCTGCAAGCTGAGCGGGGTCAGCCTGGGCGGACAGGGAGGGACGTGGGGCGCAGCAGCAGGAGGGGCACAGGAGGGGGAACGGGCGCCAGGCCAGCCACGTTGGTTGGCCCCTCCCCCCCCCCCTCCCCCCCCCGTGAATCCTTCTCAGCAAGCCCGTGTGCTCACCCAGATCTGAGGGTACGCCTTCTGCACGTCTTGCACGAAACGCAGGTAGTCCTGTCGTGGGAGCCGCGTCAGGGAGGGAGTTGTGTCCGTCAGGGAGGGAGTTGTGTCCAGTGTCCGTCGGTAGCAAAGGTGCGTGGTAGCCGCAAGGCGTGAAGCACCGATGAGCATGAGGCAGGTCACAGATGGTGATGCCATGATGGGGAAGGGGAGGAGGACGCAGCCGCGGGAGGCCAGCAAGCTGGCTTTGCAAACTAAACCCGTCGTAACACCAGTGGCACGCAGGGGGCGGCACAGCAAGGCATCGGGGGAGCAGCACCAGTAGGGCAGGGTTGCATCCGTGCAGCAGGGGACAGCAGGTTAAGGGGCGCACCAGGCCTGCGGTCGAGCGGGCAGCCGCACAGCGTGCCACGCCTCCACCAGCCCCCACCCTCCGCCTCCCACTCAGCAGCGCACCGAGATGCCGTAGCGCCCCTCGTTGCGCACCTGCGACTCGGGGCCAGAGGAGAGCAAAGCCTTATCAGGCAGAGGGGCTGCACGAGCACGGCTCACGGGATGCCACTGCGCAAGCAATGCCACGCTGACGCCCGACCTCCGGTTGCCTGCGGGCTGCCCCTTGCGCAAGAGCGAGTGCCCTACTCTCATTTCCAGCTGCCACCCACCATGTCCTTGTGCTCCACTGCAAGCAGGGCAAGCGGCGGAAGGGGGGGAGGCGCAAGAACTGAGGCCGGGACGGTGCAAGGGAGGCAGGCTGGTGCTGGGCTGATGCTGGCAGGCTGTTGCTGGTCAAGCAGGCAGGCAGGGCTGTTGTTGCACCACCACCACAAGAAACCGCGGCAGCAGCAGCAGCAGCAGCAGCAGCAGCAGCAGCAGCAGCAGCAGCAGCAGCAGCAGCAGCAGCAGCAGCAGCAGCAGCAGCAGCAGCAGCAGCAGCAGCAGAGCCGACGCGCGGCGGCAGGCAAAGCGGCCCCTCCACGCACCATGCGGCGCGAGGATTTGGTGTGCGGTGCCCTCTATGTTGCTCGCCCCGCTGCTCAGCAGCTCCTTGAAGTAGGTTGTGGCCAAGTTAACCATCTGCCAAAGGAGTAAAATGTGCCTAGCTGATGAGCGAGTAGATGGCTAACAGCAGAGTATTGCCCTTTGACGGTGATGACAAAACACCACGAAGCAATGAGCCGAGAGGGGATGAGCGGGCGGGGCGGGCGGCGGCGGCGGCGCTGGCGGGCGGCGGGCGATTGCTCGACCACGTATTACCCCAAACCTGGGCCCTGCCGACCCTGGACGACCCGTCACAGGCTGCCACGAGTCCCAGACGCGCCTTGATGGCCCGAGCGTGGTCGGGGGAGGCGTGCAGCTCAGGGGCGACGGCGTGGCTGCCACCGTTGTGTTTCGTGGCCTTGGTCTGTGCAGCGCGGCGCTGCCGTGCCTCTGCTGCTCGGCAGGGGGCGGCAGCAGGCCGCAGCAGCGCTCGCGGGCGGCCGCCGCCGGCGGTTGCCGGCGCGGGCGGCGCAGCGAGGGCTCGGCAGGCTTGAGACTGCATCGCTGGGAGTGTGGGATGGCGGGGAGAAGCAAACAATGCAGGGTGGCTGGCGAGGCGCGAGTGGAGGAGCGGGCACTGGGCGCATGCACGCGCCTTTCCAGCCGCCCCGCAGCGGCCCGGTCAGCCAACCTCCTTCCCTCTGTGGACCTCCGTCTCCTTCACGTCTGCTGCTCTCCCAGCGCCTCAGGCACACACTTGTATCGTGGCAGCCCGCTGCAGCCGCGGCGCTAAACCCACACTGCTCCGCTCTCCTGATCTGGCGTGCTGCTTGCGCTGCACGCGCTTGCAAGCAACCCCCGAGTGTGCTAGCCTGCTCCTCTCTGCCACGTGTGGTTAGCTGTGTCACAGGCCAGAACACGCAGGCAAAAGGGTCCGCACAGGGCAGGAAACCAGCAGGGTACCGCCGCCGCAGCGTGCCGCCTCACCACCTGCCCCGTCCTCGCCCGCCACGGCCCCCTCCCTGCCCGCCGCCGCCGAATCGCCCGCCACCACGCCCGCCACGCCCCCCGCCCTGCTCCCCTGCAAGCGGCGCGCCGCTGTGCGTGCGCTTCACGCCCTGCTGCTGCGGCGGCGGCGGCTCCTGATATCCCCGGCCGCCGCCATACGCCTGCCGCTGCTGCGGGGGCTGGTACGCCTGCTGCTGCTGCTGCCCACGCCCGCCGCCGCCACGCCCCCTGCCGCCATACTGCTGCTGCTCGCCCTGCTGGTAGCTCTGCTGGTATCCGCCGCCGCTGCCGCCATACCTGCCTCCACGGCCGCCCAGGCCCGGCGGGGGCGGCGCACCGCGACCGTAGCTGCCGCCGCCGCGTCCGTAGCTGCCGCCCCCGCCGAAGCGCCCGCCGAAGCGCCCGCCGCCGCCACCGCCGCTTGCTATGCCTGCTCCTGGCGGTGCATAAGATGTCCCCAAGAAGACGTCGCCCCTCAGCGCCGCCTCGCTCTCCTGCAGGGTCAGCGTGCGATTGGAGCGCGTGTCAGGGTTGAGTGACTGACGCACCCTGGCTGACACACCCTTGGCTGTGCCGTGCCGTGCCGCTCCAGTGGCGCCCGCGCCTGTGCCCCCCCCCCCCCCCCCCCCCGCCCCTTCCTCGCTTGCCTGCAAGAACAGCTGGCTGGCGGCGCCCAGCGCTCCCTCCAGCGCCGCCGGCAGCGCCACGTGCGGGTGCCGCACGCGCGCGGCAAAGGCTTCGGCCAGGCGCAGCCGCAGGCACAGCAGGTGCGCGACGGCGGCAAGGGGCACGCGGAAGCGCAGCCAGCGGTCGACCACCAGCAGGGCGGTGGAGGCCTCCAGGCGGCCTGGGGGAGGGGAGGGGGCGGTGGCGTGGGTGAGGGCGAGGAGCGGAGGAGGGGCACGCAGGGCAGGGCTGTGTTGGCAGCAGCGCTAGTGCGAGCATGCCCCCCCCACCCCACCCACCCCACCCCACAAACCCAACCAACCACCCCACCCCCCACCCCCACCCCACCCACCCACCCACCCACCTGAGGGCCCTGGCAGCCTGCTGCCATCGTTCAGCTGTACCCCCTCCATGTAGGTGGCTATCCCTCTCTCCACCTCCTCCTCCTCCTCCTCCTCCTCTTCACGGTCTTCAGCCATGTAGACGTGAGCCGCCACCAGCAGGAGCGGGTGGGGGTGCATGGCAGTGCAGCTCTTCATGTCTGCAGGCGGTGAGGAGGGGTCGCTGGTGGGGCGCTGCACAAAGCCCCATGTCCAGCTGTCCGACCGCGCCACCTCCCCTCCCCTGCAGCATGCCAGACGCCCCGCCACAAGGACCGCACTCACACATGAAAGCATCGCCGCGCATGATTTCGTCAAAAAATAACATGGCCGCGTGCCCAGGCTCTCCTTCCTCGGGCGCCGGCACCGACAGCCTGCGGCAGGAACGCGGGAGGGCAGGCATCTTCTTCGAGAGGAAAGGCGGGAGGAGGACGTCAGGCGAGGCGGCAGATCGCCTGCATGCAGCCGCTAGCCCGCCGCGTGCCCCCCCCCCCACCCACCCCACCACCACCACGCACCACCGCCCCCTACACACGTGTGCTTACTTGGCATTGATGGAGGCCGGATGGATGCGCACTTTCTCTCCCTTGCGCGTCATGACACTCGTGCGTGCCTTGCGGTCGTTGGGCGGCAGCGGCAGCAGGCGGCTGACCTGGGGGTAGAAGCCGCAGGCCTGCAGTGCACGGGGGGAGGCGCCGGGCGAGAGGCGCAGATGGCAGGTTGGGCAGGGAGGGGAGGCAGGGAGGTAAAGAGGCAGCAGGCGGCTGACCCGGGGGTAGAAGCCGCAGGCCTGCAGGGCACGGGGGGAGGCGCCGGGCGAGAGGCGCAGATGGCAGGTTGGGCAGGGAGGGGAGGCAGGGAGGTAAAGAGGCAGCAGGCGGCTGACCCGGGGGTAGAAGCCGCAGGCCTGCAGGGCACAGGGAGGGGCGATGCACAACTGACGTTTATTGGATCAAGACGGATTAGGAGGTGGTTTGGCGGCAGGCGACCCAGCGCCGGCAGGGCGAGGAGCGAGACAAGGGTGCACATGGGCTGGCAGCGGTGCGGCGAGGGCAGAGGTGGCTACGGCTGCTGGCAAGGTGCAGAGTGCAAGACGGTGCCTTTGCACAGTCGAGGCCAAGGCCCAGGGCGAACCCGCGCCGCTGCCTCACCAGCACTGCGCGCACGAGGTCTGAGCGCTGCGCGTTGCGGCTGGCAGACTCCAGAGACTGGACGAAGCCACGAGAGGTCAGCTCTGCAGCAGGGTGGGGAGCGGCCAGGGCAGCGGATATGGGACGGTGGGGAGGTAAAGGGACTGAGGAGCGCAGGCAGGCAGGCAGGCAAGCGGCCCAAGAGTGGCGCGCAGGCCACGCGGGCGCCGGCGCACGTAGGAGCCGGCACCCCACCTGACAGCAGCTGCTGGCGCATGCCGTTGATCATGTTCATGGTGGCAGGCGACAGGAAGTTGTGGGAGCAGTACCCCCGGTCTGTGCCCTTCTGCGGGAAGGACAGAAGAAGCCACAGGGCGACAGCAAGGTCGTTGACAAGAAAGGGGTAGGACCAAAGGCAGGGCACAGGCAAGGGCCGGGCAGCTGTGGGCGCAGTGCCCTCGAAAGTCGGTGCCCTCCTGCGGGAGAGGGAGGCGAGCGGGGCCACAGCAGAGCCACATGGGCAGCACTCGGATGTGCGTCGGGCGGCAGTCCGGCAGCTCAAAGTGGGACGAGTTACACGTCCACGCCTGCCCCTGCTGCTCTGCCCACTCCCCACCCCTCGCACCATCCTTCACGCCCCCACACACGTCGACACCCACACCCACACCCACCGCACAGGCCCCCTTCCACTGGTTGTACGCTCGGATGGTGGCCAGGTGGTCAGAGGCGCCGCCGGCGTCGGTGCTCAGCCGCGCGCGGATGAGCGACGCCTGCTGGCGGGCGTCGGCGTCGGCGGGCAGCACCCACGGGTCCCTGCGTTGGCGCGAAGGAGGGGGGAGCGGTGACACACGCAGAAGGTTCAAGGCATTGCAGGAGGGGCGATGGCACGCATGGCACGCCCTGCACTACTGCAGCAGACCGCCAAGGAAGAGGAGACATGGGCACTGTGGGCACCGTTCCAGCTTGCCTGCCTGTCTGGCGCCCTGCCCCCTCCCTCCCTGGCCCCTCCCTCCCTGCCCCCTCCCTCCCTGCCTCCCCACCCACCCACCTGTACGCCATGCAGCAGGCCACGGTAAGCAGCGGGTCCAGGCAGGAAAAGAGCACGCCGTACAGCAGCAGCTTGCCCAGCGCGGGGGGCAGCGGCAGCGCGGCCAGGTGGCGCCCCAGGCCGGTGAGCCGCTCCCCCTCCCCCAGCGCCCCAATGTCCTCCAGAAGCTGCCAGGACGAGGGGTTAGGTGTTTATTGAGTTCAGAGGGAAAGGTGGGGGTCATACGGCCTCGTGCATACAGGCATCGTGGCCGGGCAGCCCCACCCCTCCCCAACCGTGCACCACCGGCTCCCTCCCTCGCTGCCCCTTGCCCCGTGCCTCCTACCTGGATGGCGCTGGCCACCGTCTGCGCCAGCGGCGGCTCCACCGCCTTGCCCAGGAACTCGGCGATGGAGATGCGCGGCTGGCCGGGGGTCTCCAGCAGCTTGACCTGCAGTCGAGTGGAGCGGAGGGCGTCCAGGTGGGCCAGGCAGGCAGAGTCGAGCTGCAGGGCGCATGCGCAGGCGTGCGGTCGGGCGGAGGAGCAGGGGACAGACAGACGGACGGCCACACAAGCCCACCTCCCGCCTCCCGCCCCACACCGCCCCCAGCCCACCTGCAGGCACATTTCGTCCAGGGGCGAGCGCTGCAGCTCCGGCAGCTGGAAGTCCGCCAGCGCTTCGCTGCGCTGCTTTGAATACATGTGGAAGCACACGCCGGGCTGCACAGAGACAGGGCAGGAGGTCGGCAGGGCTGGGGTCAACCATGCAGGGGGGAGACGGCAGGCAGCGGCCGCCCGGCAGTGCCAGCAGCGGCGGGCCACGTCAGCTGCCCGGCAGACCGACTGTCCTATGCAGCCACGCACCTGGCAGCGCCCCGCGCGGCCGCGGCGCTGCCGCTCCGACGCGCGGCTGATCCACGTGGACTGCAGGAGAAGTGGGGGGTCGCAGGGCGCAGGGCAGGGAAGTTGTTGACTCATATTGCTTGATATTGCTTGATATTGATTCATATTGATTCATATTGATTCAGAGGATCGCGGGATGATGCGCCTGGGCAGCGGGGCGGCGCGCAGCCGCGCAGCCGTTGCGCACGCGACGCGGTCATGGGGGCGGGCCCCATGACCGGGCGGCACCTCACCATGAGGGTTGACACGTTTGTGTACGGGTCGTAGCTCTTCTCCTTGAGCCGCCCAGAGTTGATGACAACCACCTGCGGAGGGCACAGACAAGAAGACACGTGCTTGCGTTTGTTGCATCGGGCAGGGCGACGCGCGGCCGCAAGCCCACGCCTTCGTGCTCGCTTGCTTGCTGACTGATAGAGTCAGGGGAGCCGTCCATCCTTCCCCACCCCTCTGCTACCCACCACATCGTCAATCGTGATGGCGGTCTCGGCTGCAGGGCAGGACACCGGGGACGAGCGCAGGGTGTGACGCCTTGCGGCATGGCAAACCTCAGGTGCGACGCCAACAGAGCTGGGGCAGAAGCTCCCCTCCCCTGCACCCAACCAATGCCCCGCAGTCGCGTCCCCAGCCCAGCCCTCTGACCCGTGCCAGCTGGCGCTGTTCCGCTACAGTACACCTGGCCGAAAGCTGTCCGACGGCTGCATGACGGCTGCATGACGGCTCACCAATGTTGGTTGCCAGCACAATCTTGCGCACGCCCACCGGCGGCCGCACAAACACGCGGCGCTGCTCCGCCGGCGCCACCAGCGAGTGCAGCGGCAGCAGCTGGTACCTGGGAGACGGGCAGGCAGACGGGGGGAGACTTGCAGGTGGCATCGGGGTCTGCTAGTAGGGGTTTATGGCAGCGCAGAGGATCAGAGGATGAGCAGGTTGCCCGCTGGTCGCACCAGCCCCACCCGCCCACCCACCCACCTGCTGCTGCCAAACGCTGGGCCGCTCTCCAGCCTGTCCTTGAGCCGCACAATCTCGTCCCAGCCTGGGGTGCGGGAAGCGTGGTGTGCGTCAGGCGCCGTGCACGGTTACGCAGCCAGTCCACGCCATGTTGCACTCTTGGCACGCGAGCGTCACCTGTGGATGCCACTGAGGCAAGGCAGACAGCGCAGCGTGCACCAGACGAGCACGAGCCACGCAGGTGGGGGGCCAGCAAGCCTCACTGGGCTCACCGGGCAGGAAGATGAGCACAGCGCCCATGACCTGAGGCTCTCCTGCCGCGCCGCCACCAGCCTTTTTGAAGACCCCCTCCTGCAAGGAGGAAGCAGGGGGGCAGGGAACGAGTGTGTGGGGGTGGGCGGCGAGCAGGAGCAGCGGCAGCGGCGGCAAGCAGCCACCCCGCACCTCGCAGATGTACTGCAGCAGCGCCTCGGTCAGGCCCAGGTCGACCTCGTCGGCGTCGGTGGAGGCCTGGTAGGCGCTCAGCGCCAGCGCCGCGTTTGCCAGCTCCTCGGCCGTTACCGCCTGCTCTCTGTGTGTCACACAAGACGATTATGAGGAAGCCCCATGTAGAAGGTGTCGGCACGAACCCCACGCATAAGGTGGAGTCGAAGCCGCCCGCCGCCCGCGGCCCCCCCCCCCCCCCCCCCCCCCCCCCCCCCCCCCACACACACCACCACACACACACACACACACACACACACACACACACACACACACACACACACACACACACACACACACACACACACACACACACACACACACACACACACACACACACACACACACACACACACACACACACACACACACACACACACACACACACACACACACACACACACACACACACACCACACACACACACACACACACACACACACACACACACACACACACACACACACACACACACACACCACACACACACACACACACACACACACACACACACACACACACACACACACCACACCACACACACCACACACACCCACACCCCACACCCACACCCACACCCACACCCACACACACACACACACACACACACACACAACACACACACACACACACACACACACACACACACACACACACACACACACACACACACCACACACACACACACACACACACACACACACACACACACACACACCACACACACCACACACACACACACACACCACCCACACACCCACCCACCCACCCACCACACACACACACCACACCCCCCCCCCCCCCCCCCCCCCCCCCCCCCCCCCCCCCCCCCACACACACACACACACACACACACCCACCCACACACACACACCCACCCACACCCACACCCACCCACCCACACACCCACACCCACCCACCCACCCACCCACACCCACCCACACCCACACACACACCCACCCACACACACACACACACACACCCACACACACACACACACACACACACACACACCACACACACACACACACACACACACACACACACACACACACACACACACACACACACACACACACACACACACACACACACACACACACACACACACACACACACCACACACACACACACACACACACACACACACACACACCACACACACACACACACACACACACACACACACACACACACACACACACACACACACACACACACACACACACACACACACACACCTCACCCCCACGTCACACACACACACACCTGTACTCGTCCAGCGCCTCCACCACCCCCTCGTGCCCATACATCTCTGCCAGGTCGCGGGCGGTCTTGCCGCCGGGCAGCGCCGCCGTCGGGTCAGCCTGGCGAGGGAACGTTGGGGGGCGGCAGGGTGAGCTGAAAGCTGCATGCACAGTCGCGGCAGGGCAGGAGGCGGCAGGTGCGGCAGCGGCGCGGTTGTCGGCCTACTGCTGCTGCGGCGATCGGCATTGCATCCACCCACCCACCGCCTCACCCCGTTGGACAGCAGGGTGGACACGACGTCGGCGCGGCCGTGCACCGCCGCCGCCATCAGCGCCGTGGCTCCCTTGGCTGCAGGGGCGGAACGGGGGTGGGGGTGGGGACCGGGGGCCGCGGCGGGTCTGCCAAGCGTCTGTCCCCCACTGGTCGCTGCTTCAAGCGAAACTGGGGCATTTTTTGGGAGCAGCTGCAAGCAAGGCAGGGCACGAGCAGGGGCCACATGGCAGCGCTGCTCACTGGAGTGCACCACGTCGACGCCCGGCGCCCCCGCCGCCATGTCGTCCGCCCCTGCCGCGCCAGTCACCTCCAGCAGCACCTCAAAGGCCTCGTCTGCGCAGCCAGGAAAGGGGGGCAGGTTGATGGTGATGCGATGCGGTATATGCGGGCAGGCAGCATAGGCTGCATGGGCAGACAGGCAGGCAGCAGGCCTCGCCGCTGGAGGCAGCAGCGACAGAAGGCAACCCCGCCAGCACATCCTCCTCCTCACTCCCTGGCGCACGCACAAGAGCCCTGCGTGAAGGCCGCCTCAATGGCAGCCTCGATCTGCTGTCGCTCCGCCGCCGGCAGGCGCGCCGCCGGGTCGGCGCCGCGCGCGGCGCCGCTGCCGCCCGTCAGGCCGCCCACCTGCTGCACAGCCGCCTCCTGCGGGGCCGGCGCGATGCCGCGGTGCAGGCGTGGGCGCAGGTGCCGAAGGAAGGGGAGCGTCAAGGCGGGTTTGCAGCCTGCTCTACGGCCGCTCGACCCTTTCCAACCCCAGCGGCACCGCATAGGGAGGCCAGCAAGCTGGCTTTGCAAACTAAACCCGTCGTAACACCAGTGGCACGCACGCAGGGAGGCGACGCAACCTTGCAAACACCTGGTAGCCCGTCAGCTGGAGGACCTGCTCCAAGTAATAGTCCTCGACTGGGTGGGTGAACCCCGGCACCCGCACCACCGGGCACCCGCCAAAGTAGCCTGCGGGAGCAGCACGGAACACAGGGCGGCGGCGGGCATGAGGGGGGAGGGTGTGTGGTGGGGGGTGGGGTGGGGGTGGGGGGGGGGGGGGGCGCGCGCGCGCGCGCGGCCACAGGAGCGCAGGAGCGTGCATGCGCACGTCTGCAGTCGTTGCTGCAGCAGCTCAACAAGCTGCCGCCGCTGCTGCCCGCGCTGAGCTCACCAGAGAAGAGGTCCACGTGCAGGGTGGCCGACATGAGGACCACGCGCAGGTGGGGGTGGGCGGGCAGCAGGTCGCGGACCTGGGGGGCAAAGGGGGGCAGCGAGGCAGCGCGTGGGCGGATGGGTGATGGAGGGCAGGTGCGTGGCAGCAGGCACGGCGGGGCGTCGTGGCGGGGCCACGAGGGGGGTGTCGCGTGGGATGGCACGGGAGGCAGGGCACGGGAGGCATTGGGAAGTCTGTTTGCACGGCCCAGGCGCCAGGGACGAACCCCACCCACCCACCCGCCCGCCCACCCACCCACCAGGATCAGGAGGAAGTCGGCAAAGCGGTCGCGCTCGTGGATCTCATCAACCACCTGCATGGGCGAGGTGGCCAGGAGGGGAGGGGCAAACACTGATGTGCGAGGCGCGGCGCTGCCTGGCGGTCGCCCCCCCCCGCGTTTCCACGCCTGCAACGCAAGCCCAGGCAGGCGGGCAGCACAACGTGCCAAGCCCGCCCACTGGTCCCCCCCCTGCTCTCCCCCCGCACTAGGTGCGTGACGTGCGCCAGCGGCTCCCGCCCCATCCCCGTCAGCATGCGCAGCAGCACGCCGTTGGTGCAAAACATGAGGCTGGAGGAGGGGCCACCCTTGGAGTCGAGGCGGATGGTGTAGCCGACGTTGTTGCCGGCGGGCTCGCCGCGCTCCGCCGCCACCCGGTCGGCCACTGTTGTTGGTTGGTGGTGGTGGGTGGGTGGTGTGTGGGGTGGGGTGGGTGGGTGGGTGGTGGTGGGTGGGGGAGGGGGGTGGGTAGGGGGGTGGGTGGTGGTGGGGGTGGGGGTGGGGGTGGGTGGGTGGGTGGGTGGGGGGGGGGGGGCGACGGGGCAAGGGAGCGGCGTGGGCGGACCAGGGTTGGGCGGTTGCCGCGCTCTATATTCCGGGTGCTACGCTGAGCCCCCCCACGCCCTGCATGCACACATCCCCCAAAACAAAGGGGCCGGACAGGCGCGCACCCGACACTGCGGAAATGCGGCGCGGCTGGGTGCACACCACGCGGCAGCCCTTGCCGCGGTACCACGCATCTTCCAGAATGTATTGGGGCACCTGTGGGGGAAGGGGAGAGAGGAGCGGGGTACTACGACTTTCGTTAGCACAAAAAATGAAGTTTAAGCCCAGCGCTGCGCTGACCGCCCAGGGGCGCGCAGATTCCTTTCCCAAACATGTCAAAACGGTGTTTGGGAAGCGTGGTGGGGCCCTGGAGGAGGTCGCAGGCCCGCGACATGGCGCCCCGAAGCCGGGGGCGCTGCCGCGGGGCGCTGGCCATCTGAAAACCTCGGAATGACTGTCCGAGAACTCAAGAGAAGCGCAGAAGGGTGCAGCGGTGCGTGGTTAGCCGCTCAAGGAGGCTTGCCGCCTCGCGCGCAGCACGAGTGCTTTCCCGGGCGACAGACTGCATCGGACGCCCCGCCGCGAGTGTGAACATGCTATAACCATTATTGAGCACAATAAGCGGAGACGAGACAGCGATCAGACCCTCCTCGCCTGGCCCACCAAACTGGCTGCCAAGTCCGGTTATTGCTCTTAAGCCCATTCAAGGGCAGTAGCCGCCTCTCCGAGGCGCGGCATCGAGCGCAGAACCAGGGAGAGCACTCGGCATAACGGGCGGCGGCGACGGCGGCGGGCGGCCGCCCCGCGCCGCCGCCGCAGCGGCAGGCAGGGCCTGGGCTGCAGCAATACCCCGTGAGGGTCAAGAAAGCCACAGGCAGGGGTCCAAGAGGCGGGGGGCACAACCAGGTGCGCGCCAGCAGCGCGCGCGCGCAGTAGACTCTCAAGAAGGCGGGAGGCGCGGGTTGGGAGAGGTCGCACTCCGCCTTCGCGTCCTGGTGGCCGCCCAGGGCCGGTTTCGGGCCTCAAAGTGGTTCTAAGGGGCCCAGGGGGCCGAAAAGTAAGCGGGGCAGGGTGCTGGAGGCCTCCCGTGGAAGGCTGTTTCAGGCCCCCTGAGTCCTTAGAGCGAAAGTCGTAGTACGGGGGAGGGGGGGCTTGGGCGGAGGTGCACTGCGCGCCTGCATGTGCGAAGGCTTCGGCGACAGCTGTGCGAAGGCGCGCTGCCATGCAGCTTCGGGATGCTGCCCCTGCCAGCACCCTCGCAGCGCCCGCCTGCCTGCCCTTGCAGCACCCCTTCTCGCCTGCGGTACTAGGGCTGCTACACCACAGGCCCCAACATCCACCACCCCAAGGCCCCAGCCCCCAAGCCCCCCCCTGCACCCCTGCCAACCTGCGTCGTCTTGCCGCACCCCGTCTCGCCGGCGATCAGCACCACCTGGCTGCTGTCCAGGGCCGCCACAATCTGCTCGCGGTACGACGCGATGGGAAGCACCTCCCGCGCCGCAATCAGGGGCTGCATCTCTGGGCGCTGCAGCAGGCAGGGGGGGGACAGGTGGAGGGCGTGCTCTGGGAAAATGGCGGGGCTTGTCTGAGAGGGAGAGAAGAGGGAGAAAGAGAGAGAGAGAGACACGGATCAACAGGTGTGGTCAATCGATCAAACCAAAGAAATGGGATGTGGGGTGGGGACGAGGCACGCGAGGAGCAGGGGTGGGGCCCGGTCGCTCAGCAGCCCGATGTCCGCCTGTCGCTTCACCTGCCCCCTCCATCACACCACCGCGCCTTCGTACCTGTATGCGCTGCTCCCACAGCCCCCGCCGCCGCTCGACCTCCTGCGCGCTGAACTCTGCGGCGTGCTTGCCGCCGCCGCGCCGGAAGCGCCCCGGCTTGAGGCCCGGCGGCGCGGCAGGCGCAGGCGCAGCGGCGGCGGCCTCTGCGCCGTTGCCGCCCTCGCCGCCCTGCAGGCAAGTGGAGGTGGGCAGCAAAGGCGGCGAGGCATGGATGGCGGCGCAGGCGCTACGCAGGCATCCACCCACCTTCCGCTCCTTTCGAGGACACCACCCACCCACCCAAGGGTTTGGTTTGCAGCTTGCCTGCATGCCTTGTGCAGCAGGCGGCCCTTTTCGACTTCCCAGGACCCTCCCCCTTCGACGCAACACTACTACCGGACAGGACAGGCGCACCTCCCCCTCCTCCTCCTCCTCCTCATCCTCCTCGCTGCTGCCCGCCTCTCCCGTGCCATAAGCAGCACCCAGGTCGCCCTCCTGCCCAACGCCAGAGATGCTGGAGAGCTCGGCGTCGGTGGGCGGGTGCGCCTGCGCGAGAGAGGGATGAGCAGGGGCTGGTGGTTGAGCGTAGTGGGCTGCGCAGGGGTCGGCAGCAAGAGATGCACCACTCTGCATTGCATGTGATGTGCTGCTGCAGACGGGCTGGCCCTCCGCCCAAACAGCCGCTCCACACCTCGGCAGCGACCCCCCCCCCCCCCCCCGCCCTCCCAAGCACCTGGAAATAGGTTTTAAGCGACACCAGCGAGGCGGGGCCCAGGGGCAGCTCGAGGGCGGGGTCGGCGTCGGCGACGCGCCGCCGCGGCTTGTACACAGTCACGGCACGCGTCTCGCCCTTGCTGCAGGAGCGGGAGGATGCCGGGGGGCGGAGGTGTTGATGCAGACTTCAAGTGCATCGGGGGCGCCCCGCCAGCCTGGCTGCCGCCTGGTGGTATTCAGCAATCAATCCCCACCACGCCAGCGCTGCAGCCACCGGCTGTACCCCACCCACCCGTGCGACTTGGAGGTGAAACCGTAGCGCTTGCACTCCGCATGCACCACCGCTCGGTCGTGGTTGGACAGCCCAGGCGGGAACTTGTACTCTGTTTTAAAAAAGGTGGGAAAGGAGAGGCAGGCTGGGCGGGGCAGCAGGCAGCAGCGGCGCCTTCAGCGTGAAGCATGCGCATGTCCCCCAACAATCTGGTTCCACACAACATTGCTCACCCTGCTCGTCCGACCGCTGGAACAGCTCCAGCTGCTCAGCAATCGTGAGGCGCATAGTCTCGGCAACGGGGCGCTGGCCCGGGCGCAGGCGGCCGCCGCCCCTGCCGCCGCCGCCGCTGGGCGGCCAGCCGCCGCGCCCATCGCCTCTGCCTCCGCCTCGACCTTCTGCCCTTCCTCCGCGCCATCCGCGACCCGACATGGCCGCGCTAGCCCCGGACTGTGCTGCTTCCAAGTGAATGGCCGCTGGCCCCCCTCTCCGTCGTCCACTCGCTGGCGGATGGATGGTACACGCAGTTTGCGATGTGCAGATGTAATAGGGCCTGCACGGGGCTGCGTCGAAATGTCGTGCTCTGCTGCGTTCGTGCGTCCCAAGCCTCGGAGCGCCTGAACTCTCGCCCTGTTGCTTCTTTAAACGCCGCACTGTAGTGAGCACGTGCTTAAGGTCCAGGAGAGCAGGGAGCTCACACGTCGCCCACTTCCGTGCCTGCGCCTCTCCCGTTCCTGCTGCACAGCTGCCGCTTGATCACATCGAAAAGCGCTGGCTGGGACGCTGAAGCCTGCTGCAGCTTTGGCGGCTGCCTCCGCCACCGCCGCCGCCGCCGCCGCCCAGCGCCGCTGCTGCGTGCCGCCGCCGCTGCACAGTGCCAAGCCTGCCGCACGCAGCCCCATGCCACGCGAGCTGGTCACCGTGTCTGTGGGGCAGTGTGGAAACCAGATAGCACAGCGGTTCTGGCAGCAAGCTGTGGTGGAGCATGCGGTGGGGTCGGACGGCCTCTTTGACGACGGCCTCTCCTCGTTTTTCCGCAACCTGGACGGCAGTGGCGCTGAGGTGCTGCCTGGGGGGAGGGTATGCATGAGTGGACTCAACACCTTCGAAATGGCAAGGGAGAGGCACCGACACTTGTGCCTCCACCGAGTACTCCCTGAACCCCCAATCCCCTTGCCCCAGGTGGCGCCACCCAAGCCGGGCCGCGGCGCGGCGTCCGCCGGCGGCCCGCCCAGCCGGGCCGCCAGCCTGGCTCCCATCGTGGACCTGCGGGCGCGCGCGGTGCTTGTTGACAGCGAGGAAGGGGTTGTTGGGAGCATCAAGCGGGGCCCCTTGAGGGACCTGTTTGCCGGCGCCGGCCAGGTGGCGACTCCCGCGGTCAGCGGCGCCGGCAACAACTGGGCGCACGGCTGCCTCACCTACGGTCCCGCCTACCGGGAGGAGCTGTCGCAGGCCTTCCGTGCGCAGGCGAGCCCCAAGGGGAGGCAGGGGGCGGGGGGAGGGGGCAGGCAAGGGGCGAGGAGGGGTCTCTGCAGGTAGCACGGAGGGAAGGGACTAGGGGGGGGTGAGAGCATCGAGGGGAGCCCCTAACGTGTCGTGCTGCATCCCTGCTGCTCTCACACGTGCGTCGCCCCTTAGTGTCCTGCTGCATCCCTGCAGGCGGAGGCCTGCGACAGCCTGCAGGGCTTCCTGTTGACGCACTCGCTGGGAGGCGGCACCGGGTCGGGGCTGGGCAGCCACATCCTGCAGCAGCTGGAGGTGAGGCCAGCACGGGGCGGGGCCGTGCCGCCGCTGGGCTGGGCTGGAGGGCCGGGAGGAGAGTGCAGTGAAGGGCGGGACAGGGTGGCACTGGCCGACACCGGCAGCCGGGTGCCTGCGGTGGGCTGCTGCCCTGCGGTGTGCCTGCTGCGCCCCTGCTGTGTCCCTGCCTGTGTGCAGGAAGCCGACCGCCCTCTCTCACACACGCACGTGTTGGCCCTTGCTGTGCAGGACGAGTACCCCGCTGCGCAGCGCTTTGCCGTGTCTGTGTTCCCCTCGGCAGACGACGACGTGGTCACTTCCCCCTACAACGCGCTGCTCAGCCTGCAGCGCCTGGCGGAGCACGCGGACGCGGTGCTGCCCCTGGAGAACGCGGCGCTGCTGGCGGTGTGCGCCTCCCTGGAGGGCCGGCGCGGCGGCGGCGGCGGCGGCGGCGGCGGCGGCGCGGCGGCGGCGGCGCGGCCGGGCGGCGCGGCGCAGCGAGGGGCGGGCAGCGGATGGGAGGGGCCGAATGCCCTGGCTGCGAGCGTGCTGCTGGATCTCACAGCGTCTGGTGAGGCCCCAGTTGGAGGCGGGTGCAAAGCACGGCCGGGATGTGACCCTACGTGCCTGAACATGCCGAGCCTGCCCTGCCTGCTGTGCTAACGACGGTCTGCCCGGTGTCCCTTCACCAGCCACCCCTCCACTCCCCACCGAACTCCATGCATGCCGCCCTTCCCCACCTGCAGCGCGGTTCGAAGGGCCTCTAAACATGGATTTTAACGAGATATGCACCAACCTGGTGCCCTACCCAAGGGGGCTCCACTTCATCCTGCCCGCCATGGCGCCGCTGCCGCCCACGCGCATCAGCCTGGCCGGCGGCGGCGCCGCGGCACGTGCGCCAGCGGCAGCGGGGGCAGCGGCAGGACCGGCGCCGACGCGGGCAATCGAGCAGGCGTTTATGGAGGTGCTGCAGCCGAACAGGCAGCTCATGGAAGTGCAGCTGAAGCAGGTTGGGATGCACAGGGATAACAGGGGAAGGGGGGTGACGAGGAGGAGCGGATGCCTGCAGGTAGTGAGGGGCAAGGAGCGGAGAAGGGAATCCGCTGCTGCTGAGCAGCAGGCCGCACGTGATCGCTGTGCCAGCACCCCTGGCATGCCTTGACCTCCTGCCACCCTGCACCTGCGTCTGGTGCAGCACGCCTGCCTGCCAGATGGCGTACGGATCGAGGTGCAGGGGCTGCTTGGGACTGCCTCACCCTGCACTCTCGTCACATCTCCCCCTGCTTCCCCCCTCCCTCCCCCGCCCGCCGCAGCACACCTGCTTGGCGTGCGGCCTGGTGGCTCGGGGCGCCGTGTCCGCCTCTGATCTGCCTCGAAACGTCGAGCGGCTGCGCAGCCACATCAAGCTGCCTCCCTGGAACGCAGGCGAGTGTGGTGCGGGGGGCTTGTCCTACAAAGTGTGGCTGCCCACCGCCGATGCTGCCGCCTGCCACTTGCCCTTGGCTCCATTCGTTCCCACCACCCTTTCCCACCTCCTGTCCTCCCTTCGTTTACTCCGCCTGCACAGATGCATTTAAGACCGCGCTGTGCTCACGGCCGCCTGTGGGTACGTTGGTAGAGGGGTGCAAGGCTGAGCTGCCTGAGTTCCCGGACTGGGCAAGTGCCGCTTCAAAGGCCCCCACGGCCAGTTCGCGGGGGGTCAGCCCGGCCCACAGCCCGCCGCTGCATTCATGCCTGCCTCGCCAGCGCAGGCCAGCCCTTCTCGCTGCTGTGCCTGGCCAACTCGTGCGGTGTGGCGGGCACCTTTGAAGCCATGGCCGGACGCTTTCATCGACTCTACTCCCGCCGCCTCTACGTGCACCACTACGAGGTGGGTTGGCTGCTGCCGCCGCCTGCTGCCTGCTGCCTGCTGGTGGTGGTGGTGGTGGTGGTGGTGGTGGTGGTGGTGGTGGTGGTGGTGGTGGTGGTGGAGGTGGTGGGCTGCTGCGCCTACGACAAAGGTCGGGTCAGCAGCAGACAAGGGGCAGCGGCAGAAGCAAGTCAGCAGCGGTTTGTGTCGCATGCGCAAAGAACCTCGTCGATCGTACGTGTCCCTCCTCCGCAGGAGCATGGGCTGGAACGAGGCGATTTTGAGTCGGCAGCCGACATGGCGGCCTGGCTGGCGGGCAGCTACCGCCAGTTGGGAGACCCCAGCCAACAGCCAGACCTTGCACGCCTGCGGCCGCGCGATGCCATGGCCAGCAGCTGTGGAAAGAACAGGCTGCGGTGAAGATACGTGCGGCGGTGATGACATGTGCGGTGGAGAGGAAGCGGCAGCGCTGCAGCGCAACTTGAAGCCATTGTCTGCTCGATCTCATCCAGGTGCTGGCGTGATTTGATCCTATAAGGCTAGAACAGCAGAGAGTCAAGTAGAGAGAGAGAGAGTCAAGTCCGCCATGCTGTGCAGCAGCTGCGGGGCGGAGTTTGCGGCGGTCGGCGCCACGGCAGGAAGTGAGGTAGGAGCAGTGGGTGACATTTAAGCCCGCTGCATACAAGCCCTGCCACCGACAGGCATGACACCTCCATGATGCGGCGCTAGATCGTTGGAGCTAAACACACCCGGACCGCGAACTTCCCGCGAGGACAGCCCGAAAGCCTTCCCCTTGCAGAGGCCTCAGGCGGCAGCTCTAGCTCTACCCCCCGTGCGTGAAAGTTTTCAGTGCCAGCGGGCGATGCGAGCGCAGCGCCCGTTGTCAGCTGCCGCCGCCGCCGCCGCCACTGCCGCCGCCCCGCCGCTGCTGCAGCTCGCGCCTGCTACCGTTGCTGCACGCCGCTCTCTTCTGCACGCCAAGCTCCCAGGAGCCATTTGTGCGTTCACCCCCGCGTCCGTTCCCCATTCGCACAGGCCGCGGGCCCGCCGCCGCCATGTCGGACCCTGGAGCGTCGCCGGTCCCGTCCGGGCCTGAGACAGTGACCAGCGCCGAAGTCATCACCAGCATCTTCTTCTCGCTGGTGGGAGGCCTGCTGTTCATGGCGGCCTGGGCCTACTTCCGTGGCCCGCTGCGGAGCATCTACGAGAAGCGGGTGCAGCTGCCGGACGTGCGCGCGCGCCCGCCGCCACTGCGCCTGGCGGGCGTGCTGCACCGCTGCGCCGGCTTTCTCGTGCCCGTCTTCGTGCTGAGCGACGGGGAGCTGATGCAGACGGCTGGGCTTGATGCTCTGGTGAGCGCGCTGGGGTGTTGAGAGGAGTGGTTGGTCGGCATGCAACCCTGGGGATTGCCCCGAGCCCTGGCAGATCGCCCGCCCGCCCGCCTGCCTGCCCGCCCATGCACTGCACCCCCTGCTTGCTGCCTGCAGGTCCTGACGCGCTTCTTGGTGCTGGGGGTGCACGTGTTCGTGCCTGTGGCGGCCCTCTGCTGTGCCGTGCGTGAGTCGCAGCCTCTGCCGGTGCTGCACCCCGTCGTGGTCTGCGGAGAGCCTTGGCACATCAAAGCGCCTCTGCCAGGCGTGGCTGAGCTTGCACTGGTTGGCCTGGCTGCCACCGTGTCCCTCTCACAACCTCGCTCCCCTACCCCCGGGGCATGTGCCCCCGTCTGCGCTGCAGTGATCCCGCTGTGCATGACCGGTACCGCAGTTGAGAATGCCCAGTACATCGGTACTGCATCCATTATGCGGTACACGCTGTCCAACGTGGAGCAGGGCTCCACCAAGCTCTGGTGCGCGACAGGGCAGCGTGCACAGCCGGCAGCAACAGCAACGGTGGCATGCGGGCAGGCATGCGCGGAGCGTGTCGCTGAGCAGTCGGGCGTGCAGCCGCTGGGCGCGGCCCCTATCGTATCATAGAGCGCCTCTCCTGCCCCGTACCCGTTGTCCCCTGCAGGGCCAGCTTTGCGCTCAGTTACTGCGTGCTGGCATGGGTGGGGTACTGCCTCTACCAGCACTACAAGTCGTACGCGCTGTTCCGCCTTCTCCACCTGCGCACCACCCTGCCGGCAGGTGAGCGCCCTCCAAGTGCCTCTGCTCATGCTGACGTGTCCGCCAGCCACTGCTGCGCCATGCTGCGCGCTGGGTCTGTTGGGCCGCGGTGGGGAGGCGCCTGCGCCCTGGGCCATCCGCCCTCGTGCTCTTGCGCATAGCTCCCCTGCCGACTCCCGCCCTGCCCTGCTGACCGATGCCGTGCCTGCAGGGGGCGCGCCGCGCATGGAGGTGGTGGGGATGCAGCCGGGCGGGTGGCGCCAGGCGCTGGACGCCACGCTGAAGCTGCTGTCGCCTCTCTATGTGAGCGCGCCGACGCGTCTTGCGGTGCCGCGGGGCCCTGTGCTGGCACCTGCCGCTCTTGTTACCGGATTTCCGGATGCCAGCAGCCACCACAGCCAGCAGCCACCGCAAGAGAGAACCCACGAGCTCCTGACCAAGACCTCCGGTCGTGACCGCCCACCTCCCGCCGCCCGCAGATGCTGCGCTGCGACGCTGCCTACGTGCGACATGCGCTCGAGCAGCTGCACGAGGCGGAGGCCGCCGGCGCGCCTGGCGGCGGCGCCAGCGCAGCGTGCAGCCAGCAGGGGGACCTGGGGGAGGAGGAGGCAGTCCTTTTTAAGGGCGGGGGCGAGGCAGCAGCAGGAAGCGACGCCGCTGCGGCAACGACCCAAGCAAAGGCGCACAGCAGCACCGCGGTGCTGCCCTGGTGGCTGCCGCCTGAGCAAGTGCCCGCCGAGTTCACAGGTGGGCGGGGGCGCAGCTGGGACGGCGGGCAAGGCTTGCTCGACGGCGACCCGCATGCGAGCGCTGCGCCCGGCGCCAGGCACCTTGCCGTCCGCGCCGACCCGTCTGCCCCCACGATGCGCATCCAGCCGCCAGCCTCGCCCTCCCCCCTGCCCCCCGTACGCAGCCGTCTGGGGCAGCACGGGCATCATCGCGGGCAAGACGTGCCCCACGCTGCGCAAGCGCGTCCTGGCCAGCAACGCGGCCGGCCGCCCGGTGTGGGTCTCTGCCGAGTCGTACGCGGTGCTGCTGACGAGCGCAGGGCCGCCGCCCTCCAGGTGAGACTCTCTTAGGCGATTGACGATGCAGGCGTCGGGAGAGGTGCACGGCGCGGGAGAGAGGTGCATGGCGCAGCTCATGCGTGGCTTGGTCGGGTTGGGGGCGGGCCAGCCTGCTGCTACGCCTGTCCGTCGCCGCGTTCACACTCCTAGCCTTGCCATGTTGGCGCGCCTGCAGGTCGCTGTGGGCGCTGCTGCGCGCCCCAGCCCCCCTGACCCCCACCGGGGTGCTCATCGACAGTCCCAAGCAGCGCGACGCCCAGCAGCCAAAGCCTGGGATCGTCGCAGAGGAGCAGCAGCAGGCAGAGCAGGGGCCGTCGCTGCCGCAGCAGGCGCCGCCGCTGCCGCAGCACAGCGGGCCCGCGCCGGCGGGCGGCAGCGCGCGCATGGAGCTGGTGGCTGCCGGCGGCGAGCACGCGGGGCGCGGCGCCGAGGAGGTCGCGGCCCAGCTGACGCAGGCGCTGCAGGTGCGGGGGCCGCTCATGCAAAGCGTGGCACCCAGCGCGCAGCGCCCGAAGGACCCGTCAAGCTGGTGGCAACGCCTGTGCCGCCCTCCCCTGCGCCCCTCTGCCTGCAGGACCTCTTCCCTGGCTCCTTCACCCACCTGGTGAGGGTGCACAACCACCGCGCTGTGGACCGCTTGCTCGTGCAGCATGACGCGGCGGCCACCCAGCGCGACCGCCTGGCCGGCGCGGCAGCGCAGGCGCGGCGGGAGGCCGGCAGCGCCGGCTTGGGCGACGCAGGTGCGGCGGCGGCGGCGGCGGCAGCGCCAGGCAGCGCTGACGGCGGCGCGGCGGCAGGCAGTGCGGGCGGCGGCACGGCCCCCAAGGCAGCGGCCAGGGCGGCCGCCAGGCAGGCGGCTGCCGAGGCGGCGCTGTCTTTGCAGCAGGCCCGAGTGGAGCAGCTTGAAGAGGAGATCGAGGCGGCTCGGCAAGCGGCGCTGCGGCAGCCGCTGGGCACCGCCTTCATCGCGCTGTTCAGGTGGGTGCTGGGCGAGGAGGGGAGGTGGGCATTAGTCTCGCTGGCAGGGCCAGGCTGCCCGGCTATTGAGAACCCACGGCTGGTATGTCGCGCCTTGCCCCGCCAGCCGGTGCAACGAGGGCAGGTGGTGGTGGCGCAGCGTGCGTGGCAGGCGCCGCAGCTTGCCGCGGAGGCAGGGTCAGCAGCGGGCGGCTGGGCAGAAGACTGGCCCGAGCGCGACAGAGCCCACCCTCGCTCGCACCTCGCACCACTGCCCTCGCCTTGGCGCCGCCGCTACCCCCCCCACCGTGCAGCGACCAGACGGCTGCGGCCATGGCTGCTCTGGTGCAGGCGAGCCTGGTGCCGACGGCGCACTTCAATGTGCGCCCCTGCCCAGGCAAGCACCCTGTTTGGTCGCAGTGGGGTGCTTGGGGCGCATGCTGCCACCTGTGTGCTGCAGCATGGCTCCCTGCGCAGGCAGCCGCCCAGCCAACAAACCTGGCGGAGGTGATATGCAAGGCGTCAGTGCCCTCCTCTTTGCAACGGACTCAGCGCCGGGCGCCGCCGCTTGCCCTCCCCTCTGCTGCACAACGCTGCCACACACCAACACGCCCAGACGAGTGAGCGCCCCGCAGCGCCGCACGTCCCCCTCCCTGCCGCCCCTCCCCTCCACCCGCGCCAACGGCCGCACCATCTTTCCGAGAAGGTCCCCCTGCTTTGCCTGCTCTGCCCTGCAGGCCCCGACAACCTCAACTGGGCTGCCCTGTGGACCAGCTTCACCGCCAAGGGGGTGCGCGCCCTGGCGGTCCTCCCCTTCCTTACCGCCGTCATCCTCTTCCCCATCGGCGTGCTCACCGGCGTGCTGAGCAACCTGAACACAGCGGTGTGCGGCGGCACGCCAGGTGCCTCGCCTGCGCGGCACCCTTGCCTGTTTTCCGGAAGCTGTTGGGTACTGCCTCCTGCCGCGCCGCCGTCGCCGTACGTTGCATCCCCCTGCTGCCCTCCTCCCTCCAACCGCTGCTCGTCCTGCCTCCAACCGCTGCTCGTCCTCCCTCCAACCGCTGCTCGTCCTGCCTGCCCGCCTGCAGAAACCAACTCGCTGTACTGGCCGTGGTACTGCGAACAGGACTCGTTTGGTGCCCGGCTGGTGAAGAGCCTGCTGCAGGGTGAGGCGGGTCCTTGCGCCAGGCATTCTCGCGCAGCCGTGCCAGCCCCATTGCGTCCCTCAACCTCACCCACGCCATTGCTCGACCTGCCAGGGTGTGCACCCCAGATCTCAGGCGCCGCATTGCCACCAGTGGCTCGCTCGCCGCCCACCAGTCGGTAGCTGCAGAGAAGCCGCAGAGGCACTGCCGCTGCGTGCGACCCTCGCTTTCCGCACGATCGCCTCGCCCCCCTCTCCCAGGCATGCTGCCCTCCATCATCTCCATGATTTTCGACACCTACGTCCTTCCCATGGCCTTCTTCTTTGCCAGCCAGGTGCGCGCCGATTGATCGATTGATTTGATTGATTGATTGGATAACCGTCTGTCTGTCGTCTGTCTGAGGTCCCCCCCCCCCCCCCCCCGTGCCCTTGTTGCTCGATGCAAGGCCCGCTAGCCCGCCCTGGGTGCCCTCGGCACCCACTGGCCACGCCTCCGCACCTGCGCCCGCCGCTGCCCTCCCCCTGTCCGGCACCTCTCAGCCTGCACCCTCGCCCACCTGCACCCTCGCCTGCCCGCCCGACTGCCCGCCCGACTGCCCGCCCGACTGCCCACGCCGGCCCCGCCGCCCGCCCACAGGCCGAGCTGCGCCACCTGTCACTGTCTGACCTGGACCGCCGCATGCTCTCCCTCTTCTACGCCTTCAACGTGTTCAACACCTTCCTGGGGTCGGTGCTGGGCGGCTCGGTGTTCCAGCAGATTGGCAACATGCTAGAGGAGCCGGGTGCGCGTGGCCCGGGTGGATGGGGGGGCGGGTGGGTGGTGCACAGCTGGGGGTGCGGGGGCTGCACCCGTGCGCAGCGGGGGGGGGGCGCAGCGTGCAGCTGGGGGTGCGGGCGCGGAGGCAGGCGGCATGTCAATGGGCAGGGCAGGGGTGCGGGTGGCAGTGCAGGGGGGGATTGCACATCGCGGCGGCCGCGCTGCAGGGCACGTTGTGGTGCCCCCCCCCCGTCCCGCAGCGCTACCCATGCCCCTTGCCCAGACACCAGCTCCCCCCCCCCCGCCGCCGCCGCCCCCCCCCCCCCGCCTGCCCCCGCAGGCTACTGGCTGTCAATGCTGGGCACCTCCCTGCCCACCGCTTCCACCTACTTCCTCAACTACATCCTCATCCACGCCCTCTGCACCAACTGCTTCCGCTTTGTGTGGCCCCATGAGGGCACCGTGCTGTTCGTGCTGTTCCGCTGGCTGGGCCTCTTCCGTAAGTGTGCCGGCCGCCGCTCGCCGCGCGGCGCTGCTGGGGTTGGAGGGGGGGGGGGGAGGGGGGGGAGGGGGGGCGGGGGGGGGAGGGGGGGAGGGGGGGAGGGGGGGGGAGGGGGGGGGGGGCGGCGGGCAGAGAGCCCGAGTGCAGGATCGATATGCATGGCTGCGATATATGACGTACTGACGTACTGACCACGGCACAGCCGTTGCGCCTAGGTAGCGGGGCCTCGGATCTGCGAGCCTGGGCTCAGCTGCTTGTGTGCCCGAGTGCCTGCGTGAGGCTGATGTAGGTACTGCTGCTGTAGTGTAATGCTGATGCAGTGCAGTCCTGATGTTGTGCACCACAGACCGCCCGCCCGCCCGCCCCGTCCCGCCCCCGTCCCGCCAGGCCCCAAGTGTGGGCGGGACCACGCCATGATCCGCACCGCGCCCTCCTACCGCGGCGCTCGCCACTACGGCTCCTTCCTCCTCATATTTATCATGGCACTGAGCTACGCTGTCGTCGCCCCGCTGGTGCTGCCCGCCGCGGCCGGCTTCTTCGTGACTGCCTGGGTGAGCCGGCTGGGCGGGCGCGGGCGGTGCGGCTTGCGGTCCGGCCGGAGGGCCCGGCAGATCAATCAATAAATCAATGCTATAGATGTCCGTTGGAGATGCGGCTTGGGTTGGTGTTGCCATCCTGGCTCATCGAGGCTGAGGGCTGGTCGCAGCGGATGGGCAGCGGGCAGTGGGACCCGCACTCTGCGCGCCAACACCACCACGTTTTGCAGCCGCCACCTACCTGCGTTCGCCCGCCTCCTGAGCCCCCCCCCCACCCACCCCCACCCACCCTTCCCTGCAGATAACCTGGCGCTACTGCGCCATCTACTTTTACGAGCGCAGTTACGAGTCGGGGGGCCACATGTTCGAGCGGCTGTTCACCCTCATGGTGGGTGGGAGCTGCGGGGCTGGGGGTGGGACCTGTGGAGCTGTGGACGTTTGGAGCTGCAGCTGCAGCCCCTCGGCGGCGATCTGGGGTGCACGCCGTGCTGCCCTGCACGCCCCCTCTGGTGGGCTGTGCTGTGCTGCCTGGCACAGGCCGTTTGGCTGCCGTGTTGCAGGGAACCCACCCTTTGTTGCCCTGTGTTCTCTCCTGCGTTCCTGCGGCGCCCCGCAGGTGTGGACCATGTCGTGCTTCTCCACCTTCACCGCCCTTGTGCTGGCCGCCAAGACGGCGTACACGCCCGCCGTCATTCTGCTCGTCACCCAACAGTTTGGCTTGTGGATATACCACAGGTGGGCAGGGCAGAAGGGCCGGGTTGGGTGCAGGTACTGTACTGGTGAGTATTGTACTGCTCACAGTATCCTCCTGCAGGCTGACCATGTACTGCACGCAGAAGTGGTACTTCCTTCCTGCAGGCCGGCCCCTTCCTTCCCTGCATTGCCCACCTCCTGCGGCCTCTTTACCCGCTGGCGTCGGGTCCCCTGCCCGGCCCGCCCGCCGCAGGAAGGTGTCACTGTCGGTGGGGCACTACGCACGCACGCTGCCGCTGGCCGCCACGCTGGGCATGCCGCGCGTCTCCGTCGACCCAGCCACCTTCCTGCCACCCCCGCTGCGCAAGCAGGCAGTGGGGTGGTATCCGGAATTTGGGAAGGCGAGTCCTTGCGTGGGTGGCTGATGCGGCAGGAGCGGGCAGGGCGAGCGGTGTGGGAAGGAAGGGGCAGGGTGCGCGTGGCAGACGGGTGCCGTGCACCTGCGGGCAGGGCGAGCGGTGTGGGAAGGGAGGGGCAGGGTGCGCGTTGGCAGACGGGTGGCGTGCACCTGGCGGGCCCGCCGGGGCGCAGCAACGCGACTGCGTCGTGGTGCGCTGCCTCCAGGTCGACTGCAGCCCTCGCTACCCGGCCCCTGGCAGGTGTGGGAGAAATACGGGATTAGCCGGTACTCTCTCTGACCGCCCCCGTTCCTCGTGCACGGTACCGCCACCGACGATTCTGGTCAGCCCCTCTGCCGCGAGATTGGTATTCGCCCAAACTAGCCCCATTGACCTTTTGAAGCTTGATTGACTCCCTTTGTAAGCATCAATTTTAAAGAAGCATTCAGGTTGAGGTGAATCCATTGTCTCTGCTCTCGCCCTGTTGCGTTATCAGCAGCTTCACATAATCAGCAAGGCAGGAAAGTAAGTGCTGGAACAGCGGTGCTAGAACAGCACCAAGTCGATGCATCAGTGTGTCACGCCACATTGCAGGCCGCCGATGCGTCGCGGCGCCCTGGCTCCCGCTTCAGGAGGGCATCAGCCTCTTCTCCCCCGGGCCGTCCCAAAGGCAGCGCCGCCTGCAGAACTAGGGAGAGCCTCCGTAGGCGAACATGTCGAAGGCACCCAACTGCAGTTTGACAGGACGGGGACGCGGAGGTGACTTTGCAGAGGAGAGTGAGGGGTTTTGCTGCTATGCCGTTGCCTTATATAGCAGCCTTCTGCCACCCTTCTGCACGCCCAAATGCCCTGTCCTCACGTTCATGTCGCTGCCCGTGGGTGCCGCCTTCTTGCCGCCGCATGCGCGGTCGGCGGCGCCCGCCGCCATCTTGCGGAAGCCTGTAGGGGGGGAGGGTGAAGGAGAGGCAGTGATCGAGGGCAGGTGAAAGTCGTAGCCTGAAGATGGTGATGCAGGCCTGCACCACGGCATCAACACAACACACTCACGCACAGACGGCAAGACATGCCACGGCACACACCTGAGGTGATGGCGCCGCGCCCGCTGTTGCGGCCTCCCTTCTTGGCGGGCCCCTCGGCGCTCACGCCCTGGCTGGCGGTCTGCACGGAATGAGGATGAGGACAAGGAAGGGAGGGAGGGAGGAGGAGGATAAGGACAAGGCTGACACGTCTGTTGCCGCAGCACAGTCGCGGCGCAGCCTGCTCCTCTCCCAGCCACTCCTGGGCGCACCTGCATGCTCATCAGGCCGCGCATGTTGCTGAGACCGCCGCGCGGCTTCTTGGAGGCGCCGGCGCCGCTCTTGGAAGGCGCGGCAGCACGGCCGCTGCGTTTGCGCCCGCGCGCCTGCAAGAAGGGAGGCACAAGGGGGCAAGAGGGGTGGAATGATGTGTGGGCAGTCGGTGGCAGATGGTGCCAGTGGGACAGGGCAGCAGATCGAAACCCCCACTCCTCCCCTTCCCTACGCACGCACCCCACCCCCCACCTGATACCCATCATCCTGGTCCTCCTCAGCTGCGAGCTCCGCCGGCGGCGCTGCAGGCGCGGGCACGGCACGCGGCGGCGGCACCACGGGCGCGCCGGCCGGCGCAGCGCCGCTTATGTCGTCCGCCCGCCGCGCCGCGCCCTCGTCCCTGCCGTCCACCTCGGCGGTGACAGGGCGAGAGGGAGCCACCACGGCCTTGGGGGGCGCCGCTGCCTTGGGCTGCGCGGCAGCGGCTGTCGGGCGCTGCGAGGCGGGGCGCTGCAGGCCACGCTGCGTGCGGCGGTCAGTGCCACGGCTGCAACAGTGGAGGTGCACCAGGGGTGGAGGATGAGCGGCGGTGGTTGCTGCATTCAACCCCTGCACAGACAGGCAGCTGACGCGCCTCCTTCCTGGCGGCACCACCCCTCAAAGCCCTGCCTGACTCTCACCGCTTGTCGCCGCCAGCAGGCACGATGGTGTGGGAGTTGGGCACCTCGCGCTCCTCCTCGCTCGACTGCTCCCCCTCGCTGGTGGCCTCCAGGTCGGCAGGCTCCTGAGGAAAGAGGAAGGGGAGGGGGGAGGAACAGAAAGGGAAGAGGATAGTGAGGTGATGTGGGGGAGTGAAGAGCACTTTCTTGACTTACATAGCGGATTGAAAGCCAGCGAGGCTCATACGCGCTTGAGGCAACAACTTTCAAGTCGTCAGGATCCCGTCGAGGGAGGAGCGGGTTGGAGGGGAGTGCGGCTGGAAAGACAAATCAGGCGGCGGTGCTGATGACGAGCGCACAGGGCATCGTGTAAGCTGGCAGCCTGAGAAGGCCCACCTCTCTGCCGCTCCTCTCCTTGCCCTGTCCGCGCCCCCATCCCCTCACCCGGATGGTGACCTTCTTCACAGGGCGACCGCCTGCTGGCGGCGGCGCGGCGCGCGTGCCGCGGCCGCGGCCCTTGGTCGCTGCCGCGATGCCGGCGCCGCTGCCCGCCACTTGCCTGGCGGCCTGCACGAAGAGGGCAGAACCAGGGGGAATACGTGAATGCGTTGTTCTTTGGCACGTCTCAAGCGGGGCGCGCCCACACTGGGCCTTCTTCCCTACCGTCCCGCCGTCAGAAGCCCACCTGCGAGATGCCCAACGCGTTGAGCTTGACCTGCAGCGCCCCCTGCTCCGCCTCCAGCGTTTGCTGGGCGGCAACTACCATGGCCTCCTTCTTCGCTGCCAGCTCAGTCTCCTTGGCCTGCAGAGGGTCGAGGGAGGGAGGGGAGGCAAGGGGAGGAGGGGCAGGGAAGAAAAGGGGAGGCGAGGGAGGTCAGAAGGCGAGGCACAAGTGCACGTGGAGCAGGAGCAGCAGCAGACACGGGCGCCTCTCCCCCAAACATGCCTGCCTGCCCGGCTTCCCGCTGCCCCCCGCCTTACGCTGATGGTCTGCGTCAGCGACGCGTTCTGGGTCTCCAGGCTGGACAGCTGCTCACGCACGTCGCGCAGGCTGACGTTGGTGGTGTCCAGCCTGTGGGAAGGGGAACAGGGGAGGGGAAGGGGCGGAAGGCATTGGGTGGAGACGCAGCAAGGGGCACCAAGTCGAGGCCTGGTGCAGGAGTGCAGCAAGGCAGGCGCTGCAACCCTATCACTCCCGAAACACTCCCCACCCACTTGAGCAGGTTGGAGGCGTTCTCCCTATCCAGCTTGGTGAAGGCCTGGTCCTTCTCCTTGAGCGCGGCCTGCGCCTCCTCCAGCTGGGTGGCGCGCTGTGCAGCAGGAGGGGAGGGAAGCGGGAAGGGGGAGGAGGTCGGTGCGAGGAGAGGCAAGGGAAGCACACAGGCAGGCGCTGCGCCGCATCTGCAGCATCCAGGAACGACGTCCCAACCCTTCCCCACTTCCCTCTCCCCCATCCGTCAGCATCCACCTGCGCCGCCAGCTCCCGCGCCTCCTTGGCGCGCTCCTCGGCAGCCGCCAGCTCCTCTGTGCGCAGGCGCTCCGCCTCTGCCGCCGCCGCCGCCGCCTTCTTGGCCTCTGCCTCCAGCGCCGCCGCCTGCTCCGCCAGGCGCGCCTCCACCGCGGCCTTCTCTGCCGCGGCCGCCTCTGCCTTGGCGCGCTCCGCCTCCACCTGCGCTGCCTGCTCTGCCACGCGCGCCTCCAGTGCCGCCCGGGCCGCCGCTTTGTCCTCCTCCAGACCTTCCAGCCGCTTCTTGAGCTGCAGGGGGGGGGGGGACTGGGGTTAGTAAAGAGGATATATTGGTGCACCTGTGCCCGGCATGCGCACCAACGCAGCCCCTTTATTCCCTTGTTCCCTGCTGTGCTCCCTGCCACACACCTGCTCCGCCGCCCCTAGTGCCTCCTCGGCCTTCTTGAGCTCTGCCTCCAGCGCGGTCTTGGCCTGGCTGGCTTCCGCCTGCAGGTTCTCCAGGTGCTGTGGCAGGTAGGAGGGGCAGGGAGGGGTGGCGTCGGAACCGGAAGAAGTGAGCAGGCACGCACAGTGTGAGAGCGGTCGACTGCCACGTGCACTCTCATGCATCACGCGGCGCCGTCCAGGCAGTGCACTCGCCGGCAGCACCCACCTTGCTGGTGCGCTGCACATACTTCTCGTGGTCCCGCTCGTGCTGCTTCTTCAGCTGGTCGACTTCGGTCTTCTGCTTGGCCACCGTCTCTGCCAGCTGGCTCCGCAGCGCCTCCAGACGACCGCCCTGGGCAGCCTGCGGGGGGGGGGGGGGGGGGGGGCCTGAAAGAGTGCGAGGGAGAGGCAGACGGTGCGGCACAGGCCAGAGCGGCGTGCCACCCAGCACAGCACCCTGACTTGCACGCCCTCTTGCGCTTCACGAGCCCCTTGCCCCTTCTTGCCTGTGTGGCGCCCACCTCCTGCTGCAGCTCCTGCAGCTCAATGCCCAGCTTCTCCGCCTCGCTGGCCTTGGCCGCGAGCTCGCTCTCCAGTGCCGACTGCACAGGGAACAGGAAGAGAGGGAGATAAACAAAGGAGGAAGTGAGATGTGCATGAACCGGCTTTGCTGCCTGGCGTCGAGTTGCAGCAGATCGCCCAGAGCACTACAGCCCACCTTGGCCTCAGTGGCAGTGGCCAGCTCCACAGTCGCGGTCTCAAGCGCTGCAGCATGCTCCGCCTGGGGGGTGGGTGAAGGGGTCGCCAGGGGCTGAGCATCAGTGCCACTGCAGGTGGCAGCAGTCGCCTCCTTCAGACATTCGGATACGTTGCTCCTGGTCCCACCTTGGCTGCCTCGCCCACCGCCTGCGCTGTGGTGAGCTCCTGGGTGAGCGTGTGTGTCTTGCCCTCGTACTCGTGCACCGCTGCCTCCAGTGCGGCCTGTGGTGGCGAGGGGCAGGGAGTGGGGACAGAAAATGCGGAATCGATTGTACTAGCACCCACCTCCTCTTCCCGGGCCGACCCTCTCCTCACAGCCCCACCCAGCACCAACCTTGGCAGTCAGCGCCTCCTCCAGCGCCGCACTCTTGCCCGCAAGCTCAGCACCCAGCTGTTCCGCGCGCGCCTCGGCCACCGCCAGGCGCGCCGCCAGCCCCTCGCCCTCGCTGCGCGCTGCCGCCAGGTCGGCGCCCAGCGCCGCTGCACGCGCCTCGGCGTCAGCCTGCAGCTTGGCCTGTGGGACGGGGGGATGCAGGGGTGTGTAGTGTGTGGCGGGAGCTGTGAGGCGGTCTGGTGGGTGCTGAGCGTCGAGCTGGTTGGTGGGTGCTGCACGCAGGTGTCGTGGTGAGGTGGGTGCTGCGCCCGCTGCTCCGTCTCTGCCATCTGGACAGCGCCCACCACCCTCCAGCCCAGAACCAGCACCCTCCAGCCCAGAACCAGCACCCACAAGGTGGAAGCAGCACCCACCCTGTCGGCCAACTCGCTCTGCAGGCACGCCGCCTCGGCCTCCCGCGCCGCGCGCGCCGCCGCCGCCTCGTCCAGCCGGCCCTGCAGGTCGCGCCCCGCGGCGCACGCGCGCTCGTGCGACGCCTCCAGCTCACCCAGCGCCTCCGACTTGCGTGCGAAGGAGGCGGCCATGGAGGTGCGCTCCAGCTCAGCCTCCTGCAGCGCCGCCGCCAGCGCCTCGTACTCAGCTCTCAGAGCGCGGTGGGCCGAGGCGGTGTCGGACACACTGCGGCGCAGGCTCTCCAGCGCGGTGTAGTCGGATTTGACGCGCGCTGCAGGCGGGCGACAGGGCGGGCGGTGGAGGCGGTCAGAGCGATGGGGACGTGCGGACTGCTGAGGCCAGGCGGTCAACCCCGCAAGCGGCAGCTTGCATCTGTCGCCGGCGGCGGCGGCGCTCGCAGCGGTTTCCCCTCCTCCTCCCCACGCCGTGCGCCCACCTGCCCCCCGGCACGCACCCTGCAGCTTGGCGTTGAGCTGGTGCTGCTGCACGTAGGCCTCCTCCAGGCGCCTCACCGCCCCCGCCGCCTCGACCAGCTTCTGGCGGTAGAGCCCCACGCTCAGCTCGGCGCTGGCCTGCTCCTTGAGCAGCCTGTCGGTGGCCTGGCGGAGGGCCTCGGTGGTGTGCGGGCCGGCCATCGCTGTTGCGCCGCCCAGCCCGGCGGTGGCGCCGCCGCCGCCGCCAAAAAGTTTCGAGCGCAGGGCGGCCGCTTGAGTCGCCATTATATCCGATGAAGGGGAACAAAGTCCGGGAAGGACGGGAAATAGCTGCCGAGGGAGAACACAGGCGGCGAAGAGGCGCAGACGGGCGGGGCCCAGCACACGCACCAGCACCAGGGCCCATGACGGACCGCCCATCGGTCTCGGGGCGGCTTTGCCAGCCCTTTCGACATCCCAGCTTGCTCACATCCAACCCGGGGCGCTAACAGAGGCACGCAAGCCACCTGTGCCCAGACCCTGAAACTGCCTCGATCTCAGGAGTGGGCCACCCAGCAGCAATGGCCGCCCCAGCTGCTTGCCTGACGATGGCACATCGATCGGTGCCGTCGCCGCGCCGGACGGCAAGCACCTGCGGCAGACCGCTGTTGCCGTCGCTGCCACGGCGGGCGGCGGCGGCGCGGCGACCGCGGCGTGCTGCGGTGTGCGCGCGTGCCGCGCAGAAGCAGGCACGCTGCAGAGGGCCGTATGTGGTGCTATCTGTGCTTTGTCATCACACTATCAATCCACCGCCACCGCTGAGCGCTCAACGGGCTGTGCCCTCCACCTGTTTGCCAAACAGGTCTTCACCTCGTTTCAGGACCTCGTCAACGGCTCGGATCTGCCTGTGCTGGTAGACTTTTACGCCACGGTAAACGGGTACTTCTGCTTGTATATGCTGGCGGAGAGGGGCACGCGCTCACGCGGCGCTCGCCCGTGCTTGCGTGCGCGCCCCGCCGACCGGAGCGCCCCTGCCTGGCCCCGCTCCGTTCTGTGCAGTGGTGCGGCCCCTGCCAGCTGATGGCGTCAGTCATTAATTCTGTGGCACCTGAGATGCGGGGGAAGGTCAAGTTTGTCAAACTCGACACAGAGCGCTACCCCTCCATCGCCAGCCAGTACAGCATTGGAGGCGAGTGGGCACTTGTTTGCCGGGTGCTGCGCGGGTCGACTGCTGAGCGGTGTGCAGCACACCTGCCCTGCGGTGTGTCACGGCTGCGGCGCTGCAGCCAGGGAGGAGCAGCTGCTTGTGAAATCTGGTCCGCACTGCTGAAGACCCGTCCTTCTCGCTCTTGCCCCGCTGCATCCCTCACCCGCTTGCCCACTACACCCGCCTCCCCCCGTGTGTGCAGCGCTGCCCACCCTGATTCTCTTCAAGAACGGCAAGCCAGTGGATCGCATCGAGGGAGCCTTGATGGGAGACCAGCTGAAGCAGGTGGGCAGCCCGGGGCGGCGTTCCAGGGGGCAGAGGCACGGAGCCTCGGATACGTGACTTGCAGCCGCGGGCGCCTGTTGCGGTGTCGCTTCTTGCCAGGCGCGCTGCCGCGCTCACCCGCTGCCTGCCGCCCCTTCTCTACCCGGCGCCCTTCCCCTCTTGCAGCGGCTGAACTACTTCCTCAGCCAATAACCAGCAGCAGCAGCCGCAGCGCAGCGGCGCCGCCTGTGAGCCGTGCAGTCGTTGCACCCCACCGGCAGCAACAGCGGCCAGGACTGTCTCGTTGTCTCGTACACAGTTTACACGTTCACACAGGCAGCAGGAGTGACGGCAGTGACGTCGCGTCGGTGGGCGGGCAGCGGTGTTTGAGGTCAGCTTGTGAGCAAGCGAGTGCGAGCTGAGGCTGTGCAACAGCTAAGAAAAAACGAAGGCATGGGAGCGACAAGAGGGGAGGGCGAAAAGATAGTGCGGCATGGCAGCGCAGGCGCGTGCACGCGGGTGTGGCGGCAGTGGCCCAAGGCGCTTGATGCATACAGCAGGGTCGGGAAAAAGGGTACAGGGGGGCATGGGCAGCTACGGCCCACTGGACGCAGCAAGGGCGGTACGCACGAGAGGGGTGCACAAGCAAGGGCTAGGGTAGAGAGAGGGACCCGGCGGCGGCAGCCGGCGCAGCTCGCGGTAGCAGCAGCAGCAACACGCGCACACGGTCGGCGGCTGCTGCCACTGGTGGGCCATGCGAGGCGGGCAAGCCCCGACCACGGGGAGCTAGGCCAAGCCTAGCCCGGACGAAACCAAAGCCGGCGCTCGCCGGGGCAGCCGCACCCAAGGGCCCCAGCTGATGCTGGTGCAGGCCGACGTTCCGCAGGAGCAGGCGGTGTTGGTCACGCGTCGCAGGGGCAGGCGGAGCCATTCAGGATCAACTGTCGGGGAGGACGGGGAGAGAGGGCGGTAGGAGGGCGCGCAGGCACGTACGGGGGGGTGGGGCCGGCGGCGGCAGCAGGCACGGCGGTCGCACAGCTGCGCCCCCCAAGGGCAAGGGCAGGTGCTGCAGCCAGCCCGCAGGCGCGGGGCCGCGCACCTGAATGGTCGAGTGGTCTATGCCGATGCCGCGGCAGTGGGCGGTGAGCGCGTGCAGCACCGCGGTGGCGTCTGCCTCTTGCGACAGCGTGATGTGCGCGCAGAGCAGCGGGATGCCGGGGGTGAGGGACCACACGTGCAGGTCGTGCACCTCCTCCACGCCAGGCACCTGGTCAAAGGGGTGGTGGTGGTGGGTCTGAGACGAAGCAGCCGTGCAGGGGAGCAGCCATGCGGACTGCGAGCGCGGGCGCACTGGGGCTGCTGCGGCCCACTCGTGTGCTCACGCCCTTCGCCCACCCACCCACCCACCCGCCCAACAACTGTCACACCTCGTCGGTAAGGATCTGGCTGCCCCCCGAGCCAGCTCTCCCCTGTGCTCTGCAACCCCCACGCAGCACAGCACAGCACAGCACAGCACACAACCGTCCCATCCGCCCGCCCGCCCACCCACCCGCGACATGTCGTCGTTGATGGTCTTGATGCACAGCCCTCGTGGCACCCGCTCCATCAGCACGTCTGTGTGGCGGCAGGGGTGGGCGGGTGGGAGGGCCGATGAAGGTGGGTGGGTGGATGGGTGGGGTGGGCGGTGGGCACGCAGCATGCATGTACGACGCATCCCTCGACGGTGCCCGAAGCAGAGACTGTGCGGCGGAGCGCCAGTCGCGGCAGGGCGAGCCGCGCGGCGTCGCCTGCCCTCCAGCACCCGCCCGCCCACCCACCCACCCGAGATGTCCCGCAGGATGGCGCGCGTGGTCCACAGCACCAGGACGGCGAAGAGGAAGGTGCAGATGGGGTCGGCGATGAACCAGCGGGGGTCGTCCTGCGGGCAGGGCAGGCGGGGGGGGCGCAGGGCCACAGGGCGCAGGGTGTGAGAAGGGGAGAGGTGGCCAATTGTGTGGTAGTGTGAGCAGCCGGTCAGGCAGGCGCTGTGCACCAGAAGACAGAGCCGGGGGACGCCACTTGCCGCCTCCCCCCGCCACCCTCTCTTTACTTCATTCAACACAAACCCCCCCGCAAAGGGCCCCCTCGCAAAGGGCACCCCCGCAAAGCCCACCTGGTGCCACCAGATGAGCGCCCCCGCGATGCACACGCCGATCGACTGCACAAAGTCGCCGATGACGTGGATGATGGCGCCGCTGCACGCAAGGGGGAGGGGGTGGGGCAAGGGACGATGCGTGAAGCTTAAGAGGAGCAACCAGAGGGAATTTAGAGGAGCGCGGTCGCAGCATGGAGGCTGCACCAGGCAGCTAGGGCGCGCGCATGCTGCACGCCTCGTCGCTGCGCGCTCGCCTATGTCCCCTGCCCCCTCTCTCACAGCCCACCCTCACCGGACATTCATGTTGGCGTGATCATGGCTGTGGCCGCCGCCGCCGCCGCCGCCGTTGGCAGCCGGCGCAGGTGCGGCGAGCACACCGCTGCTGCCATGCGCGTGTGTGTGCTCGCCGTCGGCGCAGCTGCGTGTGCCACCGGGCTTGAGGATGGGCGTGTGCCCGCTGCAGTGGTGCTCCTCGCCCTCGTCCTCGCTGTGCACGTGCGCGTGGCGGTGGCTGAGGGAGTGGCCGGCGCAGGCGCCGTGCGCATGCTCATCATCTCCGTGGCTGTGCGCGTGTGCGTGCGGGTGCGCGTGAGCGTGCCCCTGCTCTGCTGCCTCGAGGTCGCTACCCTCCCCTTCAGAGTGGGAGTGGTGGTGGCCGTTGCAGCCGCCGCCGGCCGCCTCCCCTGCCGCTGCGCCGTTCAGCGCGAGCTGGCGCTTGGCGCCGCCGCCGCCCTCGCCGCCGTGCTTGTGCGCGTGCGCATGGCCGCCGCAGGCGCCGCCGTGCTCGTGCTCATGGGCGTGGTCGTTGGAATGCCCGTGGGAGTGCCCGCTGCAGCCGCCGCCATGGCCGTGGTGGTGGTGCCCCAGGATGGCCAGCATGAGCAGGTTGACGACCACGCCGGTCACGGCGATGATGAACATGACTGTCGCGGGGCAGGGGCAGGGGCGTGTCTGTGTGGATGTGCGCCAGCAGGCTCACAAACGCACATCCGAGCAGCAGTGGAGAAGGCTGATGCCAGGCTATGCCCCTGCTGCTGAGCCTGCAATGCAGTGCAACCGTCAGGCAGCCGAGCTATTCTGCAAACCAGCGCAGGACCCTTCGGATGAGCAAGACAACACACCCCAGCGCCCACTCACGTTTGCTGTTCAACCCGCGCTTGCTTTTCAACCAGACACCCCAGCGCCCACTCACGTTTGCCGTTCACTGGCTCGGGGGTGATGATGCGCTGCACCGCCTCAAACAGCAGGACGCCTGTGACAAGCCACACAGTCATGACCGAGGCCAGCGCGCCCAGCACCTGCGGGGGGCACAGATGATGGGAGGGTGAGGCAAGCGGGGGAGGGATGGGAGCGAGCAAGGCGGGGCGCCGGCCGGCCCAGCAGCCGCCCCCAGGACCCCACCCCACGCCCCCCCGGGCCGAACAGCCACGCCCTCCCTCTCTCCCTCTCCTCCCTCCCCCTCCTCTCAAACCTACCCACCTCCACGCGGTGGTAGCCGTAGGAGAAGTGCTCGTGGGAGCGGCGCTTGGCCCAGTAGGCAGCCAGCACCGCCACCGCAAACCCCGACACGTCGGACAGCAGGTGCGCGGCGTCGGTGATGATGGCCAGGGAGTGCGCAAAGATGCCGCCCACCACCTGGGTGGGAGGCGGGGGGGAAGGCGGGCGAGGAGGAGCATGGGAGGACGAGGGGGAAGCGCTGTGCGGGAACACCCACCCTCCCCAACACCAGCCAGCATGCATGGGATCCTGTGCCGGCCCAGGGCGCCCTGGCCAGCGGGCTGCGCCGCACTACACCCCCCTTTGAGGTTGGCAGCGCCCTGTTTCCACCCACCCCCGCACCTCCACGATCATGAAGATGAAGGCCAGGATCAGAGCCGCTATGAGCTTGCGTTGGATCTGAAGGCAGATATGAGGTTGGCGAAACATGTACATGTAGGTCGGCGGTACGGATAGAGAGAATGGGCATTAAGGTAGAACAACACCAAGCCGAGCATGTCCATCCAACAATGCAGGCTGCACGCATCCCCTGCTGCCCCCCATGTGCAGGCAGTCCGAGCGTTCAAGCACATCCTCCAAACACATGAAGAGCAAGAAAGGACACACATCAAGCCGCCATGCACCGTGCGCATTATGCACGCACCCGCTTGTGCGCCGCGCTCTCCTCGTCCGACGCGCCGCCCGCCAGCTGACAGATGCTGACATTGCGTGGGAAGGTGGCTGCAGGGGATGGGCGGCAGGGCGGCGCAAGGTCTTGCGAGGGCCAAGCTGCGCGGCGCGGCGGCGGGGAGCGGCGGCAGTTGCAGTCCTTCAGACCACCCAGCTGCAGGCGAGCAACTTGAGCTTCCCCTTGCTCACGTAGCAAAGAGCGGGGGCTGGGCGAGGCCCTGACGCGCGGGCTGGCTCCCTCAGCGAGGTGGGAGGTGAGCAGCGGGCTTGAATGACTGGACTCCGCTGCCTCGTTCCCCGCATCAGAATGGCGCCCCATCGCGACCTCGGCCGCGGCGCCCTCTGCCCTCTGCAGCGCGGCGAGCGGTGGGGAGCGCGCACGCGCGCTTCCCCAGGCAGTCGGGGAACGGTGGAGGGGCTGAGAGTATGCGGTGGGCGGCAGTATGACAGTGGCCCGGGCAGGAGCGCAGCAGTGTGAAGACCCGCCGCCGCCAGCACAGCCGGCGTCACTGTGCGTGGCGTGTGGCATTCGCTGTTGCGGGCCAGGGCTTGCTTGTTGTAGCCCACAGGGAGCTGAGTATGGCGCAGAGGAGCTGCGGCAGGCATGCTCATGGATGCAAGGCAGGACAGGCACGGCGTGCGGGTCGAGCAGTTGAGCCAACCGCTGTTGACCGCTACCACATGCTGTGAGCGTGCAGGCATCAGCATCCTGCGTGGTTGCTTATGCAGGTGCTCCCCAAATCCTGCTCACTGAGAGGTGGATGTCAAGCGTGGTCTCCGGCGGCGGCAACGGCGGGGTTCAAGTGCACGTGCCGTTACCGCCACCCTTTCCTAGTATATATCGATGAGGACAGGCCGCACGGTCCAGCAAAGAGCCGCTGCGTCTCCTGGTTGCATGCAAGATACACTACCGCTGCAACAGTAGTATGTGTGACAAGGACAGTGCCGACGCTTGTTCTTTGCGCACAGGATGCGAGTGCCCCGCCTCTGCTTCACAAAGCCCGGTCGGCACTTTCCCGCGCTTCTGCCGGATGGCAAGTCGCCCACAAATGGCTTGGCTAAACCCGCAAAGGGAAGGCTGCAGGTCAGGCCGTCCGGGGGCTCCGCTGGGACCTGGCCCAGCCTCGATCGCGCTCCACAAAGCACCGCCGCCGCGCCGCCGCTTCGACAGGTGGCGGGCGGCATGCACACCTTTCCGCGGGCTTCGCGCCCACAACAGCCACTTCAGTGATCGCATGCGCATCCCTCTCTCCCTGAATAAGTGATCGCCATGGCAGGTGAGGCGGCGGGCGAGGCGGCGGCGAAGCCCTCCGCTGGCGCTCACACTTTTGAGACCGACCGCATAGCCATCGAGATCCACCAGGAGGCCCGGCGATTACTCAGCGTGCGTGGGCCTCTGCTGCGACTGCCGCCTCCGGCTGCCGCCGCCCGCTCACCGCCCTGCCGCTTCGCCTGCCGCCGCTGCCTGCTGGATCCTCCTTGCACCTGATTTACTGTTTGGAAGCCGACGCTCCATGTGCACTTGCTTGGCACGCGCGAACACCTGCCGTCCTTGCTTTGCCCTTCGCAGATCACCGCCTCTACGCTGCTGCCCATCAGCGCCGCCACCGCCTGTGAGTAGCTCGATCAAGCGACTAGAGCAGCGCCAGTGAGGGGTGCCGGCTCAGCCGGGGTGCTGCATCTGAGGGAGTGCTCATGAAGAGGCACGCCGAGGGCCATCACGCTGCTCGCTGCTTGCCTGGCATGCGGCGCTGTGCTGTTCAACCAGCGTGCGCCAGGTCATGCCTGCCGGCCGCCGGCGCTGCCATGCGGCACTCCCGGGCTGCGCAGTCCCACCTCGATTGCACCTCGTCCCCGACTGCGCAGATCGCATAGTCACCCACCCGGCCAACGAAAAGGTGCGCCCCAGCTACGCCTGCACAAGGACGTGCTGCTGTGGCGCGTGCCGCTGCCGCCGCTCCGCCTGCTGCCAGCAGGCAGCCCCGATTGCCGGCCTCACCCCGCCTCTCCCTCCCCATAGAACCTGCCACCACACACCACTATGGTAGTTGCTGGCAATCTACACCCCCTCCTGCCCTCCCAGGTGCTGCATGAGATGCATGAGATGCTCCACAACACGCCCGTCCCTCTTCCATACCTCCGACCACAGATCTTCCGCCACCTGGATCACTGCAGCCACCATGAAGTCAAGTCTGTTGATGGGAGCGGACGGTGAGCTGGCGGCACCAACCTGTATTCCTAATTTCCACTAGTGTGCTGTACGTGCATCATGGGGGAATGTCCAACCTCCTAGTGCAGGGCGTGGCGGCACGAGAGGGCAGCACACGCGGGACAAGCAGTACCCAGGCCGCTCCTCTGGCATCGCCCAAGCACGCGCGTGGCGCGTGCAGCGCCGAGTGGCCTGGCACTACGCCCCTCAACTCGAACGCTGCTTGCCTCGTACAACGCGACAACACGCGCACGACCAGACCCCGACTCTTTCCCCATGCGCGTGCCCCCCGCTGTGCTGCTGCGCAGGGTGGTCGTGGAGAGCGAGCATGTGGCCATCTGGCGCTGGTTTGCGTTCAGCGGCAGGATGAAAACCAGGTGGGTGTGCGTCCAGCAGGACTTTGAAAGCCCTCGATGGTAGCTGGACTGCGCACCGCGCCCGCCTGCTGTCCGGCATACGCAAGGCACATGCGCGCAGGTTCAGTAAGAGCGCAGGCCCCTGGCCGAGGGAACGGTGGAGGTCTGAGGGCGAGGGTCGCCGCCGTGCCGGCCCAGCAACTGAGGTTTGGGGGCAGCCCGTGCGCTGGGCACCACCGCCCGCCCAGCCCGCCTGCCCGAGCTCCCAACCCCTCGCAACCCCTCGCCCACTTTCTTGATGCTGCGACCACCGCGCGCACGCAGGCTGCTGATTGAGCAGGACTTCAAGGCGATGCACTCCCGGTTCAGCCTGGTGCGTGGCCGCTTCTCCCCCATGAGCACCTTCGACGGCTGCTGGCATGCGCGGGCGCAGCCGCCAGAGCGGTGGGCGGCAGCGCACCCGGGCAGCGGCCCCCGCGAGTGCTGTGAGATGGTGCTGGAGCAGGCGAGCGAAACGGGGGGGCTAGCAGAGGGACGCTGGGGGCCGGCTGGCGGTCGGGGTGCACGTCGCAGGAGGCCGCCTGGCGTGGGCATGTGCAACGCCGGGGCAGGGGCAGGCGGGCTGACCTACCATCCCACCGCGCGGCAGCCCAGCCCAGTTACACACGCCTTGTCCGCCCAAGAGCGAACGCCCTCCCTGAGGGTTCGCTGGGGACCCTCCCCAGGGCTGCATGCCTGCCCCCAAACAGCGGCCCGCAGCTGCAGCTGGCTGCCCACATGCCGCCGCCGTGGCTGGTCGCCGCCTCAGCCCAACCCCCCAGCCTCCTCCTCCCTCCCCGGCTCCCCTGCCTCCTTCTGCAGAAGCTGCAACCGGCAGTGTACCTCCCGCCCCCGCTGGGCGGCCTGCTGCGCCAGCTGGCTTCCCGGCAGCTGCAGGTGCGCCGCCCCGCCTGCCCCTTGTGTTGCGCCGCCCCGCCTGCCCCTTGTGTTGCACGGGCCTTCTGCGGGCGTGGGCAGCCTGGTGGGGCACGGCGCTGCGCCTGCCGTCGAGCCCAGCAGCATCTCTGGCACTGCCCAGGCGGCCCTTTCGACTTGGAGGCTGGCTCCCGCTCCAACTCGCACTGCTGCTGCGTGCAGGGAGTGTTTGAGGACCTTCAGAAAGAGGCGGAGCGCATCAACTCGGGGCAGCCCACGCTGTGGTCGACGTACGCGCAGCAGGCGCAGCAGGAGGCGGCGCCGCAGCAGGGGGAGCCGGCGGGAGGGCAGACCTGAGCGGCGTGAGCTTGGAGTTGGCCCCTGGAGTGCACAGTATACATTTGTCCGCCCGCCCGCCCGCCCGCCCTGCCTGCCACTCAGTTGTCCACGCTCTGTATAGTACCCACATAGTACCCACATAGTACCCACATAGTACACACATGGTACCCTCATTTCAATTCTGTCACGTGCGCTGCGCGGAAATGAATGCAACACACGAATGTACCGTTGCATCTCGAATGCCCTCTATCTCTTGTAGAATGCCTGTTGTAAACTGCAAACGGTCCGCAGGCATGAACAGGCAGGGTCCGCAGATGGTGGCACGACCGGAGCTCAGGCTGCGTGCCTACCGCCAGGGGCGGCTGCTGCGGCGCTCTGCGGCACGAGAGGCCAGCTCATCCTTGCGGCGCTGCCGCGGCTCGCTGGGCCCCTCCTGCCCACGTGGCACGTACTCTCCGTACCTGCGGAGGGAGGGAGGGAGGGCGGGAGGGACTCCAGGGTGGGTTTGTTATTGGGAAGGAAGCATGATGACAAGCGAGCCGGGTTGCGCTGCAGGGGTGGCTGCACTCCAGCAGCGACGGCAGGCGGCCGCGACGCCACGGCACTGCCCTGCCCTCCAGACCTCCCGCCTCCACGCCCCTTGCGCACTCACTTGCGAAGCTTCTTCCGGAAGGAGCGCTTGCGGCTGAAGGCGCCCTCCACTGGCAGGCCTGGAGCGAGGGGAGTGTGCAGGGGGCCGAGAGGGGGCAAGCGGGCGGGCTGGCAGGGGTCACTCTGGACGCACCGTGCCTCGTATTGTACGCAAGGACGTGCACGGCTGGCAAGGGGCTCCCCAGCCGTCATGTGCCGGCACTCCCCGGCGACTCTGCAGCAATGCAGACCCCCCGACGGCGGCAGGGTCCCCCACCACACCGTGCACGTGCCAGCCCCCCCCAAGCCTTCACAACCCAGCCCGCACCGCGCTGCAGCCAGCCGCGGGCACGCCCCGCGCCGCACCTGCAGCGATGTTGTCCCGGATGGCGTCCACCAGCGCCTCCACCTCAGGGGTGAAGAGGGAGGTGACGACGCCCGTCTTGCCTGCGCGCGCGGTGCGCCCCACGCGGTGCAGGAAGTCGACGGCAGAGTGGGCAAAGTCGGCCTGTCGGTTGAGGGAGCAGGAGGGAGAGGGGCTTGGGAAGCAGGGCGGGGGAGGGGAGCGCAGCTGGGGGCAGGAGGCCGACGGCAGGGCGGGCAGCGTCGGCCTCTGTTGGTTGGTTGGTTGGAGGAAGTGGAGGCCAGAGGTGGGGGGGTTGGGGAAGGAAAGAAAGGAACAACGGCCGGCCTACTTGGGGGGGGGGGGGGGGGATACAGCGGCAACGACCCCGCGGCCTGCTGCCTCACTAGGGCGGCACCTGGCACATCCGACCAGCCCCTCGCCCACCGCGCAGCGCCCGACGGCCGCACCTGGACCACGTGAGTGATGTCGGGCACGTCCAGCCCGCGCGCCGCGGCGTCGGTGCACACCATCACCACTCCCTGCTCGCTGCCCATGCGTTCAAGCGCCGCGGCGCGCTCCTCCTGCGGCACCCCTTTGTGGTACTGCAGGCGACGGGCGGGATACGGGCCGGGCGACGGGCGGGATACGGGCCGGGCGTCAGGCAAGCTCAGCTCACTCACTGGTTGCTCTCCTGCTGTCACGCCCCCGCCCCAGCATCGGCAGCCGGCAGCACGTGCACGCCCGCTGGGCGCACCTGCAGCACCGGCACGCCGGCCTCCTCCAGCACGCCGGCGGTGGACTTGGCCGACGCCACGTCGCAGGCAAAGACCAGCATGCGGCCGCGCCCCGCCTGCAGCTCCGCATCCCCCGCCACCACCTCCTGCCGAGATAAAGGGGAGGGCAGGGGAGCGAAGCATTGTCTAGCGAAGCGAGTGCGCAAGCGGGAGGGTGCAGGGAGCGAGCAGAGGGAGGTGGGAGGACGACAGGCATTGACGGGCCCCTGCCAGTGGCTCCACCAGAGCTTGGCACCCAGCCCCCTTTGACCCATGATGCATCACAAGCAACGCCCTGCCGCCGCCACTTGCCTGCAGCACCTCTGCACGCGCCAGGCTGTCCTCCACCCGCCGCCAGTCGTGCTCCACCGCCCGCTTGCTCTGGTGCAGCTGCCGCCCCGACAGCCACGCCGCCTCTGGGAAGCGCGCCGCTATCTCGGCGCCCACCGAGGTGTCCCCCTCTGCTGGCATGGTGGCCGCCACAAACACGTACTGCCGCTTCCAGCTGGCGCCGTGCACCCCCTCCTGCCGCCGCTCCCCCCACGGGGTGTCCTCTCGCTGCTGCTGCTCGCCGCCCGCCGCCGCAGGCGCGTCCTTGAACCCTGCGTCCAGCAGGCCCTGTGCGCCGCCCATCCGCGCCGCCTGCTTCAGGTGGCGCGGCAGGTCGGCAAACTCGTCCTCGCTCAGGCCGACCTGCACGCAAGGCAGGGGCGCAGAGGAGGGCAGGGCAGGGGACGTGGAGGTGGTGAGAGGGGTTGAGCAGCCCAGGCTTGGTGCTGCGCGTGGCAGCCGAGGTGTCGGGCGGGCGAGGGCTGCGGGCTGTGCAGCAGGGTGCAGCGCAGCAGGCGCAGCAGGAGGCAGAGCAGACCAGCGCATCCACCCCCCCTTGACGAGCCTCCCGTGCCGGCGCAGCGCCCACCTGCAGGCAGACGCTGCGCGCGTAGTGCATGCGATCTCCCGCGCGCAGCGCGTCCCAAATGATGCGCATCTGCAGCCAGCAGGGGGCTCGGGGGTCGTCGGGGCTCTCCGGGTTGTGGCGCACAACGGGTCGTACAGCAAAGCGCGGAACAGCAACCCCTGCCTGCGCAAGGGCAGCTGCCTGCGCCCTTCCTTCTCTCAGCCCTGCCCAGCAGACCCGGCCGGCGCAACGTGCCCGCAGGCAGCCTGGAACCAGCCCGGCCGTGCAGCAGCGCCACCCACCTGCGCGCCATAGCCGCCCGACAGCAGCAGGTCTGCCTCGTCAAACACCACACACCGGGCCCAGGTCGGCAGGCCTGCAGGGCAGCAGGCGCAGCGGGCGGCGACGGCAGGAGGGGACGGGCGAGGAGGCATGGGCGGCCCTGGGACACACTCACGCATGCGTCTGGGCGGTGCCGGCCCCGGTGCGGTGCTGCCTACCGTCGCCGCCCTGTACCCTGTGCCCCCAACCCAGGCTGGCTCCCTCCCTTTCCCCAGGCCCTCGCCCCCTCCCTTTCCCCAGGCCTCGCCCCCTCCCTTTCCCCAGGCCCTCACCCCCTCCCTTTCCCCAGGCCTCGCCCCCTCCCTTTCCCCAGGCCCTCGCCCCCTCCCTTTCCCCAGGCCCTCACCCCTTCCCTTTCCCCAGGCCCTCGCCCCCTCCTTTTCCCCAGGCCCTCGCCCCCTCCTTTCCCCAGCCTCGCCCCCCTTTCCCCAGGCCCTCGCCCCCTCCCTTTCCCCAGGCCCTCGCCCCCTCCCTTTCCCCAGGCCCTCGCCCCCTCCCTTTCCCCAGGCCCTCGCCCCCTCCCTTTCCCCAGGCCCTCGCCCCCTCCCTTTCCCCAGGCCCTCGCCCCCTCCCTTTCCCCAGGCCCTCACCCCCTCCCTTTCCCCAGGCCCTCGCCCCCTGCCTTTCCCCAGGCCCTCACGCCCTCCCTTTCCCCAGGCCCTCACCGGCGCGCGTCCACTCGTACCCGTACGCGGTGCCAGAGTTGTCCAGCACGCTGCACAGTGCGCCCGGCGTGCTGACAACAAGATCTGGCAGCTGCGGAGCGGCGGGCAGGGGTGAGGGAGGAGCAGAAGCGTTGGAAACTCATTGTTGCTGCTTCCCATTGGCTCAAGCTGGCCGCTGCCAACCTCTGCCTCTGTCTGTGCTGGCAGCTGCACCGTGATGGCAGCATGGGATGACAGCTCTTGCACGGCATCTCACGAAGCAGCTCGAATGCCCCACTGCAACCGCACCCCCCCTCGGCACGGCCCGTGAACACACCTGCAGTGGCGGCGGCGACTGGCCGGACACCAGCGCCGCGGAGGCCAGCGGGGCCCCCGTGGCGGGGTCGCGCAGCGAGCGGGCGGCACCCACCACCTGCTCGCACAGCGCGGCGTTGGGGCACAGCACGAGCGCGGCGGTGGCGAAGCGCAGGCGCGGGTGTGCGACGGCCGCGCCTCCAAACTCGCCGTCCTGCCGCTGCTGCAGCTGCTGCTGCTGCTGCTCCTCCTCCGCCTTCTGCTGCTGCTCCGCCCGTTTGCGCAGCGCCAGCTCTACCAGGGGCACCACGTACGCCAGCGTCTTGCCGCTGCCAGTCTCCGCCGCCAACACGGCGTCCCGCCCTGCCAGCATCGCCGGCACGGCCAGCTCCTGCACACCAGGCCGGCGAGATGTTTTGTTGCCCGAGGGGGGCGGTGTGTGCAAGCAGAGCGCGATGCTGTGAAGCGGAGCGGCAGCAAGCAGGGCAGCGCACGCAGGCAGTGCGGGCCGGTGGCGGCGCCGGCGCCGGCGCACCTGCGCGTGCGCAGGCCGCTGGAAGCCTGCCGCCGCCAGCGCGCTGCACACCTCGGCGCTCAGGCCTAGGCTGCTAAAACTGACAGCACTGGACGCGTAAAAGTCCTCTGCTGCGGGCGGCTGGGCCTCGCCGACACTGGCGGTGCTCAGAGCGGCAAGACGAGGCAGCGCCGGAGCTGCATGCATATTCCATCGACGTCTCAGAGCATGTGCGAACGGCGGACGCGCCGCCAGAACCCGCAACAGTGGTGTGCAGGCAGGCGCCGGCAGGCCGCGCACCGCTTCCAGTAGCGTGAGCATGTTGAATCAGACAGTGAAACAGAAGTAACGAGCAAAAAATCCCAATGCATGAGCCGCTTGGCGGCGGCGGGCGGCGCGCCGGGGCGCCGGCCCGAGCAGGCGGCAGGCGCCCCAGTTCCCTGGTGCGGAACCAGCCGGCTCTTAGCTGGATGGTCGTCGTATCAATTAAGAACTTTAGAGGGGCTGTGTCGTCAACCCAACAGGGTTGCTGACCTATTTGCGCCCGACAGCAGGCAGGCCGTGCTGGTCCGAGTCCCGCCGCCACGCGGGCGGGCGTCCCCAGCAGTTTCGCTCCCCTCCCCGTCCCCTGCTCTGCTCGCGCGACCACCGGAGCTCGCACGCGATCGACGCGTCTGCCAAGCGCTCAAACCGCCCGAGCTGGAGGGTGGGCCATGCCTGCCATTGGCGGCGAGGAAGACCGCTCGGTGTCCGCCTTTGTGGAAGAGACGCTGGGCCTCACATACCGGTAAACGCGACATGTTTGTGCTCTCGAGTGGCCCAAGCAGCGGCTGGCCTGTAGCGCGCAGGGCAGGCGGGGCGCCACCGGCGGTTTCGGTGTGCACCAGCCCGGTACGTTGACGTCAGCCTGGCAACTGGCAGCTGGTGTAACTGTCAGCCGGCCATCGGCCTCGCGTCCAACTGTCGACACGCCCCCACCTCACACGTGCAGGCAAGTGGGAGCCATCATTGGACTGTGGCTGGCGGGCACCTGGGCGCTGCGGTGCGCGTTCCGGCAGTCTGTGGGCACTGTTCTGGCCGAGGACCTCACCCTGGTGCTGCTCTGACCCACCGCTTCCTGTGCACACACATGCCGCCTGCACACTCGTCTGGTTGCTTCTCAGTTCCTGCCCCGCACCACACCTGCCTTCGCCTGCTGCCTCTCCTGCCCATCCTCTCTGCTCGCCGTCTGCGCTTGCACTGTGCGCCTTGCAACCGCGTGGACCCCGCTGCCAGCTCAAGATTCCCAGGCAGAGATTACAGGAGGATGCAACACGTAAGGGGGTGACAGAGGGCGGGCTGGGGGGGCTCGCGGTGAATGGCGGTGCAGGCACAATGCGGGGCGAGGGGGGCGGCAGCGGGCGGGTCCGCGTCTCGTGCCAGCGCCCCCCTTTGACGCCCGCAGCGAATGGAGGGCGAATAAAATGGGGTGTGTATAACCGGGGTGGTGCAGAAAAGCGCCAGTGCACAAAGGGGAGAGAGAGTATGCAACGGCTGGGAGTGGGGGGTGCGGGGAGTGAGGGGGTAGGGGCTCATACGCAGGGGGGAGGCAAAACTGGATGAGGTTAGGGGGGTGGGGTGTGCGGGGGGAGGGGAGCCGGCGGGAACAGGGCGCGGCAAGGTGAGAGAGAGGGGCGCGAGGTAGCTCCACACAAAGACAGGGCAGGCTGGCAGGAGGGAGCCAGGGGGTCGTCATCGGCAGATTGGATTCTTGGAGGGGGAGCAAGCAAGCGTCGGCGGCGCGCCTGGCGCGGCAGCGGCACCCGGGCGGGATGCGTGCGCGCCGACGCGGTGCAGGCGGGGCAGGCGTGGAGTGGTGGGGGGCGGGAGCGGGCGGAAGCGTGGACGCCGGGGGACGCTGCGCACGCTGCGCCGCCACGGTGTGGCAGCTCCTGGAATGGGAGGTGCGCTCGCGCCGGGCAAAAAAAACCCGCAAGCATGGGGGAGCCGGGGGAGAGCCGGGGGAAAGGGGGCAGCGCCAAATGGAATGGCAGGCAGGCTGGCGCGGCTCAGGGCTGGGGGCCGCTGGCCACCCATCGTCTCAAACCGGAAAAGCATCGACTTGCAGTGCGACAAGCAATTGAATGTCGGTTGGGGAAGGGAGGAGAGATGGAGGGGGGAGTGCCTGGATTGGGTTGGGAAGGGTCCCCATGCCTGGGCGGCGGGGTGGGGTGGGGGGAGCAAAGAGGGGGGGTGGTGGCGGGGGCGCGGCGGGGCGGCTGATGAGCCGCCGCCGCCGCCGGAGGGGGGCCCCTCGCGTGAGGTGGACCATGATGAGAGCCATTCGTTTTCCGGGGAGCAGGCGGAAGAGAGAAGGGTGGGGTTCGGGTGCGTAGGGGGCGGGGGGTGCGGTGCGGAGGTGCGTCTGCTGCTGATTCAAAACTGCAGGGAGGGCGAGGGCGCTTGGCCAGGGCCTCGAATAGGGCGAATTGGGGGGGGGGGGGGGGGGGGGGGGCCCGGCGCTCGGGGCATGCTGCTTCAGGGGGAGCGCCGGCGCTCTCAGGGTGGGTGGGTGGGGGCTGGAGAGGGTGCAAGGGGGAGGGTGCAAAGGGGAGTGCTGCTTAGGGTGGGGTGTGCAGGGGGATCAACAAAGACTTGGGGGGACAAAAAACAGGGGTGGGATGGGGGACGGGCGCGACGGCAGAGGTGGCCGCCAGGGGGCGCCATGCGTGCAAAAAGACAGGGAAGAAACACTGGGGTGGACGACACTGGTGGGACTCGGTGGGGACTCTGAAAAAACGGGCGGAGGGAAATAAAAATGAGTACGCCTCCAGGGCAGCGTGGTGGTGTCAGCGGGTCGGGGAAAACGCGGTGGAGGCAGCTCCACACTTGTTGGTGTGTTGGTTGGTTTGGGTGGGGCGGCACGGCGTGCCGCAGCCGCTACGTCCGCGGCCGCGCTCGGCGGCGGGGCCAGTGGCCCGGCGCCCGCACGCGTGTTGCCGTGCTGCGCGCGGGTACGGCGGGGGTGGGTGGGTTCCTGGGGGCGGCCGCCGCGACAGCGGCGGCGCGCGTGGCTCGAGGGAGCAACTTGTTGGTGTGCGCAGTGCCGACGGCGGTTGTGCAGAGGGCGGGGCCCTGTGGGGGTCTTGGGAGGCGTCGCGCCTTCAACGGTGGCTGGTTGCGCTCAGGCAAACAGACAGAGGGTGGCCGGCAGCAGCCAGCAGGGACGCCGCCTGCTCGCTCGCCACCGACAGCTCGCTGCCCGGCTCGTCGACGGTGCCGGTGAGCGTTGACAGGGAGGTGGGCCAGAAGGGGGTGACGCCTGCATGAGGGGCGTGGTGGAAGGGCGGAGGGGTCGGCCAGCTTGCAGGCTGCGCCAGGGGCCAGGGGGGCTCTTCCTGGCGTGCAACCCGGTATGCCAGGCAGGCCCACGCCGCACAGCGCAACAAACCGGCCGCACCCAGGCCGCCACCCTCCCAGGCGCCCCACCCAAACGCACCTGCGACCTTGCGCGCGGCCAGCAGCAGCGCGGCGGCCAGCAGCGAGGGGCGCAGCTCGCGCAGGCCCGCCTGGCAGGCGGCGTTGTTGACCAGGGTCAGGGAGGCGCCGGCGGTGGCGGCCAGGCCGGCTGGGTGGCTGAAATCGGCACCCAGCCGCTCAAGCAGCAGCTTGAGGACGCGAACGGCTGCAGGCGGGGGGGGGGGGGGGAGCAGGGAGGAGCGTTAGCAGCAGAGGAGGACGCGGAGGGAGGAGGATGCAGGGAGCATACGGTGTGAGCGAGGCGCGAGAAACATCCCGCGGCTGCGCAGGCAGGGCGGGGCAGTCAGTTTGGGTGCAGAGCACTCGCAGCCCGCCCTCGCCCTCACCAGAGATGGCCGAGGTGTCGCCCTGCAGCATGGCACGCACAGCGGCCTGGGCGGCTTCCACAGCCTGGGCAGACAGCCCGGTGGCAGCCTCCAGCTGGGCTGGGGTGGGCAGCCGCTCGTTAGACTCGCCGGCTGCAGAGGGGGGGCAAGGGGGGGTGGGCGGTGCGCGGTCGGCAACGCGTGGAGCAAGCGTGGCAAGCAGCGCTGGCGTGGACTGCGGAAGGCGCGCCGCCGCGGCCGGCAGTAAACCACGGCGGCAGGCACGGTTGCGCCACCCCTGCAGCAGCATCCCTTGAAACCCAGCCAGCCCTCCAACATCCAAAACCCACCCTGGCGGGCTGAGATGAGGAGGCAGGAGACGACGAGGGCCGCGGCGTTGAGGGCCAGCAGCTGCTGCCCGCCCGCCGCCACAGCGCGGTCCAGCAGCAGGATGGCGTCGTGCTGCACCTCGTCCTTCAGCCCAAACGCGCCTGCAGCGGATGGTGGTGGGGTGGGTGGGGGTGGGTGGGGGTGGGGGTGGTGGGGGTGCATATCAGGCGTGTGCGGTCAGGTGGTGGCCGTCACCGCAGGCGTCGAGCTGTGCAGCAGGCGCGTGGCGTGTGGTTGCTTGATCAGCGATCGCTACGCCCTGCCAGCCTTTCACTCCCCTTGGTGCTGCAGCGCAGGCGCCGACATCTGTGCTGCACAAAACAACAGGCAGCGCCCCGGCGGCGCTCCGACGCGGGGGACCAAACCCCTATCCCTGCGCCCAGCACACCCACCAGCAAAGGAGGCACAGGTGGAGAACCACTCTGGGCGGGCCGCCAGGTAGGCGGCGGGCAGGGCGGCGTCGGCGACGGCGTAGCGAGCCTCAAACAGGCGCACCGCTGCAAAGGCCTCGGCGCAGCGGGCCTGCGCGTGGCGTGGAGCGGGGTGCCAGCAAGGGGTTGGCTGCGGTGCACAGGCAGCTGGTGGGTGTGCATGCGCACGTGACGCACCGCAGGTTCGTCAAAACCACCCTCTAGTGCACAGTCAAGTCGGTTCAATGATGTTGATGTTGATCGGGCCAGCGCCACGCACCTCTGCGCCGGCGTCCTCCTGGAAGAACACCTCCTTGGCCAGGGGGGCGCGGCCGCCGTCGGCGCGGGCGTTGTAGGCCGCCAGCGCGCGGTCGGCCTTGGGGGTGTGCAGCCAGGCTGTGTGTGGGGGGAGGGTGAGGGAGAGGGAGGGGGTGGGCGAGGGCGAGGCAAGGCCAGGGTGGCTGAAAGCAGGTTGAAAGCGCACAGCAGAGCACAGGGCACTTGCGCCGGTGATGCGGGCGGCACTGGCGGCGACGACCCAGCCTTCCCCTTCCCTGCCTAGTACAGCACAACACAGCCCGTGGCAGCGCGGCAGCCTGGCGTGCGCACCGGTGATGTGTGCGGCGCTGGCGGCGATGCGGCACCCCTGGGGGACGTTTGTGAGGGTGAAGGGCGAGCCCCAGGCGCGCAGCAGGCTGAGCAGGGCGGCGCGGATGGCGGGGTAGGTGTGCTCGCGGCTGGGCTTGCCCTTGTTGAGCACCAGGCAGACCTGTGGGGGCGGCGGGGGCGAGGGGAGGGGTCAGAGGGGAGCAGGGGACAGCTCAGGCTGGCGTGGCGCAGCGCAAGGAGAAGGGCACAGCGGGGGAGAGGCCGGTTGCCCTGCCCTGCGCTGCGCGCCGCCAGGCGTGCTGCACTGTCGAGCTGCGACGCCAGCGGTAAGGCAGGCCGGCGGCGCACCTGCTGGCGCAGCTCCTTGCTGGGCTCGCGGGGCAGGCGCTCGCGCAGCTCCGCCACCCAGCGCAGCAGGCTCAGCACGGCTGACCCCACTGTGAAGGCGTGCATGCCAAACTCGATGACCGAGCCGGCGCCGTTGCCGACGGCGGCGGCCAGCACGGCGGCGGCCGCCGCCAGGCTGCCCTCGCTGAGGGGGCTGCCGGTGGGGGAGGGGGACCCGATGCAGGTGGCGGCGGCGGCGGCCAGCGCCGACATGGGGGTGCCGGGCAGCACGGGGGTGGTGCAGATGGGGGAGAGGAGCTCGGGGGTGAGGAGGCAGCCAGAGGTGGTGCGGCTGTTGGAGATGGCCTGCGCCAGGCTGTCGCCAGCTGGCGGGGAGGAGGCGCGCGAGCCGGAGCCAGAGCCCGGGGCAGAGTCGCCGGCGGAGCCGGAGCCTGGCGGCGTGGGGACCGCCGCCAGGGGGGCGTGCAGGCGCGGGGAGGCGGCTGCGGCGGCGGCTGCGGCTGCGGCTGCGGCTGCGGCGTCCAGGGTGTGCACGGTGATGCGGAAGTGGCCCTGGCGGCAGGCGGCGTGGAAGATCTGCATCGCCTTGGCCTGCGCCCACACCAAGCCGGTGCGCCACAGCGCCCCCACCACCGTGTTGTACACCACGCTGTCGGGCCGGCAGTTGTGAGCCTTCATCTGCTCGAAGGCGGTGAGCGCGCGGCGCCAGTGGCCTGCGCGGGACACGGAGCGAGGAGTGCAGAGGTGTCACAGAGGGGCCGGGAGGGGCGGTTGGCGCGTCGCCCGGTGCGGCAGGGACAAGCGAACGAGGCTGCGGCCCGCAGCCTGCTGCCTGCCCCGTCGCACCCGCAGCTGCCCAACGCAACCCCGGTGCAGCTCAGCACACACCTGCGCGGTCGTAGGCGGCGATGAGCCCGCCAAAGGTGACCGCGTCGGGCTTGCACCCGCGGTGCTGCATCTGCTCAAACAGCTCCTGGGCCTTCTCCCACTGCGCGCCTGCAACCACGGCACGCAAGGCAGGAGAGCAGGCTGGCGTGGGTGGCAGGCGAGGGCGCAGGGGGCCGAGCGGCAAGCGCTAAGGGTGGCGTGCATGAGCTGCTGCTGCATGGCAGCAACATACCCGCGCGCCTCCCCACCGCCCTCAACCCCACGCTGCCCCCTGCACCCCGCTCGTCACCCACCCTGGGCGCAGGCGGCGATGAGGGAGTTGTAGGTCACCACGTTGGGCCTGCACCCCTCGGCGTGCATCTCGCGGAACAGCTCCAGGGCCAGCTCCCACTGCAGGGCGGGCAGGGAGGGGAGCGATGCAATGCAATGCCGTGTTAGGGCAAGAGGGAGAGGGGCGGGTGCACTGCACGACAGGAAACGAAGCAGGAGGCAAACGGACAGGCGATGCAGGGCAGCACGCATGCAGGGCAGCCGGCATGCGGGGCAGCGGCAGCCTGCAGCCTGCAGGCCCTGGCGCCGCGCAACAGCTGCGCACCCGTCCGGCCTTCTCGCAGGCAGAGATGAGGGAGGAGTAGGTGATGACGTTGCGCTCGCACCCGCGGCGCACCATGTCCTGAGGGAGCAGCACAGTGGGGCGGGCAGGGGAGGAGGAGGGGTGCAGTTGGGAGCGGGCCGGGACGGCGAAGGGCAGAGGCAGGGGCAGGAAGAACGGGCGCCGAGCTCTCGGCGCCGCAACCCCCGATGCCTTGCCTCTTTGCCGTTCACAGCACCGCGCCGCGCTGCGCACAACAACCGCAGCGCACCTGGAAGATCTGCAGCGCCTTGTCCAGCTGGCCGTTCTTGCCGTAGGCGGAGATGAGGGCGGTGTAGGTGGTGGCGGTGGGCTGCGCCCCCGCCGCCAGCATGCGCTCGTAGATACGCAGCGCCTCCTGCGCCTGCCCGCTCATGTTGCAGGCGATGATCACTGGAGGGGAGGAGGTTGATAGAGGGAAGGTGGGGAAGCAGGTCAGAGCAGGACCAGAGGTCCAGGGAGAGACGCCGGGAGCGAGGCAGGAATCGGGGTCGTGCGGCGGCTGCTATCCAGCGCGGCGCGCGTCAATGCAAGCATTGCAAATCAGCGCGGGCCCTCACCGGTGTTGTAGGTGCGGATTTCGGGGTCGATGCCCTGCTGCTCCAGGGCGTCGAGCACGCTATAGGGCAGGGGGGGGCGGGGGGCACAGGATGGTGAGGTGAGCGCCATGCGCGGACGCATGCCGGCGGGCAGCCGGGCTGTGATGGAAGAAGCGAATTGCACGCGAAGCAACCAACGGTCTTCCTGGCTGGCAGACGGCGCGCGCAGCATCCCCTGCCCGCCGACGACCAGCCAGGCCCCGCCCGCCGCTCACCGGATGGCTTCCTCCCACTGGCCTGTCTTGCCGTAGACGTCGATGAGGGTGTTGTAGGTGACCAGGTTGGGGGTGCAGCCCTCGGCCAGCATCTGGCGGTACACATCCAGCGCCAGGTCCAGCTCGTTGCCTGGGGGCAAACGGGGCCAAAGGGGGCAAGGAAGGACTTGCAGTGAGCCAGGCAGCTGGATGGTCGCCGGGTGGAGCACCCGAGGCTGGACCGTGGCTGCTGTCCCCCAGCCCGCGACGCAGCCACCTGTGCCGCGCACACCACACGTTGCCCCACGCCATGCACCGCAGCGCCGCACCCTTGATGCAGACGTTCATGAGGGCTGAGTAGGTGTGCACGTTGCACTGCACGCCGCGGCTGCGCATCTCCGCAACCAGCTCCAGGGCGCGGCGCAGCTGCTGCTGGGAGCCGCACTGCGAGGGGAGGAGGCAGGGGGCGGGGGGAGTGCGCGTCAGCGGTGCGGCAACACCTGGGGTTGGCGCATGCTGTCGCGTCGCACTGGCATAGCTGGGCCTGCTGAGTTGCAGCGCGGCCTGGTGCAGCACAGCATAGCACGGCAGCGCACCATGCAGCGACCTGCGAGATCGCGGTGAGATGCAGCAGAGCACAGCAGTGTGCGATGCAGCGCAGCACGGCATGCCCCCCAGCCACCTGTGAGATCATGGTCGTGTAGGTCATAGTGTTGCACAGGGGGTAGAGGTCATGGCAGTCGTCCAGGCCGCGAAGCCAGTCAAAAATCTGTGTGGCGGGGGAGAGGGGACGACGAAGAATCAGAGTCGGGCAGGGAGATGAAACGAGGGCTTGTAGGGCCTTCCAGACTGGCTGGGCTGGCAGGCGCGGCCGCTGCTGCTCGCACACAAGCCGGCGCGGCAGCCCCCACAGCCAGCCCGAGCGCGCACCTCCTGCGCGCGCCGCACGTGCCCGCTCTTGTTGAGCTCCTTGAGCAGCGCGGCCAGGGCCCCACTGTCAAAGTAATACAGGCCCTGACCCACAGCCTTGACCGCCGACGCCTCGGGCGGCAGGCGGCGCACCACCTGGCGCGGGGGACGGGGTGTGGAGCGCGCAGGGGGAATTAGTGGTGAGGCGAGGGGCACGCCGCACGCCGCACGAAGCAAGCGAGCAGACAAGCGAGGGAAAGGTGGGGCAGGCGGCGTGGCACGGCACGGCGGAGAGCCGGCAGCAGCAACGCCGTCGAATGGCTGCCGTGCTGTACTGGATGAGTACAGTACCTGCACACGCGCGTGATGCCCGCCTCACCTCCAGAAGATCCTCCACCGTCATTTCGGAGAAGCCCAAGCCCTCGTGCTCGCCGAGCTTGCCGCCGCGGTTGACCTGCGAGGGGCGCGAGCACGCAGGGGCGGGGATGGAGGGTGCACCGGTCGGCACGGCACGTACGCGGTTTACGCAGAGGCCGCGCACTGCCGTGCGCCGGCGCCTCCGCGGCATCCGACGGCAGGCTGCGGCGCGAAGCTTCATGTCGTGAAGCGCGGCAAGCACGGGCGCAGGCGCAGGCGCAAGAGCAGCGCTGGGAAGAGTGCACGCCTTGCGTGCACCCCTTGCACGCCTCGTGTCGCGCGGTGCGGCCCTGCGCGCACCTGCGTGACTTGCTGCCAGAGGCGGCGGTAGCCCTGGTTCTTCTGGCGCGGGTCGCCGCTGTGCTGCCGCTGGGGGCCGGCGGGGTGGCGCTGCTGCGGGTGGCCACCGGGCTGCTGCTGCGCGCGGCCGCGCGGGCCGCCGCCGGGCGCCCTCGCGCCGCGGGCAAACCCGCCGCCGCCCTCCTCTGGCCTGAAGCGGGCCTGCTGCTGCGGATATGCTTGCTGTTGCTGGGTGGCGATGGGGGCGCCGCCCCAGCCCACCGCGGACTGGGGTGCAGGCGGGTAGGCTGCGAGACCGGGCGGCGCTCCCAGGGAGGCGGCCTGCGGGGTGGGGGGCGGCGAACCTGTCGGATCAGGGTTCCGGCAGGGGCTGGGGAGGCGCGAGCGGTGCCGGGGAGCTCCTACACGCGGGGCAGCAACCTCACCCGGCCGGCCATCGCCCGGGCTCCCGCCCCGCCCCTCCCGCTTGCCTTTTCGAGCAGCGCCGCGTTGTCCAGCGTCATGGACGCCACCCGCATCGCTTGGATGTGCACAGGCGCGGAAAAGGCGCGGTCCAGGCCCGGGCCAAGTGGGCTTGCCGAGCTGCCGCCGTCCTCGCCGCTCCAGCTCGTGCCCCAACTGCCGCTACTGCTGCTAGATTCTCCTCGGGGGTAGGGCAGCCCGGTGGGGACGCCGGGCGGCGCTGCACAGGGCTGGGCAAAGGCTGGGCCGCCCTGCCAGGTTTGGAACGTTGCTGTGCAGTCCATGTCGCTAAGGGGGGATTCCCCGGTGAGAATGTACCTCGTGAGCGCGAGCAGGCGCCGTGGATGGGCCGGGGCGGGGCAGGGCCTGCTGCGAGTGCTGTCGAAAAAGTTGTGGCGGGGAGAGGGGTCAGCTCGGGGTCATCGAAAAGAGAAACCCGATAGGGTCCAGCGAGTCTCGCAACCCACCTTGGGGGAGCATGGGGGTAGTGCTCAGAGGGGGTGCAGCCACTACATTTCCCCTGTTTGATGCTCATTTCTGAACGCGCCGCCCCGGCGCTCTTCACATGACTGCTGACATGCATACAGAGCGTAAAACGGCGGTTGGGATGCCCTGGGGCCAGTGTAGTTGCCGCGGTGGGATGCGATGTCCCGCGTGTGCACTCTAGAGTTGCTGCTGCCCACTGATAACCTTGCAATATGTGGTTTATGTGCTATGGCAAGCGCGAGGTGGGCGCTGCGCAGCGCGGGGATGGCCCTGGGCAGCACCGCCTCCACCTGCCGCCACTGCCCGTCGGCGAGCAAGGACAGCCTCTTGCGGCGCCCGGGAGCGTGCACGTGGATTTTCAGCCCGATTTTAAGTCGCACAAGGGTGTCCTGAACCGTTGGTTGGCCATAGAGGCTGCCCCGGCTAAGCGTTGGCGCCGAGCGGCAGCGGAGCACCCCCCGGCTGCTCACGGCGGTGGTTCCCGACCATGGGTTGAACGACTTTTGCATACGGGTTTGACACGGGGTTGATGAATTAGGCTTTTAGAAGGCATAAAGGTGCTCAAACATGAGCTGTGCGCAAGTTTGCTGAAAATGTCCGCCGCTGCCTCGCCGCTGCCTCGCCTCGCGCTCGCTCTCCCCCTTGCAGCCCAGGGAAAGTACGTCTGGGGTGTCTGATCCCGTCTGCACACATGCAACGCCTGCCACCCGGTCCCCGCCACGACCAGAGCCGTCGCACACCTTGTCGGCAGCGTCCACTTGGCCAGCAAGCATCGCCTGCCTGCTATGCGTGCGGTTCCAAACCGCCTGGCAGCCTCCTTACCCCGCTGCCCTTGGCGCACGTGTTGTGTGCCCAGACAGCAACAGACGCCCACCTTTGGGGATCCCCATTTCTTTGTGTAGTAGATTTTTTTTTTTGTGTGTGTGGAGTGGAGGGCTTCCCGACTGGGTGGTGGTGCAGAGCCAGCTGTGCCGCCGTCCACAGATTGAGGGTGGCGGGTGGATGGAAGTGTGAACGGCGAAGCACGAACCCGCCTCAACTCCAAGCTGGCGACATAGTCTTCCTGCTTGCCAGCTGAGGTCCAGGCGTCTCACTGAAGCTGGCATACTGGCACGCCGGCCGGCACCTCTGCCTGCCTGCCTGCCTGCCTGCCTGCCTGCCTGCCTGCCTGCCTGCCTGCCTGCCTGCCTGCCTTGCAATGTGCATGAACCTCGTCCACGTCCACATCACACATCGGGACCGGTGGTGCAGAAGCGCAAAGGTCGGCACAACTGTGCAGAGGCCTGCCTGCCAGGGAAAGCCGCTGGCTGGTTGTTGCATTGCGACGAAGCGCAGCCGGACGAAATGTAGCCGCAGATGGAACGCAACTAAAACATTCCGTCGCTTGTCAGGCTCTTTCATCTAATCTGACCAGCGCGGCAGTGACGAGCATGCCCTCCTGTGACGTGCATGAACCCAGATGTTGTGCAGAGCAGGGTGGGAGACGGCGTTGTGTTGCGCGCTGCGAGGGCCGAGGCGAGAAGCGCTGCTATTCTTCCAATCCTGGCGAATAGCTGATCAGATGCGTTTGCACCGACGATGGTCCCTCGCAAGCAGCTAGGCGCAAGAGCCCCTCGACCTTCGCGACAAAGGCTGCTCCTGCTCGCCTGCGGAGCGATCGCTGCTCTAGTGTGGCTCTGGGCATTACCCAGTTCTCCACGCAGACCGCCAGATCCAGCAGCAGACCAGGAGCCTGGCTTGGAGTCCCGAAGCGGCGGCCGCCCGGCCCGCAAGCCCATTCTGGCCTTTGTGGGAGTGCAGGTAAGCTCCGAGATCGGCGCCAGCTCTTCAGCAGCCCGGGAGGCGGGCCTACACCCGCCGCCGCAGCTCGCCGCCGCCGCCTGCCGCAGTCCTAACTGCAACACGCTCCACCCCAAGCCCCTGGGGCGCTTCACGACAGCCCGCTGCCCCTGACTGCAGACCGGGTTCACCACCAGCCCACTGCCGAAGTACAACTACGAGGCCCGCCGGCTGGCGCTGAGAAGCTCGTGGTTCCCAGGCAGCAAGCAGGAGCTTGAGCGGTGGGCTGGCGGTCGGGCTGGCGTGGGCCCAGCTCGACACGGAGGTGGCCCGCCGCTGCCGCTGCCTGCAGGGTCGGCTCACGCCGCACTGCTTCTGCAGGCTCTGAGCTCCAACCACCGCCGCCCTCCCCCTGCTGCTGCACCACCCACAGGCTGGAGCGCGAGCACGGCATCGTCGCGCGCTTTGTGATCGGCCAGTCGGCGGATCCGGCGGCTGAGGCGGCGCTGGCGGCGGACGCGGCGGCGCACGCCGACTTCTTGCGGCTGGAGGGGCTGGTGGAAGGCTACGCCGGGCTGCCCACCAAGACGCTCACCTTCCTGCGGGTGAGGCCTACACATGAAAAGGCATACAGGGTGCAAGGAATACAGGGTTGCAAGGCAAGGATTGGGTGCCGCGCCGCGACAGAAGTGGGTCGGCGGCGGTAGGGGCGGTGTAAAATTGGGCCAGGGAGAAAGGGGTGGCAGGATGAGGGATTGCTGAACGCTCGGGTGTCAAAGAACGAATGGACAGTAGGAAGGGGGGAGGCACGCCAAAAAAATAGGGAATGAACATAAAATGGCATCAGGGGTGCACAAGCCACGTGGGAGGGAGGCTGGCTGGTGCCTCCAGTTGCCCCCGCCCTCACGCACCACGTGGGACGTGTGGGCAGGGTGGCGGGGCGTGGGTATGCGTGGGCAGGCTGGGGCAGCAGGCAGGGGTGAGGCTTCCTCACGTTGGGGAGCTGCGTCGGCCTGGCTGGCGCACGTCCCCGCCGCAGGCAGCAACGCAGCGCTCGCCGCCCGCCCTGCGTTCCTGCCGCCCCCTTGCAGGCGGTCACGCAGCGGTACGACCCGCAGTACATTGTCAAGGTGGACGACGACGTGTACCTGCGACTGGACCGCGTGCCCGCTGCCGTCGCCCAGTGGCGGCAAGCACAGGCAGACTATTTGGGGTGCTTCAAAACGGTGAGATGAGGTGCGGGCGTTGCGACGCCTGGCACTCGATGGTGCGCTGGCTGCGACGATGGTAGGGCCGCTGCGCCTGCTCGCCATTCACGCCCGGCAGCGGTGGGGTCGCCATCCCACATCCATGCCACCCCCGCTACATGTGCAGGGCGCAATTGTGAAGAGCCCAAAGTGGCGGTGGTGAGGGATCTGTGTGGAGAGGGAAGGGGAGGGAGGGCTCAGCGAGGGTTTGGCCCGCTGAGCTGCACCTGCTGCACGCCTGAGCTGCAACTGTTTCTGCACGTGAGGTCAATTCATATTCCCTGCCATGATGTACTGCCCAGGTACGAGCCACAGCACGTGCTGCTTGGCGGGGCATCCTACTTTGCGCACACGTGGGGCAGCGCGTACGTGGTGAGCGGTCGCGCGGCGGCAGACCTGGCGGCGCAGAGGCCGGGCAGCCTACGGCAGTTTGCGAACGAAGGTGAGCGGCGGGGAGCGGGAGAGGAGGGGCACAGGAACTGCGGGCGACATGCAGCATGCTATGATGTTCATCAGCACTCAGCCTGGCAGCCTTTGGCAACGTCGCATGTGTGCCGCAACACACAAACCCTCGCTGCACCCACCTGCAGACGTGACCATCGGTGCCTGGATGCTGGCCTTCAACACCACCCCATTCGACGACCGCCGCATGTGCGAGCCTGCCTGCTCCAACTCGTCGATAGCGGTCTACGATTTCCCTAAATGCGCCGGCCTGTGCGAGCCGGCGGAGCAGCTGCTTCAGCTGCACGCCTCGCCCGCCTGCCATGCGCCGGCGCTGGATGCGGAAGGCCAGCTGCCGCGCCTGCCGCCCATCCTGCGGTTTGATGCGGGACCGGAGGAGGCGGTGGCGGCGGTGGCGGCGCACGACGCAGCAGAGCATTCGGCGAGCGGTGGCGAAGGGGGAATAGCAGCTGGTATTGCATCGTAGCCACCATGTAACAACGACAAACCGACAAGCATGCGATTTTGTGAACGGCCTGCGTGTTTTGTGAACGGCCTGCGTTAGTGAACGGCCCGGCGCCGCGCCGCTCCGCCCCGCTGGCGAGCCAGCGCTGCTGCCGCCCAATCCCGGGGCCTGCAGCCGTCCCAGTGCCTTTCTGATCGGCCCTGGGCCTTGCAGAGTCGCGTGGGCTATCCACGACAGGCAGCCGGGCGCTTGGTAGCACGCTTCCAGCGGGCGCCGGTGCTTGAGATACTGCACTCCCTCGGCGGGGCGGCGGCGCCGGCGCCGCCGGTGCGGCACCTGGGCGGGCGGCCGACATCCGACGGTGTGCAGCGCGACGGCGGCGACCGCGGCAAGCTGCCTCGCTGGGTGTCGCAGCGCAATATCTGGGGCAAGCGCGTTTGCCTGCCCCTCGTGTGGGGGGTGCTGGCGTACGGCGCCGCCGCGCAGCAGCCCATTGTCTCCAAGGCACCACAGTTTATCACGCGGCTCGGGGGCAAGAAGCCCAACTATTACCTCTGAATGCTGTACGCTCCCTGCTGTGTTTCTCCTGCTCCGCCTGCCCCCTGCTCCCTGCTCCCTGGCCTGCCCCTGCTCCCTGGCCTGCGCCCCCGCCCCCGCCTGACCCTGCTGGCTGCTGTGTAACACCGCTGCACCCGTTTGAGATGTGTCAGGGAGGCATAAAGAGCACACAGAGAACACAGGAGCAGCAGTTGGAGTACCTAGGGAGCTGGCAGAGGCTGGGCTTCGGCAGCACTGGAGGCAGCGGTGAGGGCCTGCCTGCCATCATTTCTAGACCCCGTGGCACGGCGGCGGCAGTGGATCCAGTTCATTACAGTGTCTACGAAGAGAGCTGGGCGGCGAGACGAACGTTTGGGCGCCCGCAGACCAAACGCTTATGTCGCGATCGCCAACCCCGCGCCGGCCGGCCAACCGCTCGCGGGCAAAGGTGCATAATGTGACGATGAAGAAGTGAGGTGAGCTGCGGTCGCAAGAAACTTATGGGAACCTGAGCCGTGCTCGTCACTGCTGCCCTGCTGGTGCCAGCACCAATCTCGCCTCTGCCGCCTTCGCCCTTGCCTTTGGGGCGCTGCCTCTCGCCTTGCGGCGCTCTCACATTAGCTTTGTCAGCATGGCGGCGGCCAGGAGCGTCCTGGCGACCCTTTTAGGCCTCGCGATCATTGCAGGCCCTGTTGCGGCGTTTAAGGCGGAGGAGTTCAAGGTTCGCGATTGCCGATGTATCATCGGACTTGATGGGCAGCTATTGGGGGCGCCACAGGTCCGCCCGGTCGCCCAGCCGAACTGGCCCACTCTGGTCGCTTGTCCCCCCCTCCTGCCTCCCCTCCTGCCGCAGAAGTGCGCCGACTCGGCCTTCTGCATGCGCCTGCGCAACGTCACCAGCGAGACCTTTGTGGTGCTGCCCGAGTCGGTGGCGGTGGAGGGCGCACGTGTGACCGCCACGGTCGCCAACTCTGCCGATGCCAACGGCACCTTTCGCTTGGTGCTGACCGCCTACGGCAACACGCTGCGCCTGTTCATCGACGAGGGTGCTGACAAGGGGCGCTTCCAGGTGCCAGACGTGCTGCTGCCAGGCCTGGAGGCGCGCGAGCAGGTGCGCTGGGTTTTGTCTTTGGCCAGGGGCCGGTGCGGTACGATGGGGTGGTGCAGCGCATGTCGGCGGAAGCTGCGTGGTGCCTGTCCGGATGCAATGGAGGCCGCGGTCGCTGCGGACACGCAGCACAGCATCGTGCACGGATCGCCATCCGTGCTGCAGCGCAGTGCACGCCCTTCAGTTCCGCAGGTGCCATCCTCCGGCCTGCTCCCCCTGTCACCCTCACCCCTCCACCGCACCCGCCCTGCCCTGTGCAGCCCTGGGAGGTCGTGAAACGCAGCCACACCAAGCTGCGGGTGCGCTGCGGCGCCGCCGAGGCGGAGCTGCGCATGAAGCCCGTCGCGCAGCTGGAGCTCAGCGTGGGCGGCGCGCCGGTGGCTCTGTGGAACGGCAACAAGCACTTTGTGTTTGAGCACCTTCGGGAGAAGCAGGCGCGCGGCAGGGGGGGGGGGGGCCGTGCACGCCTGTACGGACGCTCCCGTGCCTCCCTAGCGGCTGCTGCCTGCACGCAGGCGCGTGGGGTCGCGGGGCAGCCATCCGTGCGTAACCACCTGCATAATGCGCGGGGTGCCCTCCTCCGCCCCTTCCCCCCTTGGCTGCAGGAGGGCGACCCCGATGGCTGGTGGGCGGAGAACTTCAAGAGCCACCACGACTCCAAGCCCAAGGGACCCACAGGTGGGGTCAGGGGGGCACAGGTGGGGGTGACCGCGACGAGGCACCCGGCTGCGAGGTGCTGTGCCGCGGGCAGGCAGCAAGCGCAGCTGTCGGGCAGAGGGCTGGTCTCCGTACACGCCTGGGCTCTGGGTCGCAATGCCTTCTTCCTGCCCACCCCACCCCTGGACCATCCCCTCGCGCCCGACCACCACCCGCAGGCATCTCTTTCGACCTGCAATTCCCGGGCAGCCGCCACCTGTACGGCCTGCCGGAGCGCGCCTCCCATCTGGCGCTGCGCCCCACGCGCGGCACCGACGGCGAGCCGCTGTCGGGTGGGTGCCGCCTATCTGCCAGGGCTGGCGAGCGGGGGCGGGGGGCGGGCGGGGCGGCGGCGAGGTGAGCGCGCCATGGTTGGCAGAGCGCGCCGGCCATGTCGCAATGCAGCCTCCCGGACCTTTCCCACACCCGCCCGCCCCCCCATGTTTCCTATGCTGCCCTGCAGAGCCGTACCGCCTGTACAACCTGGACGTGTTTGAGTACCTGCACGACTCGCCCTTTGGCCTGTACGGCTCCATCCCCCTCCTCATGGCGCACCGCGCGGGCCAGACCATCGGAGCCTTCTGGTGGGCTGCCGCCTGGCCTTGTGCGAGCGGGAGCATACCTGGCCTGTCGGACGGGGTTGCGCGGGGCGTGGCGCAGCTGTGCAGGAGCTCCAGCACTGCTGCACAGCGATCCACTGCGTTCATGCCCACCCACCCATGCTTGTTCTGCGTGCGCCCCTGCCTGCAGGCCCAGCCCTGCCGACGTTCACGCTCGCCCCATGCGCCGCCATGCATGCATCCACACCCACCGCCTGCCCTGTACGCACTCCTGCCTGCAGGCTCAACTCTGCAGAGATGTTTGTGGATGTCGAGCAGGGCGCGGCGGGCGCTGGCACGCAGGTCCGTGGGCGCGCTGTCCAGGTCATGCTCTGGCAGGAATGAGGTATTGCGCCCCCTGCCTGGGCACGCGCAGCAGGAGCGGAGCGCTGGGAGCGGCACGCCGGGCCTGCGGCTCCTCGCCGCACCGACCACCATGCCCTACTTGCCTCCCTGCGCGGTGTCACGAACGCTGGCCGCCCCCTCGCCCCCGCAGTGGTTTGCCGAGAGCGGCGTGCTGGACCTGTTCTTCCTGCTGGGCCCCAAGCCCGCCGACGTGGCGTCCCAGTTTGCGGCGCTCACCGGCGGCACCGCGCTGCCCCAGATGTTCTCGCTGGGGTACCACCAGTGCCGCTGGAACTACAAGGACGAAGCCGGTGGGTAGCTGGCTGGGATGCGGGGTGGTACTGCAGGAGCCCACGCCGGTGCCGCCCACAGCGCCGCTGCCCCCCTTGGCGGCATCCCACCCTGGCTCTGTTGACCCATCCCACAACACCGACCGACTGTGACATTGTGTGCGCAGACGTGGCAGCTGTGGACGGCGGGTTTGACACCCACAACATCCCTTACGACGTCCTGTGGCTGGACATTGAGCACACCAACGGTGCGCCAAGGGGCAGCAGCAGCAGCGTGCGCTTGCCCTCCTACGGCGGCGCTTGCACGGCAGCCAACGGGCATCCGATAGCGCTTGCGCTCCTACGGCAGCACTTGCCCTCCCACGGCCGCACTCGCACACCGGCTGCTTGCACTCTCCTCAAGGCAGGCAGGCTGCGCTCAAGCAGGCATGTGACGACGCCCCCCTGGCCCCCCCGCCCCCGCCCCGCCGCCCACCCACACCCACACCACCACACCACGAATAGGCATGCGGTACTTGGGACGAAGCCCACCTCCTACACTCAGAAATCGTCCTCCTTCCCCCCCCCCCCCCGCACCAACAGGCAAGCGTTACTTCACTTGGGACGAAGCCTACTTCCCCACGCCAGCGCGCATGCAGGAGGACCTGGCCTCGCGTGGCCGCAAGGTGAGCGAGCCGCGCGCGCACACCCTGGGCATTGGCACGGGGCAGGGAGCGAGGATGCAGGGGACGAGCTGCTGCGGGCGTTTTTTTTTTTTTGGGGGGGGGGGGGGGGGGGGGGGGTCCACTTGCAGGCTGCATGAGGGGCTGCAAGGTGCTGTGGCAGCGGGCTGGGTGCAAAGGAGTTGAGGTGAAGATGAGTTCATTGAAACAACCCCCCCCCCCCCCCCCCCCTGCTTGTGCAGATGGTGACCATTGTCGACCCCCACATCAAGCGTGACCCCGCCTGGCGGCTGTTCAAAGAAGCCGAGGAGAAGGGGCTGTACGTCAAAAACAAGGAGGGAGGCGACTTCGACGGGTGCGCTGTGCCAGATGTGTGCACCGTTGCTGGATGGAGAAGAAAGGGTGGAAAAGGACGAGGGGGGTAGTTTTGCCGGCTTGACATCCCCACCTACGATTGAAAACCTAGGAGCGCGTCGACTTTGACAAACGGGCGCCCCCCCTCTGTCCCGCCCAAAGTGTCCTTCATCCAACGCGCTGATGCTCCGCAATCAATGATCGATACATCACCCACCCAACCAACCAATCTACCTTCGTTCCACTCGTCTGTGCCCCGCAGCTGGTGCTGGCCCGGCTCCTCCTCCTACCTGGACATGGTGTCGCCCGCTGTGCGCGACTGGTGGGCGCAGCAGTTCTCAACGAAGGTCTACGAGGTGGGTGCCGCCCGCGCCCTTGTGTGCCACCACTACATCCGACTTTTCCCATCTGTTTTGGGGAATCGACTAACGCAAGCAAGCTTTGACAGCCGGGAATGAACCGCGCTCTCTTCTGCACGTCCGCCGCTGTCGGCGCCGGTCGGCCTGCCTGCGGCGGCGGCGGCGGCGCGGCCCGTGTGCACTGTGCGCGCCAGGAGGGCGTGGCCTGCAGTCCCTCCCTCCCTGCCCGCTGCTGCAGCGGGCATCGACCTCACTGTTGTGTCCCTGCACTTGCCTTCCTGCTCCCCGGGTGCTGCGTCGAGGGCTCTATCAAGAGCCTGTACACTTGGAGCCAACAACACGTTTGCAACGGCATTAATGGGCCTGCTTGTCTTCTCATTCCCCCTGCACTGCCTCCAGGGCTCCACCAAGAGCCTGTACATTTGGAACGACATGAACGAGCCGTCTGTGTTCAACGGACCAGAGGTGGGCTGGCCCAGGGTGGCGCAGCGTGGGGTGCTGGGTCAGCCCGTACCCTGCCCCACATCACACAAGTCCCCCTCCCCTCCCTCTCCATTGCTGTGTGTGTTACCCCCCCCCCCCCGACAGATCACCATGCACAAGGACAACCTGCACTACAAGGATGCAGAGCACCGCGACGTGCACAACGTGTATGGTGCGCCCGGTGCTGCCGTCGCCTGCATTTGCCCCACGCTGCCGCAGCTGCCGCCGGCGCTGCTGTGGGGCTGCCCGCGCCCCCTCCTGCTGTGCACGGCTGCAATTCATGCCGTCGCGGCTGCTGCCGCCGCCACCTCTGCGCTACCTCCGCCGCCTCTCATTCTCAATCGGCCCTTCACCCGGAGTGCAGGTTACTTTTATCACATGGCGACTGCCGATGGCCTGCGGTAAGCAAGTTGATGTGAAGTGGAGGAGATGCTCACACATTGCGCCCCGTGCATGTCCCCCCCCACCCCCCACCCACCCACCCACCCCCACCCCCACCCCACCCACCCACGCACCCACCCCAACCCACCCCCACCCCCAACCCCCAACCCCCAACCCCGTCAGCACGCTCCCTCTTCCTCACACCAGCGTGCGCGCCTTTTCCCTTCCCTGATTCCCTGCAGCAAGCGTGGGTTCGAAGAGTGGGGCCCCGACGGCGACCGCCCCTTCGTGCTCTCGCGCGCCTTCTACGCCGGCACCCAGCGCATCGGCGCCATCTGGACGGGCGACAACGAGGGTGCGCGTGTTTGCTACCGTGTTTGCCACCGTGCCTGCCGCTCGTTTTCCTGCCCTGCTGGGCGTGTGCACACCTGCTGCACCCAGCGCATCGGCGCCACCTGGACGGGCGACAACGAGGGTGGGCCTGTGGCAATGGTGTGGCCACCTGAGGGTGCCTGTGCCCCTGCTGCTGCCCTTCCCTCGCTGCCTTGCCTTGCTGCGGCCCGCCGTGCAACCCCTTGTCACTCCCCGTTCCGTTGTGCTGTGCAGCGAGCTGGGAGCACCTCAGGGTGTCGGTGCCCATGCTGCTGGCCATCAATGTGGCGGGGCTGCCCTTCTCAGGTGCGGGTGTGCCAGGCCCTGGACTGCCGACAGACTGCTTCTGGGCAAGGGTGGGACGAGCGACGGGTGGGCTGGCTGCAACCACAGGCCTGTGCAGCAAGGGGGGCAGCGCTGCGTCATCCAGCCACCCTTCCAACGCCGCGGCGCGCGCTGCGCGGCAGAGCTGGCGACCGTGCAACACAGCAACCTTGCGCTGCCACATGTGCACGTGCAGGCGCCGACATTGGCGGCTTTTTCGGCAACCCCGAGCCCGAGCTGCTTGTGCGCTGGTACCAGGTGGCCGCCTTCTACCCCTTCATGCGTGGCCATGCACACCTTGAGGTGAGTGTGGTGGTGTGGGGGGCTTGTTGGGGGCTTGCATGACCGCTTTGCAGCTGCGCTACAGTATCGTATCTTACGGCAGCCTGCCTTGGGTGGGGGCCTGAAGCTTAGTCATGCAGCAGGCCAGCGCCGATGCCGTCGACCGCTAGACCAGACTTGCGGCGCCGCCCACGGCTCTCTCGCTGCCCGCCCGCTGCCCCCAGGCCAAGCGCCGCGAGCCTTGGCTCTTTGGCGAGGACAACACGTCGCGCATTCGGGACGCGATCCGCCAGCGGTGCGTGGCTGGGGTCGAGGGCCTGGCAGGGTGGAATAGTAACTGGGGAGGGGCAAGAGGGCCCTGGTTTTCGGAGCAGGGAATGTCGCGCGCGTTTAGGATGCGTTTTGCCAGCAACCTGTGCCCTCGCTCCCCCCCCCCCCATCTGTCGTCCCTCCTTTCCCCTGCGTCTGCAGCTACGCGCTGCTGCCCTACCTGTACACCCAGTTCCTGGCCGCCAACGCGAGCGGCGCCCCCATCATGCGCCCCCTGTTCTACGAGTTCCCAGAGGAGGCCGGCATCTTCGAGACGCAGCACACGTTCATGCTGGGTGAGCCAACTGTCAAGTGGAGGGGTGCGTGCCACCCTCGCCGCGCTTGTGCGCGCTGCTCCCCTCTACTGTCGCGTCCCCCAACCTGACCCCCAACCTGTGCATGTCCCACCGCCGCAGGCCCCTCCCTGCTGGTGGCCCCCGTGCTGGACGAGGGCGCCACGGAAGTGCCGGTGGTACTGCCGGGCGGCGGCATGTGGTACGACAACCTGGACGGTACCGCGATTGATGGCGACATGGAAGCCAACAAGAGTTTCAGGTGGGTGAGCTGCTGGCACATCTGTCGCCGCCAGGTTCAGGGGAGGCACAAGGGACCCTGTGCGCTGCACACACACAGCTTTCCGTCAACTTGCTGAACGCGACCTTGACCAAAGGCGTGAGCTGCTGCTGCTCTGGTGGGCCACATGTGCACACGCAACTGCCCATTGCCTTGCTGCAGCGCCCCCGTCACCATGGAGCACATCCGCTCCTACCTGCGCGGCGGCACCATGCTGACGCTCAAGGAGCGGCCGCGGCGGTCAACCACGCAGGTGGGGTGCCACTGGGCGCTGGATCACGGCTGCGCCGCGGCGCACTGCCAGCGGGTGCAGCGCTCTTGGTTTTGCTCCTTTACACGCCTGCGCTGCCGCCGCACCTTGCTGTCGGCTGCCCGCTGTTGGCGGCGCTGTCTGTAGACGTCGCGTGCGTCCCCCGTCCCCCGCCACACGCTCCCCCCACGAGCTATGACCCCCTTGCCCTCTCTTCTGCAGATGGTCACCGATCCCATCACGCTCGTCATTGCGCTGGACAAGGCGGGCACCGCTCGCGGCGAGCTGTACCTCGACGACGGCCGCAGCTATGCCTTCCAGGTGGGTGCTTGCATCCTTGCGTGTGTGCCGTGTGTGCGTGCATCGGTGCGTGCATGCATTGGGGGGGCGCGCAGGCAGGCAGGGAACATGACGCATAGGTCAGCATCACGAGAATCTCTCCTGAGCCAAGCGGTGCCGACGGCTCGCCTGCACATCTTCGCTGCCGCTGCCGCTGCCGCTGCCGCTGCCGCTCTCTTTCCGCCATCCATGGTCTCCCTCATTCGATGTGTATGAACCGGAACCCTCGACCGCAGCGTGGCCCTTCCGCCCTACACGCTCCTTCTCGTCCTGCTCGTGTGCCGCCCGCCCACACCTCCTCATCTCCGACTCCCGTATATCCTAAAAGCGCCACCCTGCGCTCGCTGCCCCGCAATGCAGCGCGGCGCCTACACCTACCGCTCCTTCTCCTTCTCCGCGGATGGCCTGCTGTCCTCCGTGGCGGCGGACCACAGCGCGGCACAGCTGGCGCCACCTCAGCCCGACTACAACCCCGAGGTGAGGTGCACGCTGTGGTGGGCGGGCTGCTACGCATGCACTCAGCAGCTTTGCCTCACGAGACACTGTCCCTGCTTGCCTGCTGAGCTGCTGCCGAGACACCTCATTTGCTGCGCCTCTCTGCATTTTTCACCCTCGGGTGGCCCTGGGCCGCGCCGCCGTGCATGGTCTGCCCGACGGCTGTGCCGCTCGCAGTGCTGAGCACTTGCCTGCATTTGCCTCGACCACTTGCTGACTGGCCCCCTCCACTCGTCGTGCAGACCTCCATCGATCGCATCGTGGTGCTCGGCCTGCCAGACGGCCCCGCCGGGTGGGGCGTTGCGGTGGAGGGCGCGGGCGCGCGGCAGCTGGACGCGGCCCCGGGCCCCCTATACCTCAAGGAGGGGCTGGCAGACGTGGCCCTGGTGGTGCGCCGTGCCGGCCTGCCCGCACAGGGAGACTGGAGCCTACGGCTCGCCCGCACCGCCGGCGGCGGCGGTTCTGTGAGCTGAGCGGCGGCGGCGGTGGCGCGGCAGGGCGCGGACGGATGGATGGATGGATGCGTGTGCGCAGCGCGCGCTGCTGTGCTGCCCCGACTGGGGCGTAACCGGCGCCGCGCCCGCCCCTTGTCCCGACGCCACCCTGCTACCCTTCGGTTCCATGCTGCCGCGCCCTGCTCATGTTCTGCTCTGCGGAGCCAATTGGGTTCTCTGCCCGTGGCTCACCCTTCTTTACTGCAAACCGACACCAGTTGCTGGGCCCCATCAGAAGATGGACAGCAGCAGCAGCAGCAGCAGGCACGCGGTGCTGCAGAGAGGGGCAAGGCGACAAGGAGCAGGGGCTTGCGAGCACAGGACACACGCATGTGGGCAGCAGAGCGCACTGAGCGGCCGCCCTCGCTGGAGCCTCTCGGCCTGGCCTTGTTCCTGCCATGCTGCCCTCCCTGGCGCTTCTTGTGAACGCCATGGCCGCCCAGCTGGCGCCCCTCACTCTGTATACCTTCGGAGACAGCATCCTGGGTGAGCCCTGCTGCCCTGTCGGTTGGACTGCCGTTCTGCACGCCTGCCGCCGCCCTCGTCCGACGCTCTGCCCTCTGCTGCTGCCCCCTGCACCAGACTGCGCCCGCTACAACACCCACCGTGTGGCCCCCGCCCAGCTGCTGCTGCGCAACGACGACGTCCTGTTTCCGAGCTTCAAGGGGCGCGACCTGGCGTCCAAAGGGATAGAGGCGCGGCTGGTGGAGCGCGCCCGCGATGGCGCGACGGCGGCCGACCTGGAGGCGCAGCTTCGGGGGCTGGAGGTGGCCCCAGAGCCAGCCATCGCGCTGGTCACTGGTGGGCGAGGAGCCTGAGCGGTGGGGACGGCTTGTGGCGGCGCCGGGGCCGCGGCATCGGCGCAGCTGCCAGGCGGCCCCCATGCCCCTCCGCCTCCCACACGCGGCCTGCCGGGCGCCGCCGGCGGTGCCGCTGCCGCACTCCACATGCCTGCTCTCATAGCACGATGCTTCCCCGCCCCTTTTCCCATACCCAGTGGGTGGCAACGACCTGCTGCAAGGCCTGGACGCCGACCCCAGCGGCCAAGGCGTCAAGCGGCTGGCGGCAGGTGTCGAGTCCTTCCTCCAGCGCCTGCCCATCCGCCCCGTGCTGCTTGGCAACGTGTGAGCCGCGACGTGCAGCATGGCCCCCCAATGCCGGGGTGGTCCTGTGGGCTTGCCAAAAGCACTGCAATGTCTTGCAAGCTCTGCGCCCGGCCCACTGTTTTCTCCCTTTGTTAGCGCGCTCAGCTACGACCCCAGCGGTGGCGACGACAGCCGCAACTTCCTGCAAGTGGACCCTGCGCTGGGGCGGCGCAACCACCTGCGGTACAATGCACTGATGGCGGTACGTGCCGCGCTGGCAGTACCACACTCCGCAGCGCTGCGCTGCGCTTGCTGGCCGTGCTGCGGTGTCGCACGGTGCCCTGTGGGCCGGCAGGTGCTGGCCAGGTTGCCACGTTTGCTGAGCTGTAGAACGTGAGCAGGGTGGCAACCCCCCTTGCGAGCACCCCTACCGCAGGAGATGGCGCCTCGTTACGGCAGCTTGGTAGACATTCACGCCCATTTCATGGCAGGAAATGAAGATTGGTTCACCGGTGGGTGTGCGCCGCGCGCCGTGCTTGCCGGCCTTGCATGCTGGCCCTGCGTGCCCGGCCTCACGGATGCATATGCCTGCCCGCCTGCTTGCCCGACTGTGGCTGCATACTGTGCGAGCGCTGGTGGTGCAGGCCGTGCCGGGGCGCCCACAAAGTTGCCTGCTACAGGCCTGGGCCTGTTGCTTCCAGCTGGCCCCCCACCTTCGCAAACCTGGCCTGATGCGCAGGAATCATCGAGCCCAGCCTGGAGGGTGCCTCCCAAGTCCGGGCAGCGTTCTGGCCGCACGTGCTGCAGGCAGCCGTGGCGGCACTGGGGCTGCCGCCGCAAGCGGCAGCGGATGCAGCAGTAGGGAGTGGCAGCAGCGGCGGGGGCAGCTGTGCGGTCAGCTAGGCACAGCCTGCGGTGGCGGCATGCTTGCTGAGGCGCCAGCTGCACCGTGCACGCTCTGAGCAGGCAGCACTGCCAGCTGCCGCTCGCCTGCTCTCGAGTGCGCCGTCGCTGCTGCTCCCGGGACCCCCTTTCTCCAATTGCACGCTCTACGCTCTATGGGTGCCCTTGCTTTCTTCTGCTGCGTTTCTATTTTTCCTGCAGCAAACCCTTCGCAAACCCAACAGGCTCGGCAGGGGACACACGAGGCCGCCACGTGCAGCGCAGCATGGCGCAGCGCACCGCCGGTCCAGCCCAGTGCAGCCACAATTCTCCTTTATAGCCGCCCTGCGCCACCCTGGTCAGCAATTCAGTGTTACAGGCGCGTTTGTCCGGCAGTTTGCCAGCAGGACGCTCGCCGGCCGGTTGGAGACAACCCCATTGGGTGTTCATCGCCCTCGCGTCGTGTGGCGGCGGTCGCAGTGCTCACATGACCAGTAGGTGCGGCTCCGTCCAGCTTACAGCGCTGCTGTGCGTTGCCGCCTGCACTTTTGGCGCTCTGGCAAACTGGCAAGGCAGTGTAGAGCAGCATCAGGTGCGCAGGGACGTCTCTGGGGGTGGCCCGGAGGCTCTGAATGGAGCGCTGCGCTGGCACCCGCCACTGAGGGCCGGCGTGCGCGAACGGGCGCGCAACTGGCAGCGGCAGCCTGCGGGACCCGCGCGTGCCACCAACCGCTGCCCCTACTTGGCCCTGGCAGGGCGACCAAGCATTTGCCACGCATTCGACCGATGACATCCAGCAGCTGACAGCGGCAGTCCCGCAGCGCCGCTTGCAGCAGACCGCGCGCCCGCCGCCCCCCAAAGCCAAGAGGCCCCCTCCGCCACCTGCCAAGAAGCAATCCCCCCCTCCGCCCAAGAAGCTCTCCCCACCACCCCCTCGAAAACCCTCGCCGCCACCGCCACGCAAGCTCTCACCCCCGCCGCCGCACAAGCCCTCCCCACCGCCGCCGCGCCCGCCGTCGCCGTCGCCACCCAGGCCCTCGCTGCCGCCGCCCAAGGCAGCAACCGCCTGCGCGGTGGGCGGGGTGGAGTATGCCGTGTGCAAGACGTTCAGCGCCGGCTTCGTGGGTGCTACGACGACGGTGCATCACCTGCGCAGCGGCAGCAACATGCGGGTGGCGCTGAGGTGGGTGCGAGCTGCGTGTGGGTGTCAGTGCCGTCGGGAAGATGGGCGCTGGGGGTGCTGCGCAGCGGTGGGCTTGACGCGCATGACAAGTGCATCAAGCCAGGCTCGCCATGACAAGCAATGCTCACGGCTTAGGTGGCGTCGTGGTGCAGGGTGTGCGTGCGAGCCACAGTATCCCTGCCGCCTTCACCCCTCCCGCCACCCCCACCCCACCCCGCCCCACCTCACCCGCCAGGTCTGCCAGCACCGGCTGGGCGGCCTGGGCCAAGTCCCCGGGGGGCATGATTAATTCAGAGGCCTTCTTTGTGCACCCGGGGAGCGGCGACGGTCTGGCCTTCACCGCCGCCACCCTCGCCGGGTGCGCCAGCCTATGCCAGGCCAGCCTATGCCAGCCTATGCCAACCTGTGCCAGCCTATGCCAGGCCTGGCGCGCTGATCCCAGATGGGGGCCACCAACCTGGGAGTGCAACGTCTCTGAAGTGCATCCCCCCCTGGTGTTATGTGGATGCCCGCCGCCGCGTGCGCGCACACCGAACACCCACCACGCCGGATTGACCCCACTCTGCAAGCGTTCACCGCTCCTCCCCCTCCACCTCCCTCCCCTGCCGCAGCTACTACGGCCCCAGCGTTGGAGCAACGAGCTGGGGGCTCCAGCTGGTGGGCACCCCCACCCTGGAGCGCCTGCCAGGTGGCGACATGCTGGCGGCCTTTCACGGTCGAGTGGCCCGCAGGTGGGAGGGGTCGGATGGACGAAAAGCACGAAACTTGGGGGGAATGCTGTTGTGGCAGCGCGCCGCCAACCCCGGCGTCAGGCTAGCTCGGCGCCTCCAAGCCTTGAAGCAGTACGGCAACAGCGCCTCGTGCAGGCAGCGGGTGGGTGGCAGGTGGGCAGGCAGGGAGGATGGGTAGGTGGGGTGGTGGCCTTGTGTTGAGTTCAGGGCCACAGCTGAAAGCCGCCGCTGCCGCCGCCGCCGCCGCTGCAGGCGCCAGCGAGAGCGTCACGGTGCTGGTTGGCACCGGCGGCTTTGGAGGCTCTTCGTTCTACAAGCACTCCAAAACACCCCAGTCGCTGTTGGTGACGCTGGCGGGAGCCAGCTGATGCATGCCTGCCGGCACGAGCGTGGGCGCTTGTCCTGCGACGTGACCCCGGCACAACACTGTCGTTCCCTGTCACAATGCCATTTGATTGTTTCAACGCTTGGTGGTCATCTGAGAAAGGAGAGCCTGCGTGCAACGCGCCGCCTGGAAGCTTATTGGCAGCCACTCACGGGATTAAGGGTGAAGCGCGCTCGCCGTTTTGTTTTTTGTAACGGTAAGGGACGCACGGAGCAGGCAGAGGCAGCGGGATGGAGCGGGCAGCGGGTGGCGGGCGCTCGAACAGCAAAGCCCAGCCCAAATGGCAGCGCAACCAAGAGTGTCATTTCCAGGCGCTACACCATGCCACCCGGCCGTGTCAGCGGTTCATAGCCCCAAACGTTCTCTGCAGCAGGCAGGGGGAGGGGAGAGGGAGGAGCTGAGAGGGCGCGCGCCGCACGCAACGCTGATGCACTGCATGCTGGCTTGCATCGCGCGCACGCCCAGGCAGTTAGCTCACGGCCCCATTAATTTGGCTCTGTGCAGCGAGCCCACCACGGCAGACTTGCCTGCCGACGGGTTGCGGTTTAGCAACACCCAAACAGCGTGAATGAGGCCCGGCAGCCAGCCGAGGAGGGTGAGCAGGACATTGAGGAGGAAGTACGAATCCAGCTCGTCACGCACGAGCATCACCTAGACACAGGTTGGAATTTAAAAAGGGGCGGGTGTTCATCACGCGCCAGCATCACCAGAGACAACAAAGAGGACCGATTGGGGAGGGCCGAGAGCGGCGGGTGGCAGCAGCGGTGGCGGCGCGCGCAGGCGCTGCAAACCGCGGCGCTGGCACGCCCTGCACTCACGGCCAAGGGAGGACAGAGCACCGCCACGATGAACAGCGCGACGGAGCGCACTGAACACTTCGCCATGTTGCGAAGCAGCGACGGCAGACGCTTGGGGGATTTGAATATGTCTCTGCGAACGTTTAGGCTGCAGGCGTATGGCGGCAAGCGTGTCGAGCGCCGACTTGTGAGATGCCCTAGCTGGCGGTGCGCGCCCGCCTGGCCGACGCATCAGGGCAACCGGTGCAGTGTTTAAAGAGTCCGACCCTAGTGCCTTGCACTCGTGCAACCCAAGTCACCGGGTCATTTCAAGTAGCAGCACTGCCCGCAGCCGAACACTCGCTCACTTACCCGAGCTCGGCGTGCAGGACGCAGCCGGTGGACCGCAACCGCACCAACTAGTACCTAGGGGCGGAGGGGGCATTTCCATTCTGTATGTTACCCTTTTCCTACACATGGGTTCCACACGTAGTGGGGCAGCAGTTGAGACTCAACAGCAGGGTTGCAAGGCCCCAGAGGTTGCTGCGGCGCAGCTGCCGTCCCGTCGGTGCCACCGCGTGCTGAGCCCCCCCGTATCTCGCGCTTCGTCATTTCGCCGCTTGTTGTTGTTTCCCATTGAGCTTCCTGGAGCACAACCAAGCAATGCACGTCTCGACCCGACAGCCCTGCGGCGCGGCGCCCACCGCTTGGCCTGCCCAGCGACCTCGCAGCTCGCCACGCCGCCTGGCGTGCTCTGCAGTGCTGCGTGATGACGCGCGTGGCGTGCTACAGCAGGCGGGCCTCAAGCTGGCCGCGGCCGCGGCCGCGGTGCTGCTGGCGGCGCCCCTGCACGCAGGTGCAGCGTCCATGCCTGCCAACGCCCCGCTGCCGGCGCTGCCGCCTGCGCCCTTCGACATAGAACAATCGAAGCAAAGCAAGCTGCTGTTCGACCCAATGGCCTACTCGGGCAGGCGCGTTTGGGGCCGTTGCGGCTGTTCAATGTCGGTTGTTGCTAGGCGGTGTGGTTTGTCCCGCACGCCCCAACCCTTCTCTCTTACCACCACCCCGCTGCACCCCCACGCCTACACCCCTTTGCTCCCCCGCTGCGTGGCAGGTGGTACGAGGTGGCAAGCCTGAAGCGCGGGTTTGCTGGAGAGGGGCAGCAGGACTGCCACTGCACGCAGGGTGCGGCGTGCGGGATACCCAGCGTTGCCAGCGCGTGCGCCGCCGCGCCGCAGTCGCCGCAAGTCGCTGCTGCAGGCTGCCACCGCACCTGCCTGCCACATCCGCGTCATGCAAGCCTCCAAGAAGCAGGGACTTTCGGCTGAAACTGCCTGCGTGCGCCTGCCTGCCAACGAGCCGATCACGTCCCGTGCCCACCCCTCTGCCACCCGCCCGCGCCAGGCATCTACACCCCCAAAGAAGGCGGCCCCGAGGGGGCCATCAAGCTGGAGGTGGACACGTTTTGCGTGCACGGCGGCCCCGGCGGGCGGCTCAGCGGCATCCAGGGCAGCGTCTCCTGCGCAGACCCGCTGCTGCTGAGCTACCTGCCCGAGTTCCAGACGGGTGAGCCGGTGGTGGTGGCCTCGCTGCGCATGCGTGCTGCTGCGTTGGCAGGAAGACCATGCTCGGAATCGGAGCTGGCTGCGCTGGTTGTGCCTTCCCAGCCGCCTGGTGCCAGCCGCCCCTCGGCGGCGCCAACGGCACACGCGCCGCCCCGTGCCTGGCCTCCCTTGGTGCAGAGATGGAGATGGTGGAAGGGTTTGTTGCGAAATGCGCGCTGCGCTTTGACAGCCTGGCCTTGTGAGTATGGGGGCCGGCCTGCGGGAGGGCGGAGGGCTCGAGAGTCGTGGGGTGGGAGTTGGGAGGCTGGTCTGGGCGGGCACCATGGAGCGAGCATGCATACATGCGGGCCGGCTGCGCTCTGCATCAGCTCGCCTGCCCCCCACGCCGTGCCACGCCCTCAAACGACGCGCCGGACCCTGCAGCCTGCCCCCTGAGCCCTACGTCGTGCTGCGCACCGACTACACCAGCTACGCTCTCGTGCGGGGCGCCAAGGACCGCAGCTTTGTGCAGGCGAGGGGGCGGGCGGGTGGAAGGGGTGGGGAGGTGCTGTCTTGAGATGGAGGTCGCGGGCGGCGGCGCACGCAGGCGTTGGCGACAGGCGCTCTGCCATCACTCCGCTGCCACATGCGTTCATCACCCGTGGTGGCCTCTTGCCGGCTGATCTCAACGGCGGTCCCTCTGAAAAGAATGTACAGTACAGTATCCCCTTCCGCGCCGCAGATCTACAGCCGCACCCCAAACCCTGGCGCCAAGTTCATTGCGGAGCAAAAGGCGGTGCTGGGGCAGCTGGGGTACCCGGCAAACGACATTGTGGACACCCCGCAGGTGGGTGCGCGCCGCCTCCTGTCCTCTTCTGTCCCCTTATCGTACGCCGGGCTGCTGCACCGGGGGCAGCAACTGTGTGGCGTTGTTGGCGGCGCCGTGGCGTGCTGATGGATCCAGGTGCTGGGGGTCCCGCATCCACCCTGCCGTCCGTCCCACTCACCCCTGGTGTGGCGGACCCTCCCCCCTCCCGCTGCAGGACTGCCCCGAGATGGCGCCGCAGGCGATGATGGCGGCAATGAATCGCGGAATGAGCAGCACCCCCACCATGCCCGCCTCCACCCCGCCCGCGCTGGCCATGGCCGGCTACGACCTGGGGCCCGCCGCCGTAGTGCTGGGTGAGTCCCGGCCAGGGTAGCGCAGGCCACGTGCAAGGCCAGCAGCGAGGAGAGCGGCGGCGTGTGGGGACGTCAGCAGCCCGCTTCCAACCGCCACGGCCTCTCGCCCTTGCCTGCCTGCCTGCCCAACTGCAGGCGAGGAAGCCCCCGCCCCGGTGAAGGGCATCGCGTTCGACCGGCTACGGAACCCGCTGGAGTCCCTCAAAAACGTGTTCTCACTGTTCAATTAGCGTTGAGTCAGCGAGGGGCGCCGCCACACGTGGATGCCGCCGCCGCTGGCGCCAAATTGGAGCGCTGCCCAGAGCAGTGCGGCTCGTGTGCGTATGTCATGGAGGTTTGTTTGTTAGGATGTGTTTGAGCCGGAGCGCCCACCACCGTCTTGTGCTGAGAGAGCAGCCGTGTGTGCTGCTAGTCCCTGCAACCGCGTTTCGCGGTGCCGCCTGCCTGTCGACTGTTTATTTGAGAGACGCTATTTGGCTGTGCTCCGTTTCCCCTGGTCTCATTATTAATTCAGCCACCTTCTGCCTGTGTCGACCAGATCCTGCACGACAGAGCTATGAATGTACAACCCCCGCTGGCCCCGCCGCCTGACATGCAGCCCACTCCCTACTTGCCCTCTGTGTGATGAGCGTGGGATGTAGCAGGTGCAGATGTAGTGCGGGTGCAGATGTAGCAGGGCTGTGCAACGCGGTTGTGCAGCATGCTGGCCACAGGGGTCGGGGGGCAGGCAGGCAGCGGGCGCAGGCGGCAGCTGGGTGAGACTGAGTGGGAAGGTGGGAACTCTGGGGGTGGAGGCAGCAGTCGGGCAGTGTAAGGAGACGAAGAGGCTCGGGAGGCAGGCACACAATGCTAGCGGGCCTGGGGACAGCAGGCTCGTCAGATCCCGCGACAGCACTCTATTCGTCCCCCTCCTCGTCACTGCTGCAAGAGCCTCCCTGTTCTTCGTCCTCCCTTCCGCTGCTGCTGCTGCTGGCGCCGCTGCTGATGTCGCTGCCCTCGCTGTCCGTGTCTCCCCAAGTGCAGCACAAGTGCAGCTCCGGCCGGCCCTGCACCAGAGAAACAGGCGGTCATAATTTGGAGGCCTGCTAAAGCAAAGCCCCGCCAGCCGCTCAACAGCAAGCAGCTCTGCAGCTTTGCAGGGATTGTGATTGAGATGTGTCGCTGCGGGCGGCATGGTTAGCATGTCGATGCACAGTGTTACTGAAACGCCGCCCCCTGCTGGCATACCTGCAGCAGCACGTCACGTACACGTTGCGCCAGCAGGGCCTCAGCGCCCAGCTGCAGCTCCGCCAGATCTGGCGCCCCCTCCAGCAGCTGCAGGCAGGCAGGCAGGCAGGCAGGCAGGCAGGCAGGCAGGGTGGGCGGGTAACAGTGGGCGGATATCTGTGGGTTGGCACGTAGGCGGAAAGGAGGCTCGAGCCGGGCTGGGGAACAGTGTGATCTCCAGGCCTCCCTTTGCTGCACCCATCACGCATTTTTGCGCTCTCTCTCAAAACTCGACGACAGAATGGCTGGGCCTGCCCCTTTAGGCTAGCAAGGCGACGTGCTGCTGTTGCAACTGCCAAGCCAGCCACAGACCAGGCGCGAGCAAAGAGCACAAGAGCACAAGTGGCTTCAATCACCCCCCACCCTCTCGTCCCCGGCATGTAGACGAGCATCCCCACTCTGTCGCCACTTGCCGCGCACCTGGCGTGCGTCTTGGGTGGACAACACCAAATCTTCGCAGTCGTCCAAAGCCAGGCGGGTGAGGGACGGGGCGGGTGACAGCAGCGCCGAGGGCAGTTGCGCGAAGCAGTTACCGCCGAGGTCCAGGTCCTCTACGCCTGCGGCGGGCAAGGGAGGCGGGCGGGCGCAGGCAGGCAGGCAGGCATGCCATATCGAGTCGGGCCGGCTTTGCCGTAGCGGCTGAGCAGAGGGCTTCCCTCAATGGCATGGTCTTGGACCTTCTTCAAATGCAGCTTGGGCAGCGCCGCCTGGGCAGCGCCGCCGCTTTCTGTCGCTGCCAGCTGGCACACGCAGGCGAGTGTGCCGCCGCAGGCATTGCTGGGCACGGCGCAGGGATCTGGCAGGCAGAACCCACGCGGCAGTGCTCGTAGCACTTGAAACAGGCACAGCAGGAAGTGCTGCCAGCCAGGGGCAGCAGAGAGCACCACGAGTGCACAGCGACAATATGCTCCGCGCTCACCGCCGAGCCACGCGCCCCCCCTGGGCAGGCTCTCCAGTTCGTTGCCGCGCAGCGACAGCTTGCGCAGCCGGCCCAGCGGCACGCTTTGGGTGTGGAGGCACGCGGGCACGGAGCCGCCCAGGCAGTCTTCAATCGCAAGCTCCGTCAGCTGCCGTGCCTACTCAGCGGGGTTGGCAGGACGTACCGGGACACTACTCAGCGGAATGTACAACGTGCGTACGGGCAGCTTGGCAGGGCATCCAAACGTGGGTTAAGGCAAGGAAGCACTACTTGCAATGCGTTTGCCAGTTCCTTGCCTGCAAGAGCAGGCCCGCCAGCGCCGCTTTGGACACGGGCTCGCCCTGCCGCCGGCTGTAGCAGTCGCTCAGGCGCAGCGCCGCCAGAGAGGCCAGCTGCGGGCACACAGGCGGCGCCGCCTCCAGCTGGCAGCTCATGACCTCCAGCCTCGTCAGAGGGCCCAAGCTGGCCAGCAGCAGCGCGCGCAGCAGCGCGGGCTGCAGCGCGCGCCGCGAGTCTGCATTGTGGTAGTGCGGGACGAGGCGCAGCGTACCGGGCAGGTACACTGCGGCCGGCAGCACCTGCTCTTCGACCTGCAGGGCGGTAGCGGCGGGGGGGGGGGGGGGGGGGGGGGGGCATAGGCAGGAGCCACGCCCCAGCTGGCAGCACCGTACCGGGAAACCCAGGAAACTGCCTGCGCGTGGTGCAGCCAGGTGCACCGTGCCGGCAGTTGAGCACTCCCTGGGGCTCAACCGCTGCTGTGGCTGCCGCCGCCGCTGCCGCCGCTGCCGCTGCCGCTCCTCCTCCCGGCATCACCTCCCCCCCGCACCTCAAATCCTGAGAGCTCGTACGAATCCAGAAGCGGATACGCCGCCAGATTGGGGAGTCGTGGACGGCTCCTTGCGGAGCCAAACAGCATGAGGTGGCGCAGCTGGGCCAGGCCAGTCAGCAGAGTGGGGGCGTGCACCTGCATCGGGGCTCGCAGCGACGCCCAGTCATGGCGGGGACTTGCGCCCTGTCCACCACAAAACAGCTGCCGTGACTGTGACCCACTCCGGCTTGTGTTGAACAGCCGGTTGTGTGGCAGGCAGGCGCGCCGCGGCGCCGCCCGCGCCTCACCACCCACGTTGCCTTCCAGGTCGAGCCAGGTCAGCGAGCGCAGGGTGCCGATGGCGGCCAGCAGCGACGCGTGGCTCTGCTTGTCGCTGCCGCCTGCATAAAAGTTTGAGTTTTTATGCGTAGGCGGGACAGCAGGGTGAGCTGGCGCAGCATGCCCGCCGTGGAAGGCGGGAACGAGTAGGTGGGCAGTTCGGCATCGGCGCCCAGATGGAGGGCGGTGAGGCTGGTGAGGCGAGCCACCGCCGTCGCCGTGTCATCCTCCAGCGCTTGGCTCTTTGCCGTGTGAATGGTCAGCGCCCTGCGCAGGGGAGGCAGCGCCGGTCCTGTCGACGGCAAAGCGTGGCATTGGCGCCCTGCCGGCAGCGCGCCCGCCGCCCACGCAGGCTGAGCGCCGAGCAGGGGCCGCTGCAGCAGCGAGCCTGGGAGGAAGGTGCTCCACCCAGCCGTGCCTGCTACCGCCACCCCACCCCACCCCACCCCACTGACCGCCGCCACGCACCCACCCACACGCACGTGAGCCTGCCGGGGTGGAGCAGCACCAAGAACTGGCTGAGACGCCAGTCGCCGGCGGCGCCCGCCGGCGTCTCGCCCAGGCGGTTGCAGTTGTTGATTGATTGATTGATTGATTAATTAATTGATTAATTGATTGTTTGATTGATTGAGTTGTATGCTGCGAACGCCTCGATGTGCCGGCCGACGCGCCCCAGCAGGCCGTGGCTGGCAGACAAGTAGGCCGCCTGCCGAAGCTCCGGCTCGCCAGCCACCACTTGCGTGCCCAGAACTTCAACCCCCTCCAGCCAGCTGCCGTGCAGCGTGAAGCTGCAGGCAGGCACGAGCGTTGGCGGGACCGTCACCACCCCACCCGAACGTCCCCTCCGCTGTGTTCTGTGCAGCCTGCTGGCTGAGTGACACGTCTCAACCCGCGGCGGCAAAGTCGCTGGAGCAGGCTGCCGACAGGCAGGCAGGCGCCGTGTGGGTGGTCAAACCCTCAGTGGGCGGCTGCACTGGGCTGGGATATGCTTCTTGCTGCCTAATGGCGACCACCCGCACCTGGACCAGAGCTCAGCGTCGGCCAGGACGGCAGCCCGCCAGCGCTTGCACACCAGCATGGCATAGCTCAGCTGCCGCGTCGCAGCAAAGTGGTGACAGAGACGGTGCTGCGGGCAAGGACAGGGAGTGATCGAAGAGGCGGTCAAGGTGCAAGGTGCAGGCTCGGGTGCGATGTGTAGGCCGGAACCGGGAGTGAGCAGGCAAACACCGGGTAAAGCGCGGCAGAGCACCCAAGACGACAGCCCACTGACCAAATTTGCTCTCCTTCTGGAGCCGCCATTATCAGTCGCAGAATGATAGGCAGCAATGAATCTTGGAGGTCGCTGATAAGCAGGTCTCGCATGGCGACCTGCGTGGCAGCGGCGACTGGCGGGTGGCGGTGGAGCGGCCGCGCTGGCGCAGGCGCGCGAGCTAGCAGCGATGACCTGCGCGCTGCGCACAACTTCCTTCAGAACCTCGCAGCAGCGACGCTCACTGCGGAAGTCTGCTCGGGCCCTGGCCGCTCGGTGGTCGACAAAGCTCGCTACAGCGGCTGCCGCGATTTCTGGAAGTGCAAATGAATGCCGCAGACTGCCGTCTGTAATAGCAGAAGCACTGCCAACGGCTGCCGCCTAGCGCGCAGCGGCACATGCAGAGGCATCTCTGTTGCGTGCTGCGTCAGCCCTCTGCACCCGTGGACCCCCCGGCTTGTAGCGGCCCCTGATCACGTTTTCGCTCTTCCCACATCCTTCAAGGTCATCTCACATCCTTGTGGAACCCTCCCGCGCCCCGCTCCCGCCCCCAGTTTAAAATGGCTGCTGCAGCTGCAGTCAAGCAGCAGCTGGAAGACAACTGGAGCAACAGCCGCCAGCACAATGTGTTTCCGCTTGCTCAAATCGATTATATCATGCGCCGCAAACGGGCACAGCAGGGCCTGACGGTAACGCAGGCACCTGCCGCCAGCGGGCGGCGGCGGCGGGGCGCGGGAGGGGACCAGGAGGATGCTGAGCTGGTCCTGCCGCGTTGGGATGGGGAGGTGAGCATACTGTATCTGTAAGCAGGGCTGGAGTTGCTGGATGAAGCGGGGCAGGGTAGCACGAGGGCAGCAGGAGGGCAGCAGGCATGGCAGAACTGTTGATGCCGTGCCCATCATTAACGGACACATCCCCCGCTGTGCGCTGCCCACGATTGCAGCCCAAGGAGCTGAGCAACAGGTTGCTGCGTCAGTTCCATCTGGACAAGACAATTGACGGCAAAGAAGTCCTGCTGCGCTCGGTGTCCCGCAACGACGAGCTGGGCATCGCAGTGTCGCGCAAGGTGTTGGTGGTGGCCGCCGAGGAGGTGCCCGCCTTCTTCGCCAAGCATCACGGCATCCAGGGCCAGGGCTGGAACTCCCCTGCCCGCCTGTTCCACCACGTGCGTGCTCAATGGTGGTGGTGCAGACTGCAGCATTGCGCCTGTGCGAGGCAGCCGATTGTACAGCCTGTCGCGGCCGCCACCGGCTGCCTCCGCTCCCCGCACTCTACACCTCTGTGCTCCCTTTCCACCCGCTGCTGCGCAGCTGCACCACGCCGTGCCCACCCAGCTGATGCCTGCACCAGGCGGCCAGCCGCGCCTGGTCCACGGTGCTGAAGGGTTCACCGTGGAGACCGCCAAGGCGTGGTGCACCGAGTGCCCCGTGCGTGCCGACATGGCCGCCAAGAAGCCTGCTGAGAAGCGCGTCGTGCACCCCATTGTGGCCATCATGACCCTGATGCACCTGGCGGTCAGTTCAGCTGCAGGGTTGCAGCGCCTGGAAACTGCTGTGAAGCTGGTGTGAAGCTGCGATGAAGCTGCAGGGATGTGCTGCCCACCACTGTCACACCCAACCACCTCTTCTATACCTGCATGCTCCCACCCACAGGCCGATTTGATCGACCTAGGAGCAGGGCGTGACGAGCGCTACCGCTACGTGCTGGTGGTGATCGACGTCTTCAGCCGCTATTGCTGGCTTTACCCGCTGGCCTCCAAGACGACCATTGGCGTGGCACGGCATGTGAGCTGCCAACACTTGCTGCCAGCGCTTCCTCCCAGCGCTTGCTGCCAGTTTTTGCTGCAAGCACTTGCTGTCATTGATTGGTGCCAACGCTAATTGGCATCGCTACCGGCCAGCGCTGCCGACCAGCGACCAGCCGCTTCGCTTGCTTCATGCCTCGTCTTGCGCTCTCTTTCACTCTGCCCCACCCCACCCCCACCCCCACGCACCCCTGTCGTTCCCTTGCAGCTCTACTTTCAATTCATGCGAACGCAGGTGCCTGCCAAGCTACAGACCGACAACGGCCTGGAGTTCTGCGGCAAGGAGGTCAAAGAGCTGTGCGAGCTGTTCAACGTGCGGCACGCCAAGAGCATGCCCGGCCATCCTGAAACCAACGGTTGCGTGGAGCGTAAGAACCGCGAGCTCAAGAACAAGGTAGGAGCCGGGCAATGTGCGAAGAGGAATCTGGTGTGCTGCTGCTGTTGTTGTTGCTGCTGGTGGCGTTGAGGTGGTCGGAGGTGGTCGTGTGTGGCAGCGGTATGGCTGATGCAGCGGCAGTGCTGCAGGTCCAGCCCACAGCTCTCTCTCTCTGACCGCTGTGTGCACATCCCCTACCCGTCCCTCGTCAGATTCGTGCGCTGCTGATGGCTTGCCCGCTGTTCGAGTGAGTACAGAAAGCTCGTGCTGCTGCCCCTGCTGCCCCTCCTGTCCAGTGCTGCTGTGCTGTGGTTCCTGTTTCCACGCTGCAGCTTCTGCTGCTGCCCCACCTGTCCAGTGTTGTTGTGCCTGCGTGCATTGCAGCTCGTGCTGCTACCCCTCCTGTCCAGTGCTGCTTGCACGCTGCTGTCGTGTTCCTGCCGCTCCTGTCCAGTGCTGCTGTGCTGTGCTGTGGTTCAGCGCTGCCCCCCCCCCCCCCCCCCCCGCCCCCACGCCACCCCACCCACACCCACACCCCACCCACCCACACCCATCCCCTGCACTCTGCAGCTGGGCGTTCCACGTCCTGACAGTGATGCAGATGGTCAACAACTCGCCCACCAGCGCGCTCGGCGGCATGGCCCCCACCAAGGCGCTGTTCGGCACGCTGCCCTCCAACATGAACTTGCCACTGCTGGATGACATTGTCCGCCTGCTGGGCTTCACCTCCTCGGCTGAGGCGAACGATGCCGACACCCCGCCAGCCCCTGCCACGCGCAAAGGCAGCGCAGCGCAGCCCAAGCGCCGCCGCACGCTGTCAGAACTGGTGCTGCCCTCGGATAGCGAAGACGAGGCAAGCGACGATGCAGCGCTGGACGAGGCAACGCTGCAAATTGCTGCCACCGCTTCTCCCCTGGGGCGGCGCAGTACCCGCACTAATGCAGGCGGCCGGCTGAGCCAGCTGGTGGCAGATGAGCTGCTGGACGAGGCGGGCGAGGTGCCCACTCGTGCGCTGCCGCAGCGTGCTACAGCCATGCGCAGCCCATCAGGCAAGCGGCGGGCAGCGACGAGCCTGCTGGATCAGCTGGCAGCCATTGCAGCAGAGTGCGACGCTGCTGGTGAGTGTGGGAGTGATGTTGGGAGCGGCGGGCAAACCATTCGTTGGGGGCCTGCCTGCAAATGGGGGCGCATGAAGCAGTGGCTGCTCCCACATGAGCGCTCGTACCTCCATGCTGCAGATGAGCTGGATAAGGTGGACGACAGCAGCGATGGAGCTGGCACCAGCGCTGATGCAGAGGCAGCGGGTGAGTCTGACTGGGCTGTTTGAGCTGGGGTAGACATAAACAGAGTTGGGCAGGCCGGCTGTGGTGCAGTGCGCACGCCCACCATCTCCACCCTGCATGTCAATTGCTGCTCTTCTCCTCCTCCCCCTACATCGACAGCCATCCTCACCGCCCACCACGGCGCTCACCAGGAGCAGGTGCTGGCACTGCACGTGCGCAACCGCCAGCGCATCCGCAGCCAGGGCGGCAAGGGCGGCGCTGAGTTCGACATCGGCGATGCCGTGCTGCTGAAGCCTGCCAGCATGGGCAAGGTCGGCACCAGCACCATTCAGCGCAAGCGGCTGACGTGCCGCGTGGTGGGTGTGGCAGAGCAGACCGGCAAGTACCACCTGCGGTGCAACACCGGCCTCCTCAAGGGCACCTACGGCGGCGGCGAGGTGCTGCGCCCGGCCCCCGCCGAGTCTGCAGCCGAGCTCAACTTTGCTGCTGACGCGGATTCCTCTGAGGCGCCGCTGGTCACGCTCACTGCGGCGGTGAATGCAGAGCTGCTGGTGACGGCAGGCGGCAAACGCCGCCGCACGTGAAGCACCGGCGGCGCTGCCCGTGGGCTGCAGTCCACCTGTCTCCAGCCAACCCAGCTTCGCCCTGCAACAGCCTGGACCCCTCCTGTCAGCTCTGGTGCAGCAGGCAGCCATTTAACGCAGGTAAGTTGGGCAGCAGCTGCGCTGTGATGCGCGCTGCTCCTGCCGCCGCTCACGCTTTCCTTGCCCGACAGCCTGCCCTCTGTCCCACATTCTCGCTTTGCTTTGCACACTTCTCCGGCCTGCCTTGCGTTTCAATTGCGGTGTAACAACGCTCTACTGCAGCGGGCGAGACCAGGGGGCTTGGCTTGCGCGGACCCGACCATCCCCTCGCTCTCAGCAGCTTTTCCGGCGCGGCCTCGCGTCTCTAGAGACACTCTGTGGACCAGGTAACAAGTTCAAAGTGGCGCCGCTGCGCCTCCTGCAGCAGGCAGGCCAGGGGGTCGACCGGTGCAGGGGTCGACCCAGCACGCAACACATGGACAATTTCCTTGACTCCCGCGCTCGCCACGACATTCAACGCTGTTTTTCACCTACCGGCGCACACAATTATACGTGGCGCAGGCCAGGCGTGCAAAGAGAGGCGGCGCCGCCATTCGCAGGGGTGAGGACGCTGCGTATGGCCCGCATTCCCCGCCAATTTGCTCGCTTGGCTTGTTCGAAGAGGTACCAGGGCTGCTGTAAGCTCTGCTGCAGCGGCCGCAGAAACTCTGCCGCCGCCGCCGCCGCCGCCGCCAGCCGCCGCCACGTGCTGCCAGCTGCTGCCGGCTTGCTTCACCCTTCACCGTTTCACTCCCCTCCCTCCCCTCACCATCTGCAGCCATGTTTGATGAGCATGCCTGGCGCGTGGCGGAGACAGCCGACTATCTGTGCACCCGCGGCTACAAAACCGTCACGCTGCAGTTCCCGGATGCGCTGCTGCCGTCGGCAGCGGGCGTGGCGGTGGCGCTGCACGACGCGTGCGCGGCTCAAGGGCACGCGGTGCAGGTGAGCGGTCGCACGCAAGGCGGTAACGCTTGTGTAGAATGCTCGAGCAGGCAAGCAGTACTGCCTGCGGCTGCGCTTAGCGCTGCAGCTTCTGATGAGGAAGCCTTGTTTTGACGTTGAGCACGTGCGCTGTTGTTTGTTCTGCTGCAGGCCTACATTCTTGCGGACACAACCTACAACCCCCTGTCGGTCGACGAGGTGGCGGCGGCACATGTGGACGCGCAGTGCGTGGTGCGTTGAATGCCTGCTCTAACCTGTCGAGTTGGAGCGCGACACGACGCGGCGGCAGTCGTTGCGCCACGTCCCGGCAACACAACACAAGTGTGGCTGCTACAGCCTGTCCCCTTCCATGTCTTTAGTCACGATTGCCTGACCGCCGACCTCCGTGCTCTCCCACACCACCGCAGGTGCACTACGGGCGCGCCTCGCTGACTCAGCTGTCGCGCCTGCCAGCCTATTTCGTGTTCCCAGAGGAACAGCTGGACGTGGGTGCTGCAGCGGCCTGCCTGGCCGGCAGCGAGCTGCTGGCGGGCCTCACGGCGGCAGCGGCGGCTGGCAGCGGCGACGGCGGCGGCAGCGGTGGCTGCGGCGGTGCTGCGCCCAGCCGGGTGCTGGTGTTCCTGGATCAGCCGCTGCTGCATCGGCTGGAGGCTTTCCGCTCGGCCTTGGTGGCGGCGGTGGAGGCACGGCAGGGCGGCGGCGCAGCGGCGTGCCTCCTCTTCCCTGCCGTGCCACAGCAGCACATGGAGCCAGCGGGGCAGCAGGCGGGAGCGGTCGCGCCGCCGCCGCGCGCAGGCTGCTGCGGTGGTGGCTGCGGCGAGGAGGCGCAGCAGCAGCCTGTGGTGGAGCAGCCGCAAGCCGAGCAGGCGCAGCAGGCGGCGTGCTGCGGGGGCGGATTAGCCTGCCGTGACGACAGCGTCCCGGAAGCCAAGCCGTCCAGCAGCAGCACAGCAGCAGGAGCACCAGCTGCACCGGCGCCAGCAGCGGATGCGCCTGCACAGGCGGCGGCCGCCGCCGACGGCAGCGCGCTGCACAACCTGGCAGGCTACCAGTGGCGACTGCCGGCGGGCGTGGGGGTGCGCGACTGCGGGTTGGCCTGGGTCGGCGCGCCCGACGCGCCCGCGCTGCTGCAGCTGCAGCTGACCTACAGCGCCTGCCGCTGGGCCGTGCTCGACCCCACGCTGCTGCCGGCGCCCAGCGGCAGAGGTGGCGGCGGCGGCAGCGGTGACGGCGCTGCCAGCGGCAGCGCAGCACCCGTTGCCGGCGCCGCCCTCACCGAGGGACTGCCTCTGGCCATCAGCCGCGCGCTACGGCGGCGCTACTATCTTGTGCAGAAGGTGAGCGAGTGGCACGCCCGCCCCAGGCGCCCGCCTGCATGCTTTCCACAACTGTACGCATTGCTTGCATGCGGTGCAGCGCTCACGCGCTGCCCCCCCCCCCCCCCTGCAGGCCCGCGACGCCAGCATCGTGGGCGTGCTGGTCGGCACGCTGGGCGCGGCGGGGTACGGCGACGCGGTGGCGGCGCTGCGCGCGGCGGCGGCGGCGGCGGGCAAGAAGAGCTACACGCTGCTGGTGGGCAAGCCCTCCCCCGCCAAGCTGGCCAACTTTCCGGAGATCGAGGTGGGTGGGAGGGAGTGGGGCGAGACAGGGGGTAGCGAAGGCCCCGCCCTCCTTCTTCCAGACCCGTAACGGCCAGGTCCGATTGACGGTCGCTGCCACCGCCAGAACCAAGGGCGAAGCCCTCACGCTTGTCTGCAACCCCCTCTTGCCTTCCTGCCTTTGTGCTGGTTGCCGACCAAACCCAATGATAGTTTTGCGGTCATGTCTTACAAACCTCCCCTTGAGGAGAGGTGCACGACGGGGGCGGGGGGGGGGGAGGGGGGGGGGGGTCTCCACCTCTCATTTCCGCGTGGTCATTTCTTACAAACCGCCCCTTGCCTTCCCCACGCCCGCAGGTGTTTGTGCTGGTCGCCGACCCCCAGGGCCAGATCCTGGACAGCAAAGACTACCTGGCACCAATCATCACCCCCCACGAGGCCCTGCTGGCCTGGGGCAGCGACGCAGACCCCGCCGACAGCTGGGACGCAGGCGCCTACCGGCTGGACTTTGAAGAGGCGGCGACAGCTGGCGCGGCGGCGGCGACAGCTGGTGGCGGCGGCGGCGCCCCGCGGCGCCGCCGCCCGCACTTCTCGCTGCTGGCCGGGGGCAACGTCGGCGGCGGTTGGGACGGCAGCGAGGGCAGCGAGGGTGAGGGCAGCGACGGGGAGCGCGAAGAGGACGGCGGCGGGGGGTCTGCCGCCGCGCTGGCGCTGCACGCGCAGCAGGCGCTGGTGGTCAGCGCGGCGCCCGGCGGGCGGCGGGACCTTGTGGAGGCCCGGTCGGCCGCAGACTACTTGTTGCTCAAGCGCAGCTGGCAGGGGGTGGAGGCACCGCTTGTGGGTGCTGCGCCAAAGGCGGTAGAGGCGGCGGTGGAGGGGCGCAGCGGGCGCGCGGCGGGCTATGTCGATGAACCGTCGCAGCAGCCGGCGCAGCAGCAGCAGCAGCAGCATTGAAAGGAGCGTCTGCCGGTGCTGCATGCACCCGCTGGCGCCACAGAGCCTTGTGCATCCTCCCTCTTGTGGCTTGCCATCTCCCTCTCCGCCCTTCCTGCGTTGTGTGCATGCGGCGTATCCCTTTGGCTTCAGCTCCCCTTGTAAGCTCCTGCGCATGATCGCCACTTGCCACACCCCTGTGAAAGCAACAACGCTCTGCCGCACAGCGTGCCGATATATCGCGATAGCTGCCTAGACAGTGGCTGGTGGCTGCCGCTGCTTGTTGCTCTCTTGACCCCCCTGCCGCTCCCTGACCCTCTATTGTCCATGAAGTTCTACGTTACGGGCTTCGGCCCCTTCTCGGGGGTTCCACACAACCCCACCCAGGTGTTGCGTGCTGGGTCGACCCCTGCACCGGTCGACCCCCTGGCCTGCCTGCTGCAGGAGGCGCAGCGGCGCCACTTTGAACTTGTTACCTGGTCCACAGAGTGTCTCTAGAGACGCGAGGCCGCGCCGGAAAAGCGGACCTTGAAGGATGTGGGAAGAGCGAAAACGTGATCAGGGGCCGCTACAAGCCGGGGGGTCCACGGGTGCAGAGGGCTGACGCAGCACGCAACACAGGCGGTCGTAGAACTGCTGGAGGCGCAGCGGTCGGGGCTGCAAGGTAAGCGAGCGGCACCTCATCGCGGTCCGTTCTAAAGAACTGAACAAGCAGACCGCAGGGCAAGCGAGTTGTCGACGCTACAGAGGCGCCAAGCAGCGCAGCTCCTGTCGCTTTGCACCGCTCGACATGCCCGCCTGACATACAGAAGCGCGCCACCAAGCGAGATGCTCTCGGCGCTGATGGTCGAGCAGCAGCGGCGGGGAGGACGCGGCTACGGAGAACTCACTTTTCAGCGGCCGGCTGCCTGCCTTGCCCAACGTGTGCAGTGCCCTATGAGTTTGAGACGGCCGTGCTGGAGGTGGCGGCTGCACCACCCGTGCGAGACTATGTTAAGGAGCTGTTTGCCAGCGAGCGGCTGGCAGCGGCGGCGGCGCGGGGGCCAGTCGTGGTGGTAAGTGTCCCTTCAAAGTTTGGCCGAGGGGCAATGGGGGCTGCAGTGTAGCGGCCTGCCTGGCCAGCGCATCCAGCCGCCGCGCTTGTGCTTGCCTCCAGCACCCTGCTGCGGCGGCCTCGAGGCGCTCGCCCACCCCTGCCTGCCACTGCCTCCATCCCTCGCACGTGTCTGCTGCACGTGGGGGTGGGCCTTTCGCAGTGTTCGTGCCACGCTGGAGCAGCAGGCAGCAAAACTATCCCACCCTTCGGCCTCCCCTCCCTCCACCCCATGTGCGCAGCTGCACCTGGGCGTGGACTGCAAGGGCTGCCAGTTCAAGCTGGAGCAGCAGGCAGCCAACGAGGCCACCTTTCGCTGCCCCGACCAGAGCGGCTGGCAGCCGCAGCGCCAGCTGGTCGACGACCACCCGGGGCTGACCCTGGCCTCGCGCTTGCTCACGGATCTGGACGTCGGCGGGCTAGCTGGTGCGCCGGGGAGTGGCGGTTCATGGGGTCAGATGCGGAGCGCGTGCGCACTGGGCCTGGCTGCTCGGCAGGAGGCGCGGCGCTGCAGGGCGCTGCCCCCAGGCCCCTCCCGTCACCCCTGCTCTAGGCCAGCGCGACGTGGCGGTCACTGTGGTTGCTGGCTGCGCGCAGCCTGCTTGTGTGTTGGCCTGAGCTTGGCGTAATCGATCTTGAGCTTCTGTAGCACGTTGATCAGCTTCGCGGAATTTTGACAAGGAGTAACGTAGCAGCCGCTGTCCTCCCCCGCCACCTGCCTGCAGACCAGCTGGCGACGCGTGGCCGGCACGATGTGGCGGTCAGCGTGGATGCCGGTCGCTTCGTGTGCAACTACACTTACTACCTGAGGTGAGGTGTGCGGGGGCAGCGAATGCACAGAGGCCCTGGTGCTCTAACGCCAGCGGGGACACATCCGCCCCCAAACCGGCGCGAGACGCCACGCCCCAAGCCTTCCCGCGTCTATCCACGCCCCTCGCCCACCTGCTGCAGCCTGCTGCGCAGCGAGCTCGCCCGGCGGCGGCACGGTGCCCCGCTGCACGCCCTCTTTGTGCACGTCCCGCCGCTCAGCGTGGCGCCGCTTGATGATCATTATTCTTTCCTGCTGGGCCTGTTGGCAGCCCTTGCTGCTGCGCTAACGCCCACGGATGCAGCAGAAGCAGCAGAAGCAGCAGCAGCAGACGTAGCAGAAGGAGGAACAGCAGTGGTGTCCGCGGCGGCCTGCGAGCATGCGGCGGCGGGAAGCAGCAGCGTAGCAGCGATGCAGGGGGCGGCGGCGGAAGGTCCGCGGGTGGCGCTGGCTGCAGCTGCAACCACGTGAGGACCGCCCGCGCATGATGCATCCGGTTGCCCTTCTCCTGGCTGTCCCCCCTTTGGACGGCGACCCCTTCTGCATTGCTTTTCTGACAGCATGTCTCGCCGCCACTGCAGGCTGTCGGCGCTGCCCGCTTCTTGACGTCTTGCCGCACATCTTCTCATTGCTGATGCTGGTGCTGGTGCACCACCAGGAGGCGCTTGCAGCGCTGGTGGCAGCCGCGGCGGCGGCGCCACTGGCAACGGCGACCCTGGCAGGGACAAACCCGGCAGCGGTCGCTCGGGCAGAGCATTATGACTGGCCAGGATGCGGCCAGGACACACATGCAGCAGCAATGGCCTGCCGTGCTGTACAGAACTCAGCAACTGCGTACGGTAGGAGGGGGTGCACTCGACCACCCCACGGCAGGGGGGGGGGGGCGGCCATCCCCCCATATAGCGCCTGTATTTCTGATATTCCGGCACAGCAGATCTGTGGGATGTTGATTGGCGAATCTTTTACGCTCACTCAGTGTGCTTCCTGGTTCGGAATTTCCACGCCGCCGGGCGTACGGAAAGGGGGCGTAATGTGGTGTGTAACTGGTGCCGCAGCCCGCAGGTATGCTGTGCATAGTTGGCTCGGACAGCGGAGGAGCTTGTGCCCTGCGTGTGCCCCTGGCATACTGCTCTGTGATGTTTTCACAGTTTTCAGTCTGTGTGAGGCCTCATCACGCCAGACCCCACTTGACGCCATGCTTGACCCCCGGTCCCGCCAGTCCCGCCCGGCCGCTCTCATACCGCTCCCACCTCGTCTACGTTCCGACCGTCTCACTAGTTGTTCACGCGCACAGCCGCCTCATTCAGCGTCTGTAGAAGGTGAACCGCGCGCTAGCCCGCTCAGGACTGCTCACGAGTGCCTGCAGCACGGCTATGCCAAGCCTCCGACGTGCGCCGCCTCGTTTCACGCCCATCAGATGTATGGTGTGGAGCAACAGGCGCCAGCGCGCGCCGCCGCCGGCGCTGCCAGCGCCCGGCGGCTTTGTCGCCGCCCACCCGCGCCGGTGGCTCACGTCGTCGCTGCCGCCGTCGATAGGATATTCATCTGCTCGACCTTTCCCTCGTTTCAGTCCGCCCTGCCGGTACTTTGTTTTGCAGCAAGAAACCAAACCGGTCAACCAGGCCCCCAGCACCCCGCCCGGACGACTGCACCGAGGCAGCCCCGCGACGCGGCGCCGCCACTTCACCTGTTGTTCACGCAGGCATGAAGGGGGCGGCGCATGCCGCGACCCAAGCAGGCATGGGTGTGATGGCTCTTGGAGCGGGCGTCTCTTGGGCACGCTGCTGCCTCAGCGACGGCTGCGTGCTGGCACCCGCGCAGCACGCCCTCGCTGCAACCAAGCTGGCGCTGTGCCTGTGCCTGGCGGCGGCGTGCCACACGCCCGCCTTCAAACGCCGCCAGACCGCCATCTTCATGGCCGCCCGCCTGCTGCTGTTCGTGGCGCCTCCGGTGCTGTCGACAGCTGAGCTGAGCAAGGCATCGACGCCAGGCGTTCAGGGCGCCCTGGGGGACCTTGCCAGCCTGAGCGTGGTGAGTTGTACTGAGTAGTGCAACACATTGGGCTGCGCTGCGCAGTGAGCAGCCCTGCGTTGGCAGGCTGGGTTCGCCGCGGGCGGAAATGCAACTGGCCTTGCATGGCACCATGTACAATCACGATTCGTGTGCTGCTGGCTCGACCGCCGCCACTCCTGCCCCCGCCCCCTCCCCCCACCTCCGCCCCTCCATTTACTGACGCTCACTAAAGCCCCCTCCCCCCACATGGCAGGGCTCCCTCACAATGCGCCTCCTCATCACCGGCGCGGCGCTGTCCCTACCCCTCCGCCTCCACCTCGCCCTGCACACGCTCTGCCTGGCCTCAGCGCTCCGCCAAGCGGCCGGCGCGTGCGCCCTGTCGGTGCGTGAGTCAGGCTGGTCGTTGCAGGCGCTCCAAGGGCGCCGAAAGTGTGCACCTGTTGGTTCTGCTGACGGCCCGCTGTAAGACCTGCGTGCGCCGCGCTAGCCGCTGCCCCCGCTATCTAATCCTCTTTGATCCCCACGCTGTCGCACCTCAACGTCAGTCTAGTACCAGAGAGTTGCCTTCGCTTTAGGTGTTCCTCCTGGAATCAACAAATTTTACCTCCCCATACCAATCAATCAATCAATACCGACGCCCGCCCGCCCGCCCCGTGCTCCCACACCCCTCCCTGCCGCAGCTCCTGAGCAGCCCCGTCATGCAGCAGCGGCTGGCGCTCGTCTCGGCAGCGATCAGTTTCAGGGTGGCGGGCGTGCCGCCGCCTGGCTTCCCCGATGGCGCCCTGACCCAGTGCACCACCGCCGTGGCCTTCCTGCAGCTGTTTGTGGGCTGGCTGGTGCCCACCTACCTGGCAGCACGGGCGGAGCACCACGCAGCGCTGGCGGTGGCAGCAGAGGCAGCTGCAGGGCCGGCGCCGTGCCCCAGGGGCGCCAGCGCCACCACCAGCGGCACCACCAGCGGCTCCAGCAGTTGGAGCAGCAGCAGCAGTGCCACACCTAGCAGCGGCGACTGGTCAGACGGCGAGCAGGGGCCGCCCTTGGGGCTGGACCAGCGGCGGCGCCGCCAGCGGCGCAGGTCTGCACGGCCTGGGCCTGGGGACAGCCTCGCGGCCTGGATGCTGCGACACGTGTTTGCAGAGCGGCTTGATGCCGACGCCAGGCAGCGCGTGGCTGCCTGGCTGATGCTGGCTGTGCTCTGCTGGCTGCTGCCGGCGGCGGCCTCGATGGCGGCGGTCCTCCCAACGCATGCATGACCCGCCCTTGCCGCCCCGTTGAATCGATTATCCATCAACGCCACCGGAATAGGGTTGCGCGGCACGCCGCGCTGCACCAGCTGCTGGCAGCGAGCAGTGCAATCACATGGTCACGCGGGAAATGCATGAAATTGCAGGCGAGGGCGAAAGGCGGAAAGGGCAGGCGCAGGCATTGGGCAGAGGCCCAACGCTCACAAACAGCCTGCAGCGCAGGCCTGCTTTGCGTCAAGCCGCCAGGCAGTGCTTCCGGCTAGGCCGTGCCGCAGCGCCGTCTGCCGTGCGCGCACAGCACGCTGCCCGCCCTCCATTACAGCTCCGACGCATCGTGTGCAGCGCCGCCACTCTCGGAGAGCTTGCCCGCCAGCTCGCCTTCCTCGCTTGCCCACACCACGCCTGCGACACAAGAGGACACGTGAGGGCAGGGTGGCATGACGGCGGGGAAAGCCAAGAGCGCACCACTGCCTGAGAGTGCCAGCAGCGACAGGGGCACCCCCTGTTCTGCCGGCCGCCGCCGCCGCCGCCGCCGCCACAGCAGCCACAGCGGCAGCAGCAGCCACAGCGGCGGCGGTCACCCCAGCCAGCGCACCTTCCACCATTGGGGCCAGCCGCACGTGGAAGGCCGACTCGTCCGACAGCAGCTGCGCCTCGCTCAGCTCGCCTCGCTGCACACGGAGTGAAGGGTCGAAGTGAAAGGGTCGAATCAATCAGGGTTTTCAATTTCAGCGGCTCGAACCGGACCGGCAGGCGGGAGGAGCTGTCGTCAGCAGGTGGTCTTCGCTCTACCCGCCACGCTGCACAAGGCGCACAGGGGTGGTCGGGGGGGGGGACGCCAGGGTGGAGGGGGTTGGGGGGGGGGGGGGGGGGGGGGAGCGGCAGGAACCACAGGCGATGAGGGCGCTGCGTGCATCCATCCAAACCTTCCAGCAACTGCCCACCTGCACCCGCTCGACGGCGGCCGTGAACTCTTCTGCCTCCCGGTTGAGGAAGGGCCACTCTGCGATGATGCGCCGCGCGCTCTGCAGCTTGGGCTCCTTGGTCAGAGGATTGTTGCACAGGTCGATGGTCTTGGCCTGTCGGGCACAGCAGCAGTGAGGAGGGAGGGAGGAGGGAGGGAGTTGGCGCGATGGACGCGGGTTGCGGCACAGGTCGATGGTCTTGATTTGGGAACAACAGCAGCGAGAAAAGGGAAGTCCGTTTCGTAGTGAGCAAGCAAGACGATGTTCATCGATGGTACAGGGCACGTGCTGCCCGACTTTGGCCCCCCCACCCACGCACCCACCCACACACACACAAACGCCCGCCATCGCCCCTGCCCACCGCCGCCCCCGGCATCGCCCGCCCGCCCGCCCGCTGCCCCCACCCGCACCTCTGCGCGCGTCTGGGTTCCGCACCAGGTCTCGCACCACAGCCACTGCTGGGGCAGGGAGAAGATGGGCACGCCGTGCTGCGGGGGGGGGGGGGGGGGGGGGGGGGGGGGCGAGGGGGGGAGGGAGCGAGGGGAGAGAGGGAGGTGTGCGGCGCGAGGGAGGGAGGGCGGGTGCGATGTGTGCAGGCAGCAGGCACTGCGGGGCAGAAGCCACAGTCGAGAGCAACGACGCCCGGGTGTGTATGCTCCCATCGAGCCCCTTGCTTAGGGTTCCTCATCACACCGAGGCCACCCCCTCACACACACACCTGCGCGTAGTTTGGCAGGTCCTGGTCCAGGTTGGCCAGGGAGTTGGGGTCCTTAGAGAGGCCTTCGTAAATCACCCGCAGCCGGTCGCCGGCCGCCATCTGCCTGCACTCAGCGTTAGGTACGCAGGAGAGTCGGGGGGGCGGCGGGGGCGGAAGGCACGCCGGTGGGCACATCGTCCTGGGGCGTTCTAGGGGCATATGGCACAGGAGGTGGCAAGGCACCCACCCCGATGGGAAGCTGCGGCCTCTGCCCGCAGCTGGGCGACATGCCCGCCTCCAGCACACATAGCAGACGAGGTGCAGCGGGGCACGCAACAGCAGCACGTGCCTGAACCTTTCCAGGTCGATGACGTAGAGGGCGGAGATGTGGTAGGGCTTGCCCTGCAGGTGGTCCTTCCAGAAGCCCTGTGCAGGCGGAGCATGAGCAGGGCGCAGGGGGCGTTGCATGATCATGAGTGTGCTGTTGGGAATGCCAGGGCTTCCAATGCTGAGCACGCTGCCGGCGCCTCGGGCGCACGTGCCGGGCGCCGCATGCACGGCGCATGCACGCACGCACACATGCAGGCAGGCTGGGAGGTGTGCAGGCAGGCATGTCGCATTCCCGCAGGCCGGCAGCCTGCAGGCAGGCACGCAGGCAAGCCGGCAGGCGGGCAGACACACGCACGCTGCCTTGTCAGTCAACACGCATGCACACCAGCGACACCGCCAAAACCTGCCTGCTTCCAGAACCTAAAGCCCTCCATCTCAGCGTTGTTGTCGCAGAACGGGGTGTAGCCGTACGGCGCACCCTGCACGCATGTTCGAGTTGAGTGTTGGGACCAAGGAGAGTGGTTTGAGGGGGGGGCGGACACGTGGCGCATGGCCAGCGCCTGTGCCCACCACACGCGTCGCTGCGTGCGCTGCGCTCAGTTGCGGGGCCCCGACCTCCAGGCCCCCCATCCCTGCCAGGCAGTGCCCCCACTGATGAGAAAAGTCCCGCCTCCTCTTGCCTGCAGGTCCATCCTCCACAGCTCGGTCAGGTCTGCACGCACCACTTGGTCAGAGTCGCAGAAAATGACCTGCGCACGGGAGGGGAAGGGGAGAACCAGGCGTTCGGACATGCTGACGCTCGCTGCCACGCAATGCCCCACCACACCACACCACACCCCAAACACACACACGCCCCCCCCCCCCCCTACCACCACACCCACACCCACACACCCACACACCACCACCACCCCGCTGCCTGCTCGCCTTCTTCAGGTTGAGCGGGAACAGGACGTCCAGGAAGAGGATTTTGTAGGCCCAGATGATGCGCTGCTTCTCCGTCTGCTTGTGCAGCCAGGAGGGCCACTTGTAGGTAACAAACCTGGGGGGGGGGGGGGGGGGGGGGGGGGGCGGCGGCGGCGGCGGTGGGCAGGAGATCAATCGACGAGTCAATCAATCAATCAATCAGATGATCCATCAATGAGCCTCTCAATCATCCAGTCAATCGGTTACATGTGGAGTCCTCCGGAAGAGTCCTCGGGGAGCCAGCAGAGGTGTCGGGCGAGCGGCCAGGGCGGCGCGCTGGGCACGACCTGCGGCCCTTTGGCTGAACCTCTGTGCCCCTGAATCGATACACCCACTCCCCACTCACTCGTAATCGAAGTTGTATTTCTTCGCCATGTACGGCACAAACGCCTTCATCTGAAGTCGAAACACGTGGTGTGTGTGGGGGGGGGGCAGGGGGGGAGGGCCCTCCTCAACGCCGGTCGCAGCGCGCAGGCTCCTGCACCCGCCGACTCGCCACGCGCTCGACCTGCTCAGGACTGGCGACCCACGCCGCACTCAACACCCCCACCCCCGCCCGCACACACCTGCGGGCTCATGTAGTTCTTGATGAACCAAAACTTGAGGCGCGCGCTGGTGCGCTTGATGGCTGACAAGATCATGATCTTCTGCAGTCGCTCATACCTGCACGGCACGCACGCGGGAGGGCATGGCATGCTCAGCAGGAGTCGTGGCAGGCACAGCGGCGTGTTGGCTACACCTGCCGATGGCGCCGCCGCCGCCGTTCGCCCCCTCGCTCGCTGCCGCCGCCGCTACCGCTGCTGCTCGCTGCTGCGCTCCCTCGTGCCTTTGCGCTCACAAGGCACCCCACTCCTTTGCGCTCGCAAGGCACCCTACTCCTTTGCCCCTCCCTCGCAAGTGGCACCGGCTTGCTGCCGCTGCCGCCAGCTGCTGTCGCTGCTGCGCTGCTGCCTCCACGCTGTCCAGCCCATGCCCTGCTGCCCCCCCCCCCCGCACATGTGGCCCGACGCGACGGTGAACACGTGCACGCGGTCGTCCTCTGCGCCCTCTCGCTGCGCCGCCAGCGCGGGACCGCCCTTGCCGCCGCCAACAAGGGAAGCCACCTTGCCCAGCAGCCCGGCGCCCACGTCGCCGCCCTCTGCAGGCACACCGAGGAGGGGGGGACGCATCGCACGCGCGTGGCGCAGAGTGAGGGAGGCCCCAGGCGAGGGCCGCCAGTTTGAGGCGGGGCGGTGAAACGCCGCACGACCCGCTTCCACCAAAGCCGCTGCGCCGCGCCCACACCAGCTCTGCTCACCCTCCTCTGTGGTGGTGGCGTTGACCGCCTCCAGCACGTCCTCGTGCAGCCGGTCGGCGTGCTTGCGCAGGAACAGGTGCATGTGCTTGCCGGAGAAGGATGCCAGGGCCACAGGGACCTGGGGGGGGGGGGGGGGGGGGCAGGAACCACCGCCGCTCAGCCAGAAGCACAGCGGTGCTGCCAGCGTACGTGCAGCACAGCGGGCGCAGCCACCGCACTTGCACAGCGCAGCCTTGCACGCTGTGCACACGCGCGCACCGAGTGCGCGTCGGCGCCCGCCACCGCCGCCTCGGCGCGCTGCCCGCTCGAGGAGGCTCCGGTGGAGGAGGCAACCGTGTAGAGCTCCTGGGAGCGGCCTGTGAGAGGATGATGAGAGGGGGATGAGGCGGACGGCGAGGCAAATGCGTGAGCTTCCACAGCCCTGGGACGCATCCCTTGCAACACGGCGGCCGCTCTGGCAGCAGCGGCGTGCCTAACCAGCACAGGTGACGCCCCCATGCCCCCCTGCCGTGCCCCCACCCACCCGGCGCGAGCTTGAGTTTCCACAAGCCGGGGCGCGACTTGAGCTGGAAGTATCCCAGGTTGGACATGACCAGGGTGTCCACCTGCGCAGCACCACAGGCAGCGCGGGGAGCATGGGTTGGACAGGAGGCTGTGCCAGCGGCAGACCCGCCGGCTGCGCAGCAGCAGCAGCAGCATAATGTCGAGGGCAATTGTGAGCATCCGCCGCCGGTGCCCAGCGCCAGAGAGGCCCACGCTCACCAGCGGGGGCGCGCCCTCGGGGGCGGAGGCCGGCAGCAGCTGCAGCTGCACGCCACGTGGGTGGATCTGCAGGCAGGCAGGCCGGGGGGAGGTGGGGGGTGGTCCCAGACTCGCTTGCAAGTACGTAAGCCGCGGGTTGGGTGCGCATGCAGGGCGGGGTGCGTACGCACCCACATGCATGCACGCCAAAACACTGCCACCTGCGCATGCGCATGCACGCTTGCCTGGTCGCGCATGCGGGCCTGCAGGCTGGCCAGGTCCAGGCACATGCCCGTCAGCAGCAGCGCCTCCAGCTCAAAGGTGGCCTCCATCACAGGTTCACCAGCAGCGGTGCCGCCTGGCGGCGCCGTCAGCTCGTCCAGCCGCAGGTTGTCCAGGTCGTGCTGCGCGCGAACTGGTTCCACGAGCCTGCAGGCAGGCAGGAGGGTTAGAGGGGGAGGGAGGACGGCGGGGAGGGAGGTGATTGCCTGCCAGATCAGAGCAGGCGGGTGCAGATGGGAGAGCGGCGCACCAGGCACGAGTACGACGGCCTGCCAGCAAGCGGCAACAGCGGTGACCTGCCCCCCGCCCCGCCCCGCCTCACCATGCCTCGGGCTCGTCCATGCCGAGCGTGAGCACCTTGCCGCCGGGCAGGCCCGTGAAGGCGGCTGCGGCGCCGCCCGGCGCGGCGTCGGCGGAGGGCAGCGTGGGCAGGGCGTATCGATAGAACGTCTTCAGGGGCATGCTGTCGAGGTCGCGCTGCAGGCGACGAGGGGCGGGATTGAGGGCCGGGTCAGCAGCGGAAGGAGCTGCAGGTTGGCAGAAGGGGGGTGCAGGCGAGCAGCAGGCGGGCTCTAGGAAAGTTAAACGAGTAGGCAGATATGGAGCCGTGAGGGGGGCTCCTTGGCAACCCTGCCCAGCCCACGCCACACACACCTCGGGGTTGAGCAGCAGCTGCACCTCGGCGCCCACCGCGGCCCGCACGAACCGCAGCAGCGGCGCCAGGCGCTGCGCCGGCTTGGACAGGGGGTTGAGGATGGCGTGGATGAGCAGCGGCGCCTGCGCACCCTCGCCCGCGTCGCCGCCTGCGGTCGGTGGGGAGCGGCGAGTCAGCGGTGCTAGTTTGCTGACGGGTTGCAGGACGCGCGCGCGCATGTGGGTTGCAGGCTGGGCCTTGGCCTCAAGCCCTGCCCCTGTGGAAGGCAAAGGGAGTTGAAATACGACGGGTGCAAAGGGAGTGTGCACAGCGCAACGCGGGATGCGCACAGCGGCAAGGCCTGCGTGTCGAAACCCAGTTCCTGCCGACCCCGCCGCACCTGCAGGCGCGTCTGCCGGTAGCCGCACAAAGTTGCGCTGCTCCGCGTGCTTTGCGATCAGCTCCACCACCCTGCAGGCCGAGGAGGGAGGGTGGCGGCATGGGAAGGAGGAGGGAAGTGGGCGCAAGTGGTGCGATCCAGATTCGTGCCAACCGACGCGACGACGCGCCACGCAAGGTACCAGGGAACCTTGTGGCGTTTCAGGAGCAGCAATGCTCCGACATGCACACGCGATGTGAGGTACCGCACCTGCCGGAGCGTGGATCCGCCTCCTCTGGCTTGGCGGCGGCAAGGGCGCTGGACACCGCCGCCGCCACCGCCGACAGGTCGGCAGCCTGCAGCGCGCCGGCCTGCAGGCGGGGGGGCGGGGGGTGGGGGGCTTGCAGCTTGTGAGGCCCCCACAAGGGGCGCGTGTTGATGATGACCACAGCGCAACGCGCCAGGTTGTGTGGCAAAGATAGGCAGGGTGAGTGCAGCATGCAGCCGCTGCAGTCCAGAAATGCCTCACCTCGTGGGCGCCGCGCACCAGCTCGGCCACCGCAGAGCTGTACTGCTGGCGCTGCGCGTACAACTCCAGCAGCTCGAAGTCACGGGGCTCGAAGTCCGCATTGGCCTGCAGGGGGAGAGGCGTGGGCGGCGCTGTGCAGCACGTCGGCGCGACGGAGCAGCTCAGGGCTGCGCTCCACGTTTGCCCTCCACGTTTTGAACGGACAAAAAAGAAACGCCACCCGCCGCAATCCACGCAGCCGCCCTCCTCGCTGCCCGCCCCGCCGCTGCGCACCCGCGAGCCCTCTGCAGGCAGGGGCAGCTCCACCAGGCGACCGTTGGTCACCACAGCGCTCGCGCCGGGCGGCAGGCCCAGCGCGGAGCGCACAAAGCGCGCGTGGCTGGCGGCGGCGGCGGGCAGCTTGCCGGCCAGGCTGTCGAGAGCTTGCGCCAGGTGGCCGCCAAACTGCATTCAGCGAAGACGTGCGCGCGCGGTGGGCGGTGTGCGAGGGGCGAGTCCATCGTGTCGCGAGAAGGAGGGGCGAGCGAGCACAGCCTGCGCGCCTCTCGCCCTCCCCCATGCGCTGCTCCTTACGCCGATGGCCCCCTCGATCTGAGCCAGGCTGAGCTCGCCCGGCGCCTGCGGCAGCTGCAGCACGGCGTCCAGCTGTTCCGTGAGATCGATGGGATCTGAGGGAGGGGGGGGGGGGGGGGGGGCAGCGCAAGGCTAGGGACGCATGCCGGTAAAGCCAGCCCAGCACGGCACAGAAGCCCCCACCCACCCACCCACCCACCCACCCCCACCACCCCCCGCCACTCTCAGTCACCATCCCTCTACAAACGCACCCGTTTCAAAGAGTCCGCTGGCCGCCGCCACAACCAGCCGCTCGATAGGCCGCAGCCGGCCTGAAGAGGGGTCTTCCTCCGGCACCCCCGCGCCTGCGGCATTCACCACCACAGCGACGCGGCCGGCGGCGCTGCGGTGCTGCAGCGCTGCCGCCACCAGCGCCAGGCCCTGAGCAGGGCGTCGTGATGGTGGTGGTGGTGGGTGGTGTGGGGTGGTGGGTGGTGGGGGGGGCCTTTGGACATTTAGCCAGTGGTGCAGGGGGGGGGAAAGAGCTCAGGGCAGCCGGCCCAGCCTCCGCCGCCTCGCCTTGCCAGTGGCGCAAACCACAGCCCCGCACCTGCTTCTGCGTCACATCGGCCACCACCCAGTGCGTGACTGACGCCATGCGGGCGGCGGACGCGTCCTCATCATCCAGCAGGGAAGCTTCCGGGCCGTAGTACCGCACCCACAGGCCCGCCCCGTCGGGGGTGCCTGCATGCCGGGCGGTGGCGGCCGGCCCCAGCAGCGGCCCCGTCAGCACGAGCTGCCGCGCCGCGTACTCCTCTGCGCAGCGGGGAGGAAGGGGGGGGGGGTCACGGGCGGTTGATGGCGGTGAGAGAACATGCACTCCGGGATGCACGCACGCAGTGGCACTTTCTGACTGCAAGCAGCGCCGTCTGGCAGGCAGGCCAGGCAGGCAGCGCCCCCAGCCGCCCGCCAGCCCTCGGGCTGCACGCGTGCCAGAGCCCCTGGGCGCGCACCGCTCTCGCCAGAGATGCGCAGGAAGCCGGGGGCCCCCGAGTCCAGGGGCATGATGCGGGGGTTGTAGCGGGACACGGAGCCGTGCAGGCGCAGGATCTCTGCAGCGTCAAGGCCGGGGGAAGGGTGCCGCCAGGTGGGTACGGGTGGATGCAGAGAGCTTTGATTGATTGATTGATTGATTGATTGATTGATTGATTGATTGATTGATTGATTGATTGATTGATTGATTGATTGATTGATTGATTGATTGATTGATTGATTGATTGATTGATTGATTGATTGATTGATTGATTGATTGATTGATTGATTGATTGATTGATTGATTGAGAAGGGGGAGGGGCGGGCAGCAGGGCGCGCAGACCGCCGGGGTTGTGTCGCGAGACGGAGCCTTGCAGGGGGAGGGCCTTGCTTTGCTGGCTGCTGCCACGCACGCCATGCTGGCTGCGACCCCGGCCCTTTGAGGCCCCGCCTCACCCTCCTGCACGTCTGCTGCAGAGTCGCGCAGGCGCTGCATGTACACATCCTCCTGTACCGCCTGCAGCGCCGGCTGCACCACAGCGGGCGGGGGCGGGGGCGGGGGCGGCGGCGGCGGCAGGGCGGCGTGAGACGTGACAGACAAGGGAGGGCTGGGGAGGGTCGGAAGCAGGGGCAGCAGCAAGCTACCCCCGTCGCATGCCAGGCCGACGCAGCAAGCTGTGGCAGGGCGGTGGCAGGCTGCGACGTATGCAGGATGAGGCACATATGCAGGGTGAGGCACGTATGCAGGATGAGGCACGTATTGTGCTGCGGCACTGGTGTCGAACACAAGGGACAACTCTGGTGAGGCATCCCCAGCGCGGCCTGTGTACCTGCAGAGCGCCCATGGTGAGGCCCTGCCACCCAGAGCCGGCGTCGTTGGTGTGCACCAAACCGTTGAGCACAAGCACGCCGCCGCGGGCCATGCCTGCAGGGAGAGGCAGGGTCGGGGATGGGCCTGCGGATGGGCCTGTGGATGGGCCTGTGGATGGGCCTGCGGATGGGCCTGTGGATGGGCCTGTGGATGGGCCTGTGGATGGGCCTGTGGCGACGTGCTGCAGCGGCGCCAGGCCAACCCCGCTGCCCGCCCCCCCCCCCCCCCCCCCCCCCCCGGCATGCCGCCAGCGGCAGCAGCAACAATAGCCCCAGCAGTGGCAGCAGCAGCAGCTTCGTGATGCCCCGCCGGCGCCGCCCCCCGCGCCTGCCAGGCCCGAGCTCAGCGCCAGCCTGGCGGCAGAGTCGAGGTGCTTGAGGGCTGCAGGGTCAGCACCCTCTGCTCCAGCCCCATCCCCTGGCGCCGCCGCCAGCGCCAGCGCCTGACGTGGGAGGCAGCGGGAGGACAGGGGGTGGAGCTGTGCCGCCGGCTGCGCTTGCACAGACACATCGCAAGCCGGCGCAGCGTGCCGACGTGCCGACCCGCCTGCCTGGAAAGTGCGCACCCACCCTGCCTGCCTGCCTGACAAACGCTGCACGCCCTCCCCCAGACCTCCCTCCCTTCTGCACCTGCTCCGCTGTCAGCGTGTCGCTGTCCGCCCCAAAGCCCTCCCACTGCTCCTCCAGCACGCGGGCCGCCTCCTCCCACAGCCGGTCAGGGAAGCCGGGCTGCCCGTCCTGCTCGGGCGGCACCGCGGCGCGCAGCTGCACGCATGGCAAGGGGGGGCAAGGGGAGGGAGGGACGTCGCGTCTGAGCTGACAGGAAGGTTGTTGTTGGGGTGGAGGCCACAGCAAAGAAGAGGGGAGGCGCTTGATGTAACCAGGAAGGGCGCGCTGCCGCTGGAAGCTGCCACCTGCAACATTTCCAACGCAAGGTAAACATACAATCAGTAAACATAGCAGGGACCTGCCTCGCACAGGCGCTGCCACCTCGCTGGCTGCCACAACTACCTAGCACGCCTCATGGGGCGTGCAGGGACTTGCCTCGAACAGGAACTGCGTCACCTCGCTGACTGTAAACGTGTGCTGGATCAGCGCCAGCAGGCGGCCCATGCGCTCCGACAGGGAGGGGGCGTCGCCGGCGCGCATCGCGCCTGCGCAGCGAGAAGGGGGGCCATTGAAAACGTGCCTTCTGGCCAAACCGGCCACCCGTCTCTGACACATCACAAACCGAACTGCGCATGGCGTTTGGCCGTCGACCAGCGCCGCCGGCCCCCTGCACCACCATCTCTGCCTTGCAACAGCCGCTGCCGGGGCGCACCAGCATCGCCGCGCGCACGCGCCACCCGCGACGGCACCACAGGCACCAGCCCCATGCGCAGCGGCCAGCTCTGCAGCTCGATCTGGAACACCAGGGCACAGATGTCCAGGGCAGCAGGGGAAGCAGGGTCGAACAGGTACACCGCCTGCAGCACGTTGCGCCGGATCGACGGCAGGCGGCCTGCGGGGGGGCAGAAGGGAGGCAGGCGGGGTGGGAGGGGGGAGAGGGGGGGCGGGGGTGCAGGGCAGGGCGGGGGGAGCAGGGACAGTCTCCAGCCGACGCGCCGCGGAGCACCCCACACATTCAGCAGCACCCCGGCAGCACCCCCAACACTGGTGCCAGCAGCATTGCAGCAGCAACCCTACGTCGCAGCAGCACCCCGGCAGCACACCCAGCACCACCCCGGCAGCACCTGGGTACATGGGCATGAGCAGGGAGTTGAGGTCGGGCGGCCAGTGCATGTACTTTTCGTCCTGCTCCAAATCGTTGACCTGCAGTCAAAGGTGGGGTGTGTGGGGGGGGGGGGGGGGAGGGGGGGTCCAAACCGAACAGCGGTCCAACGACAAGCGATACGCGGGCAGCACACAGCAGCTTGGTGTGCGGGCAGCAGGGCCACAAAGCGTGCACACGGTGGTGCGCCCGCAGGCCTGGCAAAGGCTCTGCTGCACCGGGGGCCGCTCCTGTGTGTGGCACGCGCGTCACACACCCAAGCAATGGCGTCGTCATCCTCCGGCGCCAAGCGCAGCCGCGGCGGCTCGTCGCTGCCGGCCGCGGCGCCGCGCAGCAGCTGGGCCTCGCGCAGCTGCGCTGGGGGCAGGCCGGCGGCGGCGAGGGCGTCGTGAAGGCGGATCTGTGGCGGGGAGGGGAGGGCAGGGTGGGGTGGGTGGGTGGGAGGTCGGGTGTGAAGATGCCTGGCAGCGACCGGCAGGACAACCGCGGACAGGTGAAGAGCAGCAGGCTTGCACATTGATGTCCACACCAAGCTGCACCTGCACCCGCCACCCCCGTGATGGCTGCACAGCGACAGCACCCAGACCTGCCACGCGGCAGAGCACCATGCGCCACACACGCACGCACCTCGCGGCGCACAGCATCCAGCAGGTCGTAGAGAGACAGGTCCTTGGCCTCCAGCAGCAGGCCGTTGAGGGCCAGGAACTGGGCGCCGGCCGGCACGTAGCGCTGCAGCGCCTCCGTCGCGGTGCGCAGGCTCTTGCCGTACTTGTGTTGGCTGAGGTGCTGCGCCAGACGGGGGAAGTCTTGGGCCAGCTCCTGCAGTTGGAAGGTAGAGGAGGGGGGGAGCAGGGGAGCAGGGTGGGGTGGGGTGGAGCAGGCAGCGGCGAAAGTAGCAGCGGCAGAGCAGCCGAGGCGATGGCGGCGGCGGCGGCAGCTCATGAAGATGTGATGGCGGCGCCAGCACTGGCAGCAGCAGGCGGGCCGCACCTGCACCGCGGCCAGCGGGTCGCCCAGCCCTGCAGAGGCGTTGGCGGCGTTGAGAACCCGCTGCGCCGCCTGCAGCCCCAGGTTCTTGAGTTTGATCTACGGAAAAAAAAACAAGGAAGGGCCGATAGGGAGGGTTCCCCCGCTAAGTCGGATCCATCCTTGGTTCTCAGGCAGACACGTGCAAGTGGGTGCGCCGAGGAGATGGGGTGCCAACCACGGCTGGACAGCTGTAACGCCCTGGAGGGCGGGGCCAACAGGGCGGCACGGCTGCGGCCTGCACAGAACACTGCCGGAGGAGCGCAAGACGCGCACCTGCAGCGGCCCCTCGCCGCCGCCGCCCTCCTGCTCCCCCGCCGCCGCTCCCGCCTCCTCGGCAGCCTCCTCGTCTCCCTCCTCCTCGCCCGCCTTGTCGCTGCCGGCCTGCACGAGTGGAAGGTGGTTGGGCAGGAAGGGCAATCATGCTACCGTGTGGCCAGCGCCAGCCAGCAGGAAGCCCTCGGCCAGCAAGTTGACGGCGGACCCCCGCCAGCTTGCACCTGCCACCTTCTCAGCCCTGGCACCTGCTTGGAATCGTCCTGTGCATTGTACTCCATGTTCTTGAGCGCCAGCTCCACTCCGTACCCAGGCAGCACCAGCCGCTCGCCGGTGCCCAGCCTGGTGCAGGGGTGCGCCTGCGCGCCGCACGCGCCCGCCTCCAGCAGCGGCCGCCAGGCGTAGGCCAGGCGGCGGGGCGGGGCGGCACGCGCGCCCCGCGCCGCCGCCGCCGCCGCCGCCGCATCGGAGGCTTCGGCGGCTTTGGACAGTACGTCGTGCAGCTGGGCGGCGCATGGGGAGCCGATGGGGGCAAAGAGCTCCACAGGGAGCGTGCCGTGGCTGGCGGTGGCGTTCAGCGGCGGCGCTCCGGCGGCGGCGGGGCTGGCATAGACGTGGTCAAAAGGGTACACCGCGCCTGCTCCCCCCTCTGTCCCGTCGCCGTCGCCGCTTGCCAGCGCCGCCTCCAGCGCCGCCTTGAGTGCCGCGGGTTCGCTGTACGCGGTCCCGCGCAGCAGCGCAAAGCAGCAGGGGCGGCGGGCGCCAGCAGCAGGGGAGTCGGCGGCGTCGGCGCCGGCACCTGCGTTGCCGCCCTCCGCTGCCAGCTGGCGGAACATTTCAAGGCGGGCCGAGTACTGCCGGGCTGTCAGCGAGGCATCAAAGAGGCGGGCCATGGGGGCGGACAGGTGCTCCGCCGCCGCCGCGCGGATTCCGGCCCAGCACCGCGCCGGGGTTGCGTCGGGCGGCAAGCCGTCGGCACCTCCCTGCCAGCCCTCCACAAACTTCCAGAACAGCGCCGGGTCCTCGACGGACTGTGGCAGGGGGTCGACGGCGGCAAGAAGGAGGACGTTGAGGGTGCTGGAGGCCATGCATGGCTGCAAGGCCCCGCCTCAACAGCGGCGACCACCCCCCGGTGCGTCCTTCCTGTAGCCCTACACAGCACAAGCTCACCAGGAACTCCGCGGCCTCGTGCAGTAAAGGCGTGCCCTCCCATTTCGCCTGCAGCGTGATGCGGGCGGCCTTGCCCTTTGGAAGAGGCGCGGCGGCGGCGGCGCCGACCCACGCCGCCACCAGCAGCACCGCCGCCGCCGCTGTCCAGGGCAGGCGCGCGCCCATGGCGGCACTCCAGCTGTCCTTCAGCAATCAGGCGGTTGCAGGGGTGCGGCGATAGCAAGCAGGCTGCCCTCTTCTGAAGACAAAGTGCGATCGAGCGTTGGCTCAGCGCAAGCTGGAGGCAGATGGTCTGCGCCAATCAGCAGCAGCTCTGCTCTGTGTGATCGAGCAATTGGGAGCTCCAGGGGCAGGGCAGGGCGAGCGTGTTGCGGACGAGCGCGACATCATTTTGGAGCAGCGAGTCTCTCTGCCTGCATTTGCGCCGCTTGCTACCCAGTTCCTACACACAGGGAGCAGCAATGTCGGTGAGAGGGCAGGCTTGTGCTGGGTGATGGCGGCTGGGCCTGCTGCCGCCAGCGCGCCCCTGCACGCTGCGGTGCTCTCTGACAATCGCGCTCGTTCAATTTATCCATCCGCAGGCAGAGGAGGTCGCAGCAGCAGCGGAGGAGGTGGAGAACCTGGCAGGCAAGCTGCATGATCGGGCCTGGGCGCTTTCTGGGACAGCCATAAGGCCGAGAGCGATGCCAGCGAGGTCTGAGCGCGGCCCAGGGCGCAGGCGGCGGGCTGGCGCTGCTCGCGCCGAGCCGGCGGCGGCAGCGGCGGCGGCAGGCGGCAGGCGGCACGCCGTGGCCGCTAAGCGGCGGCCCCGCCTCTCTCACGCCGTCCACTCCCTGCTTTCCGTGCAGTGGACGATGGCGACGACTTGAACCTGGACTTTGGCAAGAAGAAAAAGAAGAAGAGCAAGTCGAAGGACGCGGCGGCGGCAGAGGGCGGCGAGGGCGGCGGCGCGCCGGCAGACGAGGAGGAGGAGCTTGGGCTAGACCTCAGCCTGGGCAAGAAGAAGAAGAAGAAGAAAGCCAAGGTACGCTCGGGGACAAGTGAAACCCTCGACAGCAACAACATGACGATGTCCGACTTGCTCTTCGTGTTGAAGACATTTCGACTCACGGAGCCGCCGCTGGGTGTGTGCAGCTCCGCGTGCGACATGCTGTGCTTGCTGCGTGAGCATCCGACGTGATGCACGGGTGCTTGCATTCACACATGATGTGCAGGCCCGCGGCGAGGACGAGTTTGGCGGCCTGGAGGAGGGCGAGGAGGTCGGCGGCGAGCGCGGCAGCGGCAGCGGCCTGCCCTGGGAGGGCAGCGATCGCGACTACACCTACGAGGAGCTGCTGGGTGCGCTGCCTTGCTGTTCCAGCGGCTGCCTCCACAGTGCGCTTGCACGACAGCTTGCAGTGCAGCTGCACATGCGCCACGAGGCACCTGAGGGGCTGCAGCACACGCGTGCATGCACGACTCGTCGTCTGAGGTGCGCCCTGCCGCCCGGCACACGGCTCCTCTTGCAGACCGCGTGTTTGGCATCCTCAAGGCGCACAACCCCGAGCTGACGGGCGAGCGGCGGCGCACCACGCTCAAGCCGCCGCAGGCACGTGTGCCGTGGGGTGGGCGTGGATGTCGTGACGGGCATGGCAGCACGAGCACGATGGAACCGTCGAATTGCTCGACACGCCTGAAGCAACCGGCGGCCTGGTGAGAACGACCTCCACGACGCCCCAACGCTAACCCACGCCATATGTGTCCCCCTGCGGTACCGCAGGTGGCGCGTGAGGGCACCAAGAAGACGGTGTTCACCAACTTCATGGAGCTGTGCAAGAGCATGAACCGCAACCACGAGCACGTGCTGGTGGGGGGGGGCGGGGGGGGGGGGGGGGGGCTTTTGCCGTGCTCGCTGACGCTTGGGTGGCGCGACGGGGGCGCAGATGGGGGTTGCACACAGGGTCGGGGGAGCAACGCGTGAACGGCAACCACGAGCACGTGCTGGTGAGGGGGAGGTGGGTGGGCTGCCACACAGCACGTCGGTTCTGCGGTAGGGATGCGCTCCTGCGAAGTGGTCTGGGGTGGGGGGGGGGCGCCCTGCTTCTACAGATGGGTGTTCTTATGGCACGTCTCGCCTCCTTGCCCGCCCACCCGCTGCAGCAATTCCTGCTCTCCGAGCTGGGCACCAGCGGCAGCCTGGACGGCACGCAGCGGCTGATCGTCAAGGGCCGCTTCCTGCCCAAAGCCTTCGAGACGGTGCTGCGCCGGTGGGTGGGGGGGGGGTACAGCGCACAGGAGGTGGCTTCGTCGTGCATCCTGGCAGGCTGGGCCCCGAGTCGCAGTGCGTGCTTGCGTCATCACCTCCTTTCGGCTCGCCGGCAGTGCAAGGCCTCAAACCGTGCCCCGCTGCTCCCTCCCCCCCGCAGCTACATCAACGACTACGTGCTGTGCAACAGCTGCAAGAGCGTGGACACCCTGCTGGACCGCGACTCCTCCACGCGCATCATGTTCCTGCGCTGCCAGCAGTGCTCCGCAAGCCGCACCGTGTCGGGTGAGCTGCCCAGAAAGAGGGAGCAGAGGGACTGGGGTGCGCAAAGGCCTCGCAAAGCTGCCTGCCTGGGTGCCCGGCTTGTGGAGGAGCGTGCGGCACAACTTCTGGATCCAACACCCCCCTGCTCTCCCTCCTCTGTTCCCTGCACAGGCATCAAGGCCGGTTTTCAGGCGCGCACGGTGTCCCGCCGCAGCCAGCAGACTGGCTAAGTCGGCGGCTGCCGCGGCCGCGTGCGCCGCGCAGCGCGGTCGCCTGCGGCGGTCCCGCTTGCAGTGCCGCGCCCGCGCGTTGCTTGCTTCCTGCTGCTTTTCTGCTTCCGCTCTCTCCGCTTGATTTGGGTGCATTCACGTCCCACATGCACACCCACACCAGACAGCGTGCAAAGGGACAGGAGGGCAAGGCTGCAGAGGAGGGAGAGCCTGTGGGCAGGCAGCAGGAGGCGCCTGGATGCACATGCGACGTGGCAGGCAGCGGAAGGCTCAGCATGCGGCGGCATTGCAAAGCAACGGCCTGCACGCTGCCAGTCACGGCAAGGCGGCTGGGCAGAGGCTGCACGCCCGCCTGTGTTGGGGCTGCCCTACACCATGCCGCGGCATTGCAACGCGGTGGGCCGCGTTATCACTGCAAGGCTGGCGGGCAGAGGATGCACACTGCAGGCAGCCAATGGTCTGTTGTGTCAGGGCTGCCTACACAGCCATGCCCAGCTGCTCAATCTTTGCGTCCTCGTCTGTTGTCATCAGCCGCTCATACGCCTGTGGCAGGGGGCGTACGAGAAAGGGGGGGCGAAATGAATATGCGCTGGGTGAAAGCTGAACAGCAGCGCTGCAGAGGGGAGGACGGGACAGGTGAAGGGCAGACGCGGGCAGAAGAGTGCGGAGCGGACACCCTGCGCAGCCTTTGCACGCTTTGTGCGCCGGCGCGGGGGCCTCCTCCCCCGGCTGCCCGCCCTGCCGCCACTTGGCGCACCTGGCTGATCTCCTGGAACTTCTTCTCAGCGTCCTCCCGGTTGTCTGCAGTACCGACAGAGTCACAGGACGGAGGGGCGGTGGGTGAGGGAGGGCGCGTCAGGGCAAACCTGCGACAAGCAGCCGGTCCATGCCAGCCTCACTTGGCGGCAGCGGGGGAGCAGCAACAACACCCAGAGCCCAGCAGCGAGCTTCAGCAAACCACAGCAGCAGCAGCAGCAGCAGCGGCAGCAGCGGCGGGCGGTAGCAGCGCAAACTGCAGCGCCGCCGCCGGCACCGCCCCCCAGCGCCACCCACTTGGGTTTTTGTCTGGGTGCCACTTGAGGGCCAGCTTGCGGAACGCCGCCTTGCACTCGGCCTTGGAGGCTCCCTGCACCAGATGACAATAAAAGCACAGTATTTAAAAACGGAATTTCCCAGGCGGGCGGGCACACAGGGACAGCCGGGTAGGAGCGCTTGTGCAGGGGCGCGCGCAGGCTGCTCAGCGTGCGGCAGCAGCTGGGAAGCCGCTCTGGCCAGGCTGGAGCGGCGGCTGCACGCGTCGACATGCAGCTGCCGGCTGCACAGTCACAGCCTGCACAGCTGCGCGGCCCACCGCGCCATGCCCGCAGCTCACCATTGGCAGGCCCAGGGCGTCGTAGTCGCGGGCGTGGCGCATGTGGTACAGCTGGCGCTCCAGCTTCTTGGCCTGCAGGCACAGCGGCGTGGTTTGCAGGCAGGCACAGCGGCGTGGTTTGCAGGCAAGCGGCGCGGCTCCCACCCGGTGCACAGCAGCCACGGCGTGCTGCAGGTTCACTCGGCAGTGCTGCAGGCGACGTGCGTTGGCAAGCGACCAGCACGCACGCACGACGCGTCCCCCGTCTCCAGGGAACAGCCCAGTCGCCTGCCCCTCCCTCTGCCCTGCCCCTGGTGCCCCCTGCACTCACGTCCTTCTTCTTCTCGTACTCCTTCTGCCGCTGCTTGACCTTCTGCTCCCTGTTGTCGATGGCCTCCTCAATCATGGCCAGCGCCTTCTCCCGCTGGTTGACGTCGCCAAACAGCTGCAGGGTGGCCATCTTGGGCTGCAGGGGGGGGGGGGGGGGGGGGGGGGGGGGGGGGCAGGCAAGAGGTTGGCGTCGATGGCACACAGACGAGAAGGAGAGGAGGGACGCGCACACCAAGCGCGCTGACCACGGTCACTGGTTCCAAGCAGCTGCAGCTGCAGCTGCATGCAGCACCTTCCCCCGACCCTGCCTTACCTCCTTGCCATCTGCCGCCACCTGCGGCCCCTTGGTGCCGACCGTCGGCACGCCGGTGCCCCACCCAGCACTGAGCACCTCCTCGTCCTTCTTGAACTGCAGGGGTTCAGCTCATCGGGCAGCACAGCTTCTCAGCAGCTTCCACAGCTCCTCGGCAGCAGCTCACCCCTAAACCCCTCCCCTCCCCTGAAGGTTCGCCCTGTGGTTGTGAGATCAAGCGGTTGTGAGACTAGCTCAGCAAGCATTTCCGGCGCCCCCGGCCAGCTCAACGCAGCCAGTGTGAAGAAGGCTGCTCCCTCCCACCCACCCGCCCACCCCACCTGCAAGCGACACTTGGCGCGCTTTTGAATCAGCTTGATCTTCTCCCCGCCGGCGCCCACCACCAGCTTGACCTTATGGGCGGGGATCTGTTGCAGCGGAACAGGGCGGAGCAGGAGGTGGAGTCTGGGGGGGCGATCCTTGGGCGGAAGGAACTTCGGTCGGATCCCCCTCGCAAAGGTGGGAGCTGTTCCAGCTGGCGACAGGCGGGCACAGGAGAAGCCTCGCAGCGGCCGGGGAGCGTCAGGGGTCGTGGTGGCAGAACGCAGCCGCGTCACGCTCCGCCTGCCGCCGCAGAGCTGGCCAGGCGCGGCGACCCACACCCCAGCAGGCCTGGGAACGCGCCAACGACCGCCCTCCACAACAAAGACAACGCTCGCTCGATCCCCCCCTCCCATGCTTGCCTGAATCTCCTGGTCCGGCTTCTCCTCCTCCTCCTCCTGGATGAGCTCCTCCAGCGCCTTCGGCAGCTTGCCGGACTGCACACACACGGCAAGGTGGGGGAGGGCAGGGGCGGCACGCAGGAAGGCGGGGTGTTGAGTGGCGCGGTCGTGCCGGTGGCTCCGCCGCCCCTCCCACTGCCCTTTTCCAGCACAGAGGCGCATGCCAGAGCATGCTGGCCTTGCCTTCATGAGTTCCAGCAGCTTTGCCTTCTCTTCCGCTGCCCGCTGCCGCTCCTCCTCCTCTCGCGCCTTGACCTCGGGTATGACCTGCGGCACAGCAGGCGCAGCAGGCACAGCAGGGGTGACGCACCGAAGTGGGGATGGGCAGGCAGGGCCAGGGTAGAGCAGGCGCGTGCGTGCAGCGGCACACATGCATCTAAAGCACACCCTCTGCAGCTCGGTGGCGTGGCTCCCATTGCCTGGGCGCACCCAACGCCCGCATCGTCAACTGCTACAACGGCCCCCAGGTGACAGCTCCTCTTGACCGATCCCGTGCACCCCCACGTCTGTCTCACCTCTGCAGCCATAAACGCATCCAAGGGGTCAACCTCCTCCTTGTCGCCCTCCTCGTACAAAAGGCCCTCTTGCGGCGGCGGTTGCGGCGGCGCCGCTGCGAATGCTGGCACCGCCGCGGGCGCTGCCGCCGCCGCCTCTGGCGCCGCGCCGCCGCCCTGCTGCTGCTGCCGCCAGGCCTGCAGCTTGGCTAGGCGTGCCGCCTTCTTCTCGTCGACAGCTTCCGCCACCGCCTCCGAGCCTTCGGTAGGCCGCGGCGGCGGCGGCTGCTCATCGTGCCTGCTGCGGCTGCGGCTGGGCGAGCGCCGCCTGTCACGGTCCCTGCTGCGACTGCGGTCCTTGCTGCGGCTGCCGTCGCGGCGGGTGCGCTCGCGGCTGCGGCTGCGGTCGCTGCGCCGCCGGTCACGCGAGCGGGAGCGGGCGTGGCGGCGGCGGTAGCCGGCGCTCCGGGAGCGGCTGCGAGAGCGCCGCCGGCGATCCTTGCTGCGACTGCGGCTGCGACGCCGACGGTCACGCGAGCGAGAGCGGCTGCCCATCGCGAGCTGCCTGGGGCCTGGCGGGAACAGCAGGTACAGATTTGAGGCGCGAGTGCGATGAGGGCCAAGCGCCGCGCTCCTGGGCTTGGGCATCGGCAGCGGCGGCAGGCGGCGCAGCGCACAGCACGCCGGCAGCGGCATAGCCGCGCTGCGGGCCATGCACCTTCATATCAGGTTCGTTCAACTCATGAGGTCTCCAGCAGTGATGCGCATAGCAACGGTGCGTGCAGGCTAACGGCCGCCTCCATGTTAAACGCCCCCAACTTCTCGGCAGCAGCCACACGCTCGACTTGACCGGCAGCGGGTGTGTTACCAATGCAGATGGCAGCCAGGAGTGCAGAACACACGTCTGAGGGGAGCAACAGCAAGCGCACACAAGGGCAAAGCGTGCAGCTGAAACGGGGAATGAGCAAACAGGAAAGCAATGCAAGAGAGGAGGGGCGCGCGGCGGCAGGCGGCGCAGCCGCGTGCAGTGGTGCGAGCGCGGGCGCGGCGGAACAGGTAGGCACCGCTGCAGCAACTCGATAAAATCTGTGTGTGTGCTATCCGTCAAGCCCGTGGATGCGCCGCAGCTGCGCCACCAGCTCAGCCACCTCCGCCTCGGGCTCTGGGTGGCGGGGCAGCGCGGCGGCGTCCGCCGCCACGGCTTCCACGCTGGGCTGCCCCAGCAGGGCACGAAACACCTGGCACATCCGGGGGAAAGGGGAAGGCAAGGCAAGGGTGATGACGGCGCAGCGTGCACTGGTGGCGGCGCTTGCTGGTGCGCAACACCGGTGCAGCGGCGGCAGAGGTATCTGCTGGGAAGGTGCTGAAGTCCTCGGTGCACGATGCTCTGGTGCAAACCAGATTGCCTTCAACTCTGCCCCTCGGTGCTCGCTCACCTCGCACACCGACTCGCCCACCGCCTCCGTTTCGTAGCCCCCCTCCAGCAGGAAGGCCAGCCGCCCGCCGCACAGCTCGCCGGCCAAGCCAGCCAGGCGGGCCGCGAGCTGGTGGTAGGTGCTGGACCTGCGGCAGGGGGGCAGAGGGAGGACCACGGCGCAGGGCGGTGAGCGAGCCAGCTGAAAAGGGTGCCGCCAGCGGGGGTCGACCCCGGCAGACACAGGCACGGACAGTGGCTTTCCACGTTCCCTAACCCAGCAATACCCCCCCCTCTCCCCCCCCTCTCTCTTCCCCCCAACCTGAACTGCAGCTGCTGGAAGGGGTCCCGCCAGTGGGCATCAAACCCGGCAGACACAAGGATGAGGTCGGGCCGGAAGGCGCGCGCGGCGGGGGCAATCACGCCGTCGAACACCGCCAGCGCGCATGCGTGCCCGGCGTGCCGCGGCAGCGGGACGTTGATGGTGGTGCCGCGGCCGGCGCCCTCTCCAACATCCTCCGCCCCAGCGGGCGCGTAGGGCGGCGGGTAGATGGAAGAGTCTTCGTGGGTGTCAATGAACAGCACCTGTTCAGAATAAGAAAGAGGCAAACACAGTGTTAAGAGCAGGAGGATGCGGCGGGCGGCATGAAAAAGGAAGAGTCTTTGTGCGTGTCGAAGAACTGCACCTATTGGGTGTGTGTGGAGTGTGGGATGGGTAAGAAGGGCAGCTAGCCGGCCGGCATGCAGCCAGGCAGCACGGGCAGCATAGGCCAGCAGCCAAACGGCAGCCCCCCCCCCCCTCCCCCCCCCACCCCCACCCCACCCCCCACCCCCCCCACACACACCCACCCACCCACCCATACCACCCCACCCCACCCCGATGCACCGCCCCGCCCGCACCGAAGGGTCCTCTGCGAAAATGTCAGCGGTGCCGTTGCCGTGGTGCAGATCAAAGTCAAGGATCAGCACCTGGAAGCCAGGAGGAAGCCGGGCGGAAACCAGGTGGAAGCAGCAGCATGCGAGGGAGGGCGGGGGGGCCACACACCGCTTGCAGCCGGTCCCGCCCTGGCCTTGCGCTGCTCCATCCACCCCACATCGCGCACGTCCCTCCCCTGCCCTCCTGCTCCCTTCCCCCGGCGAGGGCGAGCCTTACAATACGCCACACACACCCCACAGTATGTCCCCCAGCCACACACACACACACCTTGGCCAGGCCGTGCACGCGCTGCGCATGCCGCGCCGCCAGCGCGACGTTGTTGAACAGGCAGTACCCTAGCGGGGTGTCCGCCGTGGCGTGGTGGCCGGGCGGGCGCGTCAGGCAGAAGGCGGCGGTGCCAGCGGGGGTCGCGGGAGGGCCCGCAGGGGCGGCCCAAAGGGTCAAGGTTGCGGCGGCGCCCAAAGCGGCACCTACCGCCGGCGTGGGCGGCGCCGGCGCGCCGGCAGCGGCGGCGGCAGCGGCGCGGCGGCTGGCGGCCACCACGGCGTCGACGAGCGCCATGGCGGTGCCCGCGGCAGTCAGGGCGTCGTCGAAAGAGCTGGCGCAGACGTAGGTCACGCCATCTACAGGGCGGAGGAGGTGAGGAAGCCACAACAGTCTAGTGTTGGGGGGAGCCACACTGCTTGCAGTGCTCAGGGGAACGGCAGCACTGCTGCTACAGCAGCCACCGGGGCGGCAAGCCTGCGGGTTCACCACCTCCGGCCAAAAGCTACAGCTGCGTGTCAGACCCACCTGGGTCTCCGATGTCTGCCACCGCCGTGGGCTGCCCCTCGGCCTGCGCCTTTGCCGCCAGCCGCTGCAGCTCGTCTGCTTGCACAGGGGGGATATGACAGAAGGGGGGGGGGGGGGGGGGGGGGGACACGACAGACGTAAAAGAGAATCCAGCGGCCTTTGGGCATCCTAGAGGGCGGGCAGGTGCGTGCGACGTGGCGCGTCACACGCCGCCCTGCCCCACCCGTGGGCACGCGCACGCACCGACGTACGAATGGACTTCCGCCACCGCTCCGAGGGGCGCTGGGGGACCTGCCGCCACCTGGCGCAGCTGCGAGGCGCGAAGAGCGGAGGGGCACACTCACCGTTATGTTGGAATGGTGCACGAGCACTGAGAGACAAGGCCAGTGAGGCATGCACACGTTCACAATGCATGCCATCACCTCTGCTGCTGTGCTGAGCCCACCCCCACCCCCGCCAGCGCACCCGTCCTCCCAGGGTCGCCTCGTTCAGCCCCGCCACGTGCAGCATCTCCAGGATTTTGTCCACCCGTGCCGGCTGCTCCACGTGGCCTGGCAGCCGGTGGCCGTGCGCTGCTTCTGCCGCAAACACCAGGGCAGGCGCGCCGGCTGCGCATGCCGCCGGCCGGGCGCCGGCGCCCACCGCCGCCGCCAGCCCGCGGGCGCCAGCCGGGCTGCAGCTCCTCTCATGAGATGCTGCAAGCGCGCGACTGCTGGCATGGGCTGCCTGGCGGAGTGAACAGGCGAGCTCCGAGCCTGCCTCAGCTCCCAGCTCTGGCGCCATGTTCGCTGCAAGGTTCACGGGCACTGCATTAAGCTGCTGCCAGACGGCCCGGGGTTGGGCAACAGGGCGGGCAGCGCCCAGCGCCCTCAGGGTTGCTGCGAGGAATCGGATCGCGGCCCTCCAGGGAAGCTCCAGGGAGCTCGCCCCTGGGGTACCAAACGAGAGGTCTGGCAGTGCGCGAGAGAGGCCGGTGCAGGCGCGGCAGGGGCAGAAATGCCTGGTGCTCACGGGGAGGCGCTGCGCTGTGGGTTTGTTCATGCGCCGCCGTCGCCGCCGCAAGTGCGGCCCTCCCCCCACGCTGCGGCCTTGCTTGCACTTTCGCGCAGGTTGAAACACATGTTCATGTAAGGAGCAGTACATACCGCATCGCTCTCTCGACGCATGGGCAGCGGCAGGGGGCTCTCGCTCTCCCGCCTCGCTGCTTGCTGGCGGCTGCTGTTCACAGGTCTGTATGGCACATGGGCACCGTCCAGCAAGAGGGCAAACGTGCGGTGGAGAGGCTGAATACGGGAAACTCAGGACCGAGAGAGGGGCAGAGGGCTGGGCATGGGGGTTGCACCAGCTAAGGGGATGGGCAAGCGGCGCGCTGCGTGGCTGGGAGAGGTAACGCTGGGGGCCGGTACAGAGCGGGGGGCCCCGGGACGGGAGGCGCACGGACGCGGGGCGAGGCGCAGGTGTGCTGATGGGGTGCGGCAGGCAGGCGGGGGAACAGGGGGTACAAGACAGGGCACGGTCACACGCGACCAATGACCTGGATGGGAGGCGAAAAATAATGGCGTGGGGGCCGCCGGCACGGGGGCCAGCGGCCTCCCTGGCTCACAGGAGAGCACAATGGGGGGGGGGGGGCTGGGGACGGAATTAATGAGTGGCGGGCAGAGTACAGCGTAGCCCGATAGCAATGGGGGTGGGTGGGCGGGCATGGTGCGGTGCTGCCCTGAACAAATTGCATGGGGGGGGATAGGATGACAACACTGTATTAAAAAGCCAGCTGCGTGGCAGCGCCTCACCATGCCAGGAGTGGCGCTTCCTTACAGCTCCTGCCCTCCGCTGCAGTCTCCTGATGCTCTGCAATCTGTTTGTTGGAGCAGCGCCATGGCACGCGGCAGCAGCAAGGGCCGCCGCGCCGGCCCGACCGCCTGGGTTGCCGCGCTACTGCTCCTGCCCGCCGCGGCCCTGGTGCTCCTCTGCAATCTGCTGGCGCAGCATCATGATGTGGGCGCGGAGGTGGCGCAGGCGGGGGTTGATGGCTACCGCCTGCTGGAAGGCCGCCAGCGCGCCGGCGTTGTCGCCCACCGCCGCGCAGCACTGCACCCCGCAGGGACGGTGTGTGGTGGGTGCAGAGGGTGGGGTGGTGGAGGTTTATGAGAGGCAGGCAAGCAAAGGCGGCGCGCGCGGGGACCTGCAGCGGGCGTGTGCCGGGGGCGGCAGCCCACACGTTGCTTGAAGGGCAGAGCGACCACCAGCGCAGCGCAGCACGTGCCCGCCGGCCCCCCCCCTCACCATGCCCATGCCGGCCGCGGCGGCAAAATGAAAAGGATTCATCTGCAGCACCACGCGGCAGTCGTCGATGGCGGCAGCGTACCGCTGCTGCAGGTACAGAACCTGCAGTTGGAGGGGAGGGGCAAGTACGGGAGGGACCATGGGAGGTGCAGCACGGTGATGCCCAGTCCGTGACAGTGGGAGGCGCGTGCGCAACACAAACGGCACGCAGGCATGCGCGCGTGCAAACGCACACTCAACCAGGGGCACAGCAATGCCCCACAACAACGGTGCCATCGATCCGCCGCCCACCCACCCACCGTGGCGCGCTTGTTGTAGGCCTCAGCAAAGGTGGGCGCCGCCTGCACCATGCCATTGAACAGGTCCAGGGCCTGGGCCGGGGGGGGGGGGGGGGGGGGGGGGCATATACGACCGCTGAACGAGGGGGCATGGGAGGTGCAACAGCTCCAGCGGCTGCACCACAGTGCACCACAGCTGTTGAACAGCTCCAGAGCCTGGACCAAGGGGGAGGCAGAAGAGGGGGCACACGTAACCGCTGAACCAGTGTAGGGCAGGGCACAGAAACAGTCCAACTACACCCTGCTGCAGCTTTCCCAACCTTCGCATGCCCATATAGTGCGCCGCCCTTTCACCTGCCGCACACTTTCCCTTGTGTCTAGCTCACCAGGTCCCACTGCTCGGGGCGCCGCATCAGCGCCACCCCCTGCTGCATCCGGTTCTCCAGCTCGGTGGTGGGGCAGGCCATGAAAAGGGACCTGGGCAAGGCAGCGAGGGGCCAGGCATGGTTGAGTCGGTTGATGTCGCAACGGGTGTCGGCAAGCCAGGGCGGTGCGCCGGCGGACAGTGCTGCGCCCCGCGGTCTGGCTCAGGCAGCTTGAGCAAGGGAGCGTGCAAGGTGCTGCAAGCAGGTACCCCTTCAAACGCGCGCGCGTGGCCACCCCACCCACCAGAGGGCCTCCTCCGCAGCCGCCGCGACGGCTTCGCCGTCGTGCAGCGCCGCCGCCAGCGCGGGCGCGGCATCCCAGTCGGACAGCTCACCCAGCTGTGAAGGCAGAGGGGGGGGGGGGTGATGGAGGGGGTGAGAAGGGATGTATTGGGAGGAACACAGGCACCAATCGTCGTGGCGAACCCCAGATCTGCCCTCTGCCCCCGCTCCTCCTGCCGCCGCACGGGTCCCCAGGCTGCCCTGCGTGTGCTGCAGAGCAGTGCGGGCACGCACCTGCGCCAGCGTGGCCAGCCGCTCCTCCTCGCCCATCTCCTTCCGCTCCAGCTTGTCCAGCAGCGCCTGCAGCAGCGCCTTGCTGGCGGGCAGCCGCTCCGTCAGGGCCTCCACCTGCACCGGAGGCGGCCGGGAGGTGGCAGGAGGTGAGCGGGCAGCGGTCGTGATGCACGCGCCAGGAAGTGACAACGGGGGCTGGAGGCACAGAGGGAGCCACAGAGGGTCTGCCTCGCAGAGAGGAGGGCAGGCAGCAGCGGCGGCGGCGGCAGCGGCGGCGGCCACTCGCCTCGTTCTTGGCCTCGGCCGCAGATTTGTAATCTTCCTCCTGAATTGCCAGCTGCAGCTTGCTGCACAGGGAGAGGGGTCGGTGGGAAAGGTTGGCAGGCCGCAGACGCAGGGCAAGCAGGATGCATGCAACGCGCCGGCGGGTGCGGCAGGAGCGCGGCGCCTGCGTGGCTGAACAACAGCGCCCGAACTCGGGCTCTCCTTGAGCCCAGCTCACCGTTTGGCCAGCCCAAGCCGCTCCCATGCTCCCACGGAGGCGTGGCCAGGCAGCGCGTCGCTGCGTGAAGTGCCGTAGCTGCTGCAGACGGCCGCCGGACCGCGGCGCGACGCCGGGCGTGCCGCCGGCGCCGCGCACCAGTGCAGTGCAAGCATTGTCATGTTGGTGTGCCTGGAGGGAGGGAAAGGCGGGCAGCAGGCAGCGCACGAGGAAGAGAGAGGGCGGTTGGTTGGGCAGTGCCCGGTGCCGGGCCCGATGGCCCGGTGGCAGCGGCAGAGGCGGCACTGGCGAAGGTGGTTGCCGCCAGCCAGAAAGCCGTGGCGCTGGAGCCACAGCCCTGGATGATGTATGGATGCTTACAACCGGCGCGCGGGCTGCCGCAAGCGCACCTCGGCAGCAGGCGCCGGAAGTGTGGCCAGTGTAGGCTCCTGGTCTCGACAAGCCAGGCGGCTGTTCGTCAGAGGAAAATGACGAGTAGCGCGTGGCGCAGGGGAGCGACAGCAAGCAGTCGAGGGGGCCGAACAAGCCCTCTCCACCACCAAGTTTGTCCTGCGTGGAGCAGCGCTTGCGGCGCACGAAGAGTGCTTGCCGGCGCTCTAAATAAGCTATGGAGACAATTAGCGACACATCCCGCGCATGGTGCAAAGCTTTGCCATGCAGCCCGTGGCGCCGGCGCGACGCGGCGCCCTCCAGCGTGCAGCAGCAACGGGCCTCCTCTGATGCTGTTCTCTATAAGAGTGTTAATTCTCTTATGACCGTGTGAGACCGTGAACATGGAGGTGTCTATGGTAGCCAGGCACAAGTGCAATGAACCCCTGAAGGTTGCACAGCAGAACTGTCCTGGCGCATGTTCGCTGGCGCCACCCCAGCAGCATTTTGAGGGTGTACTTGCGCAGCGGGTTACAGATAGGAAGTGCGGGGGCGTGGCCGATGGGGGAGGGCATGCAGAGAAGGCAGTACAGCGAGTGGTGGTGCCAGCCAAGGGCCCGCACAAGCAGAGATGACGAAAGCGTGCTGGCCTCTCGTGGGAGCAACGACGGCGGCAAGAGATGGCATGAAGTGGGACAGGGTGGTGGGGCACAGGCGTCACATATGCATCACCCCCTGGACAGCTCAGCAAAGGTGGCGGCGGCGAACGAGGAAGGGAAGCCATGCCCGCAGCTGCGCACCTCCAGGGGGTGCTCGTGCGCCTGCATTGCCAACCACAGCACGGGCAACAAGCGCTCCACTGCCGCCGTCGCCGCTGCTGCCGCTGCCACAGTATGGCCGTCAGGCCGGGAAGCGAGGCGCAGTTGCGCCAGCGCCGGCTGCTGCAGCAGCAGAACGCCGCTCAACGCGACGAGGTGGAGCGAGACGTCCTGGCTTGCTGGGCACATCAGTCCCAAGGTGGTCAGCCGGGGGGCTGGGGCGAGGAACGAAGCGGTGTGCAGGTCGCAGTAGAGGGTTGTGAGGCGCCGCGTCAAAGGGCAAGCAGCGTGGAGTGGAGCGATGGTGGTCAAGTGATTGGACGTGATGTCCAGCACCTGGAGGGAGGTGAGCAGGGACAGCTCAGCGGGCAGAGCGGCGAGGTCCATGGAAGAAAGGACCAGTTCGGTGAGGTGGCACAGCGCGCTCAGCGCGCCGAGGCTGCCAGCCGCGGCAGCAGTCACATATTCCAGGCTGAGGGCGCGGAGGTGGGGCAGGCGCAGCGCCGGCAGCGGGTGCTGCTGGTTGAAGCACGACGCGGACAGGTCGAGGCGGGTGAGGGCGGTGAAACGGTTCACCTCGGCCCATGCCAAGCCGTCGGCGGGCGGCACAAATGTCGAAGAAGCCAGCTCCAGCTGCTGCAGGCTTGCGGCGCACGCGTTCAGCGCCACCGGCCACCCCTGCAGCTTGGCCCTCTCCATCCACAGGTAGCGCAGGGTGGGCGGGATGGAGCGCAGCTGGAACTCCATGGCTGGGGCGTTGCAGAAGCACGGCAGGGACAGCAAAGCAGGGTGGGCCATGGCCAGAGGGGCCTCTGTGGGCAGGCAGGCATGTACGCAGGCAGGCGGGCAGGCAAGTAGGCATGCCAACAGACAGGCTCCCAGCCCGGCAGGCAGGCAGGCAGGCAGCGCCACACTCACTCCAGTTGCCGGAATCGAATGCTTGGCCGTTCACCACCAGCTCGAGGCCCTGCAGCGCATCAACAACATGGAAGCGGTAGAGCGAAGCGTTTTTTTGTGCGCGTACGCTTTCGTGGGTCAGCCCCTACCGACGAGTAAGCAACGGGCATGCAGCCACGCTTCCCACCGGCGCGTGAAATGCTCACTCATGTTTTGATACGCCTCCTCCCGCCTGTCATGCACCTTGCCCCCGCAGGTCGACGCAAAACAATCGGGTGGCTGGCTGGAGCACCTCTACGGACCCCAAACTCGTCACCTTGAGGCGCGTGAGGGTGCCCAGGTGGCGGGTGACCTCCAGCCCTCCATCGTCATGCTGAGCCACTCCAGGCGGCGCAGCAGGCCACCCACTGGCCCACGCGCAGCCAGTCTGCAGGGCGGAGAGGGAGGGAAGTTGTTGCCCGTCAGGACGCCCGCTCGCGTGCCCGCTTGCGCCGTTGCTGCGGCCGTCCATGCACGTTGCCACCGTCACGCCTGCAACACGCACACTACGCACCCTGCACCACGTCCGTGTCGTCCTCCAAGATTTCGAGCTCCAGGCAGCGCAGCGTGCCCGCTGTCAGGCCAGCTGCTCCTGCAAGCGTCTCCATTGTGGCCACGGCCGCCTTATGCAGTTGCGCGTTGTACCAGCCCCAGCGCAGCGCCAGCCGCTGCACGCCACGCGGGCGGGCCGCGAGAAACGACAGCAGGCTGTCCAGCGGGCCAGGACCCGATGTGTCGGTCACCCGCACTACTGACGTTACGTCGAGGTCTCGCCACAGCACAGCACTCTCAGCGCAGACGTCTGCCAGCCGGCGGCAGACCGCCACGCACCGCGCCCTGCACAGCCAGCGGGGCAGGAGCAAGGGCGGGCGAGTGCGCGTGTGCAGTGGGGAAACTGGGGTTGTTTTTTTCAGGCCTGCACCCTAAGCGAAACGGCAACACCAGCCCGGGCAACGCCTGCAGCATCCAGCCATCCGCCCTTGCACCACCCAAGCAACAGCAGCACCCACCTGTCTGCGCCGGGCAGCTGCACCAGCACAGCCTCCAGCAGGAAATCGGTCAGCGACAGCAGGCCTGCAGGGCGCACAAGGAACTCTTGTCGGTGCAGAAGCAGTGGCAACAGTAGTGCAAGTGAGGAGCGCAATGTGTGGGAGCAGCGGCAAGCGTGCCGGCGGCACGGCGGCAGCGGCCGACTGCGTCTCGAGGGCCCAGGGTCTCCCGGTCGCATGTAAACACCTGGTGGCATATTCACAAGGCCTGGCGAAGAAGAAGGGAAGAGCCCGAGACGGCTGCGCAAGCGTTGTCGTGTTTGGGTGCACCCCCGTTATCAGGCGCTCGTTCAGAGCAACGCACCGATGGACAGAGCAGAGCAGAATAATGCGAGCGCCCGCAGGGAGCCCTCAAGTCGACGCTCAACTTGCCGCCGCTCCGGCCTGAGCGACGCAGCGTGCTTGAGTGTGGTTTGCGGCTCACTTGATTGGCGGCGGCTAGGCCACGTGGCTGATTCTCCTCCAGCTCCCTGCTCACCAGCACACCCTTTAGAGGCCAGCCGCAGCCTTGCCCAGCCCTCTGCCTCAACGACACGGCGGCAGACCAGCTGCGAGCTCCTGCTCCACCTGAAAATGCGCATGGTGAGCACTGTCTCACCGTCTCGCAGTCTCTGTACCAGTTGTGTACGATTACTTTGATGAAACTGTGTCATCGGCCCTCTGCCACTTTGCTCCCCAGCGCTGGCGCCGGCAAGCGAGGCGGTGCGGTGGCGGCAGTGGACTTGTGGGCGTATCTTGACGCCTACGCGCTGTTTTCCAACTCCCTAACTCGTCCTTATTGGCCCAGGGTTTGGATAGCGCCTTGTCAGGCTTGCTCGGGACTGCAAGAGAGGGGGTTTCGTCGGCCGTCGCGCGCTCGTTCGTCGTGTCTCGCTGCATCGCATCATGATTGTAGGAAAGTCAAGAAGTTCCGAGCGCGGCCGCCGGTCGTGAGGCTTCGCAGGCTCTGCCCGAAGTCGCTGCCGCCACCACCGCCGCCACGGCGCGCCGGTGCTCCACGCTGGCCAGCCCATCCAAGTCCTCCCCGCCTTGCAGGCCTGCTCTCGCTGACCGACGAGCTGCTGGACGCAGTCCTGCTGCAGCTGCCATTTGATGACAGGTGCGGCTGCCGGCGATGCTGATGATCCTGCTGTGCTTCCCTTGCGGTCAGAACTCCGCCCGCAAACAACCCCCGTCCAGGTGCGCGGCTCTGCGTTTGCTCCTGCCCTGTTGGTTGTTGCAGGGCGCGCTGCGCGGCGGTCTGCCGTCGGCTGGCAGGCGTGTGCGCTGAGAGCGCTGTGCTGTGGCGGGAGCTCGAGGTCCAAGGCATAGGTGGGCTGTGGCTGAGGGTAGGCGGTTCCTTCCACTCTCAGCTGTGGCATCACATTCCTGCAGCCCCTGACGTGGCACTGGGTACAATGGCCTAGCACCCCTTCATAACACCAACTGAATGCAGCGACTGCGAGGACGGGGCCCGGCGCACTCTACAGCCTGCTGCCCTTCCTGGCGGCCCGCCCGCGTGGCGTGCAGCGGCTGGCGCTGCGCTGGGGCTGGTTTGACACAGACGCGGAGCAGGCAGTGGCAGCAACGTCGGAAGTTGTTGCAGGCGCCGCTGCCCTGATGGCGGACACGCTGCGCTGCTTGGATCTTGATTGGCTGGAGGATGACATGGACCTAGTGCTCGGTGAGGCTGGGCTGGCCCGTGCGCCTGCCAGTGGTGGCGCCTGTATGCGTGTCGGCTGCTGCGGACTGCGTTGGTGACGTCGACGGCGGCGGCCTGTGCCACGCGGCCTGTGCGCCGCCTGACGGCTGCTCTGCTGGCCGGCTCCAGGGTGACGTGATGAGCCATTCCCTCTACCCTGCAGGCTGGCTGCGCGTGGGCCAGTGGGTGGCCCTGCTGCGCCGCCTGGAGTGGCTCAGCATAACCATGGACGGCCTTGAGCTCACCCGCCACCTGGGCACCCTCACGCGCCTCAAGGTGAAGAGCGCTGGGTCTGCGGGGGTGCGCTGCAGGGCCCCCCTCCCCGCCGGTCGGTTGTACGTGCGCCAACCTGCGGGGGCAAGGTGCATGACAGGCAGGAGGAGGCGTATCAACACAATGACGGCTGAATTGATCGCAAAGCCCCATGAGACCGTAGAGAAGAGCGTGCAGGTGGCGGGGGAAGCGTGTCGGACCACCCGTCGCCTGTCCTGCCACGAGCGGCTAACCCATGCGACCGTATGCGTGAAACCTGTGGTCTCCCCTTTTGGGCTGGTGCAGGGCCTGGTGCTGGCGGTGAACGGCGAAGCGTTTGATGCGGCCAACTTGTGTGAGTGCGTGCGTGCGTGCGTGCGTGCGTGCGTGCCGCTCTTGCCATGGCCCACCCTGGCTCACCATGTTGCTGCACCCGTCGTCTTTGCCGCGCCCCAGCCATGGAGTTCCAGCTGCGCTCCATCCCGCCCACCCTGCGCTACCTGTGGATGGAGAGGGCCAAGCTGCAGGGGTGGCCGGTGGCGCTGAACGCGTGCGCCGCAAGCCTGCAGCAGCTGGAGCTGGCTTCTTCGACATTTGTGCCGCCCGCCGACGGCTCGGCATGGGCCGAGGTGAACCATTTCACCGCCCTCACCCGCCTCGACCTGTCCGCGTCGTGCTTCAACCAGCAGCACCCGCTGCCGGCGCGGCGCCTGCCCCACCTCCTCGCCCTCAGCCTGGAGTATGTGACTGCTGCCGCGGCTGGCAGCCTCGGCGCGCTGAGCACGCTGTGCCATCTCACCGAAGTGGTCCTTTCTTCCATGGACCTCGCCGCTCTGCCCGCTGAGCTGTCCCTGCTCACCTCCCTCCAGGTGCTGGACATCACGTCCAATCACTTGACCACCATCGCTCCACTCCACGCCGCTTGCCCGTTGACGCGGCGCCTCACAACCCTCTACTGCGACCTGCACACCGCTTCGTTCCTCGCCCCAGCCCCCCGGCTGACCACCTTGGGACTGATGTGCCCAGCGAGCCCCGACATCTCGCTCCACCTCGTCGCGTTGAGCGGCGTTCTGCTGCTGCAGCAGCCGGCGCTGGCGCAAGTGCTCCTTGCGTCGCACAGTGCAGACACAGTGGCGGTCTGTGAGCGTTTGTCAGCTGTGCTCTGGGTGGCAATGCAGGCAAGCTTGCATCCCCCAAAGGTGCGCAGCTGCGGATACAGCCTCCCTTGCTCCTTTGACGCAACAAACTTTGCTGAGCTTTCCAAAGCGGCAATGCAGTAGCATCCTGCCCCCTCTTGTCCGCTCTACCTGCAACTCTATACCATGCTTCCAGCCTGGTGCCAGCCTCATTTACTGCCCTGGCTGAGGACCACAGTGATGGCAAGGCGACTCCTGCAGGCTGACCAGCGCGGCAGTGCCCCGCTGGCGGGAGCCGCGGCGGCGGCGGCGGCGGCGGCGCTGCCAACTGCTGCATGCATGTCGCCAGCACATCCTAACCTTTCCATTCGCGTCACTGGCCAAGATGGGCCGCCAGAAAGGCGGCCGCAGCAAGCGAGACCGCAAAGCCAAGGATGTACTGAGCCTGAAAACAAAGCGGCATGGCGGCAGCGGTCTGGAGGCGCTCGGGGACGAGGATTTGACGAGGTGGGCGATGGGCAGCCCGGCGATGGGCGCCGTTGCACATGCGCCCTGTGCAGAGCCTGGCGGAGCCCAGCGTGCCTTGCCCTGCCCTCCTGCCCGCAGGCTGATCGATGGCAGCAATGCGCTAATCCTGCCCGCCAAGGCGGAGCGTGGTGGTGAGGACGGCGGCGGCGGCGCCGAGGCGGCGGCGCCGCCCGAGAAGCAGCTGAGCAAGGCGCAGCAGCGCAAGCTGCGCAAGATCCAGGAGGAGAAGGAGAAGCGGGAGCGGCGCGCCGACGTGATGCAGACGCTGGCGGCGCACCAGGTCTGTTGAGCGGGGTGTGGCAACAGGCGTGGACCGGTTGCTTGGCCGCAGCGCCACGCCGTGCGTGCCCCGCCTGCCCCCCCTTCTGCCGCCTCATTCCTCTTGCGCGATCACACTCTGCGCCTCCTCCCTCCATCGACCTGCAGCTGAAGGCGGAGGAGCTGCAGCTGCTGCGCCCGGTGGCGACGCAGGGCCAGCGGGAGACGAAGAAGCAGGCGCTGAAGCGCGCGCTGCAGATGCAGCGGGCCGGGCTGGAGCTGCCCAGCTCGTCGCGCCTCCTGCAGGAGCGGGACCGCCCGACAGCGCCGCAGCAGTCGGAGGAGGAGGGCGACGGATCAGAGGGCGAGAGCGGCAGCGGCAGCGGCAGCGGCAGCAGCAGCGAGTCTGACGGCGAGCCGGCGGCACCTGGCGAAGCGTCGGAAGGCCGCCCGCCCGCCAAGAAGCAGCGCACCGGCGGCGCACCGGCAGCGGCGCCAGCGGCGCCGGCGGCCAAGGTGGCCTCTGCCGCCCCGCCGCAGCAGCAGGCCAAACAGACACAGCAGGAGCAGCAGGCAGCGGCGGCGGCAAAGCTCAGGCGGCAGGCGGCGGCGCTGCGCGCTGCGGCCGTCGAGACCAAGCAGCAGCTTGGCATTGAAGAAGGGCGCGACGAGGAGGCGGGCGCGGCGGCGGCGGCGGCAGCTGCGGTGCGCAAGTCCACGCTGCCTGCTGGGCCCGACGGCAAGCCCCGGGTGGTTGTTGTGCAGCGCCGGCCAGAGATCGAAGCCGTGAGGTGCGTTGGTAGAGGGTTGGGCTGGACGGGGGTGCCGACCGGTGACCCGTGGCAGCGGGCAGCGGCAGCGACCGGCGGTCGGCAGGCAGCAGGGGGTGCAGTCTTGCTTGCGTCTGGCGTGCCGGGCTGTGCCTCGCAGCATGGCTCATCTGCCGGCATTGCGCTGCTCCATCCGCGGCAGGGGAGGCCAGTCAGTAGCGCACCCCTGCCCTGGCATGCCTCCGCTCCCCTGCCTTGAAAACATGCATCGCTGCCGCCTCCGCAGGGAGGGGCTGCCCATCACCGGCATGGAGCAGGAGGTGGTGGAGGCCGTGCTGTGCCACGACGTGGTCGTGCTGTGCGGCGAGACGGGCTGCGGCAAGACCACGCAGGTGGGTGGGTTTGAGCTGGGCCCTGGTGAAACGGCAGGAGGGGTTTGGCAGGGTGCTGTGCTGTGCCGCGCGGGCCATGGCGGGCATGGGGATGTGCGCACTTCAATGACCACACACGCTCCGCCCGGGTGCCGCAACTCCTGTGCGAACCCGGCATGCTCGTCTACCAGTATTTTGCGAGCCTCTCCCCCCCCCCCCCCCACACACCACCACACACACACACACACACACACACACACACACACACACACACACACACACACACACACACACACACACACACACACACACACACACACACACACACACACACACACACACACACACACACACACACACACACACACACACACACACACACACACACACACACACACACACACACACACACACACACACACACACACACACACACACACACACACACACACACACACACACACACACACACACACACACACACACACACACACACACACACACACACACACACACACACACACACACACACACACACACACACACACACACACACACACACACACACACACACACACACACACACCACACACACACACACACCACCACACACACCACACACCACCCACCACACACACACACCCCCCCCCCCCCCCCCCCACACACCCCCCCCCCCCCCCCCCCCCCCCCCCCCCCCCCACACACCACACACACACACACCACCCACCCCCCCCACACACACACCACCCACCCACTGTGGCAGGTGCCCCAATTCCTGTACGAGGCCGGCTTTGGGTGCAAGCTGTTTCCCGAGCGCGCCGGCGCCGTCGGCGTCACTCAGCCCCGCCGAGTGGCCGCCATCTCAACAGCCGAGCGCGTGGCTGACGAGCTAGACAGCAAGCTGGGAGCAGTTGTGGGCTACCAGGTGGGCGGGCGAGGGGGGGGGGGGCTTGTGGGTGGGGGGGTCGGCGCAGCGTCACAGCCGGCTGCCGCATGCCCAGCGGGGGTGCCAATCAACCGCTTTGCCCACTGCGCCCTGTGTTCCCCCCCGCAGGTGCGCTACGACAAGCGCGTGGGCGACAACACGGCGATCAAGTTCATGACCGATGGCATCCTGCTGCGGTGAGCTGGGGGCGCAGGAGTGACGCCGGCAGCCACGCAAGGTTCGCAGCTTCAAAGTAGGCAGTGGTGGTCAGGATCGGGGGTCTGTGCGGGGGGTGGGGGGTGCAGCAAATGAGGCTGCGTGTTGTCACTGAGAGCTCCAAGGAGGGTGGCCCTGGTGCGGCGAGGGCGCCCGCCTCTGCGTGCCGCCGCCGCCGTCGCTGCCGCTGCTGCTGCTGTCGATGTCGGCGTCGGTGGCACCGCTATTGACCAACTATTCTGATTTCTTTCCTGGTCCCTTCACCCGACTATTCTGATTAAGCTACCTGGTTGCTTCACTTCCACCCCAGTGAGCTGCAAGAAGACTTTCTGCTGCGCCGCTACTCTGCCGTCCTGATTGACGAGGCGCACGAGCGCTCCCTCAACACGGGTGAGGGGGGGGGGAGGGCACAGGGCGGGTGGCCTTCAAGCGGGGGTTGCCATCGGTGGCTGCAGTGCAACCAAAGCTCCCCTGCCAGGCTTCTTCGGAACGCTGCCTCCCTGCTTCCGCCTCGCCACCCACCCCTCCCCTCGCCTGCCATGGTCCCCTGCCACGGTCCCAACAGACATCCTGTGTGGCATGCTGTCCCGCATCGTGGCGCTGCGCCGCAGCCTCGCCGACGGCTGGGTGGGCGGCGAGGCGGAGGGCGGCGGCGGCGGCGCGGCGGAGCGTGTCTACCCCCTCAAGCTCATCATCATGAGTGCCACGCTCAGGTGCGTGTGTGTGTCTGTGCCTGGGTCGGTGGGTCGGCGCTGCGTGCGTACTGCCTCTCTGTCATTGCCCACCATCGCTCTCGTTGCAGCACCCACCCACCCATCCCCCACCGCCCACCGCCCGTTCCTGCAGGACCGACGACTTTGTTCAGAACCAGCGGCTGTTCCCCACGCCGCCGCCCGTGGTCTGCGTGCCCGCCCGCCAGTACCCCGTCACGGTGCACTTCTCCAAGCGCACAGAGATGCACGACTACGTTGGGGCCGCGTACAGAAAGGTGGGTGGGCGAGCGTGCACCGGCGGAGTGCCTCCGCCCCCAACGAAAAGGGTTTGTGCATGGCGCTGACAGCGTTGCTCGGTGGCAGGGCGGGGCGCGTGCGTCGGGTTGATGCGGTGGGTTGGCGGGGGGAGGGCGGGACGGTGCACGCGTGCGCCTGCGCTTGCCTGCACGCCCACGCCAGGCTAAAAGCAGAGGCCAGCGATCACCACATGAGGTGGCCTGTCGTCATGTCCTTGGCACAGGAACCAGCGCGGTGACAAGAGTGGGCGCGGTGACACACATCCCTGACCCGCCGCTCAATCCACGCCGCCACACCTCCCCCGCTCCCCGCTCCCTCCACGCCTCCTGTGCGCGCTTGACCGCTGCGTTCAGCCTGCTGTCCTCCCTCCCCACACCGCCACCAACGACACCCCTGTCCCCCACCCCTGTCCTCCCCCCCAAACACCAACCACCGCCGCAGGTGTGCCAAATCCACCGCAGCCTGCCCCCTGGCGGCATCCTCGTCTTCCTCACCGGCCAGAGAGAGGTGGAGCACCTGTGCAAAAAGCTGCGCACCACGTTCAACCGGCCGCCGCGCCGCGGCCCGCCGCCGCCGCCGCAGCAGCGGGGCGACGCGGCGGCGGCGGGCGCCGACGCCGACGCGGCGGCCGAGGCGGCTGGGCAGGCGGCGGCGGCAGAGGAGGCGGCGGGGCTGGATGCGTACAGCGGGGATGCGGCGGAGGTGGGGGGCGGCAGCCCGGAGGAAGCTGCGCTGCTGGAGAGGCTGCTGGAGGATGATCGCATGGGGGGCGGCGAGGCAGACGACTACGAAGAGGACACGGACGGTGAGAGGATGCGGGGGGCTTGTTGGCTGGCTGGCTGGCGCTGGAGGGCTGGCTGGCTGGATGGATGGATGGATCGCTGGCGGGGTGGCTGGAGAGGGTGTCACCACACGACTGCTTGCCAGCTGGCCCTCGTTGCGCCGCGTCCCAGCAACGCACGCTTCCCGCCCCCTCGGTGCCTGCAGGCGACGAGGAGGAGGTGGTGGTGATGGGAGGCGACGGCTTCACCCCCGAGCAGATCAAGGAGGCGGAGGCAGACTTTGAGCGGCGGCTGGGGGTCAACCTGCAGGGTGAGGCTGGGCACATGTCAAGAGGCCACAATGCTGCTGCATGCTTGCGCCTGCCGCGCCTCCACGGCACCGTGCTTGCCGATCACGTCCTGCCTCCCCTCTCGCCCGCGGCGCAGCCTTCAAGAGCGGCGGCGGCGCTGGCGACGAGCCGCAGGGCCCGGGGCCGGTGCATGTGCTGTCGCTGTACGCGATGCTGGCACCTGGGCTGCAGGTGCGCCAGCCTGGCCTTGTTACAGGGTGTTCGAAATTCTACAAGTCTCAAACTCCTCGCGGACGTGCAGGCGATGGTTATAAAGGATTGCGTGATGCTAGCTGCTGCTGTTCATGGGGAGGCTTTCTAGCTGGGGGAGCCGCCCGGCATTGAGAAGCAGGCGCAGGCAGGCCTTGCCACCCACTTGAGCGTTGAGCACTCCCAAAAGTCGGCCCTCCCAAACCCTGGGCGGTAAAACTGTGTGTTTGTTGAAGGTTTCTGTGCCTGCCCCTCCGCTGCCGCAGGCGCGCGTGTTCCAGCCCACGCCGGCGGGGCAGCGCCTGATTGTCGTGGCCACAAACGTGGTGGAGACCTCGCTGACCATCCCAGGTGGGGTGCCGCGCTGCCGCCGCGCCGCCGCTGCCGCCGGTTGCATCGCGGCGGCGTGCCATGCTGCTGCTGCCTCGCGGCTGCCAGCGCCTCTGCTGCCTCTGCCGCTGCTTCTGATCCCAACCAAACCCACGCCCCCCCCCCCCCCCTTGCACAGGCATCCGTTACGTCGTTGACGCTGGCCGCTCCAAGCAGCGGCTGCTGGAGACGGCGGCAGGCCTGTCCCGCTTTGAAGTGCGGTGGATCAGCAAGGCGTCGTCAGAGCAGCGCGCGGGCCGCGCCGGGCGCACCGGCCCCGGCCACTGCTACAGGCGCGGCAGGGCGGGGGGCTGAAACTGGGGGTTGGGCGTGCCACCCGCGCACGCCCCGCCCACGTTTTTCCGCACCTCCTCTTACACATGTGTAGTACAAGTAACCAATTACATGCTTCTTTGTTTTCGTCTCCTCCGCAGGCTCTTCTCTTCGGCCCACTTCAACGACACCTTCCCCCAGCACTCGCCCCCCGAGATCCTCAACACCGCGCTGGAGGGGGTGGTGCTGGCGATGAAGGCACTGGGGGTGGATCGGGTAGGGAACTTTCCCTTCCCCACGCAGGCAAGCAGGAGGGGGGGGGGGGGAGGCTGCTTGTTTGTGTAGGTTGAAGGTTGAAGGTGGTGGTAGGTCGAAGGCGGGGTAGAGGGGGGAAGCTGCTGGTGTGGGTGTTGTGAGGGTTGGCAACTGCCCCTTGCCTGCGCAGGCAAGCGCGGGCGCAGGCTGCTGGCGTGAGGGGGTGGGGCTGCAGGGTGAACACGCTGCGCTGCGCTGCGCTGCGCTGCGCCGTGCCGCTCCTCCGGCCTGCTTCCGTGCTGGAGCGTGGCCTTGGTCGGGTTTCCATGCTTCATGCTGCTGGCGCCCAGATCCTCCCTCACAACCACCCGCCCACATCGTCTGCCTGCGTGCAGCCGGAGCCGCAGGCGCTGGTTGCTGCCGAGCGCTGCCTGGTGGCGCTGTCAGGTGGGTGCTGCCCCCTGGCCCTTTGGCCTCCCTTGAAAGGATCTCCGGCAGCGCTGCCTCGCACATGCATGCTTTAGCAGCAACAGCAGCAGCAGCGGCAGCAGCGGCAAGTTTGCCGCGTGGACAGGCCCCGCCTGCCTGCCTGCTGCTGCCTGACCATCAAGGGGCTGCGGGGGGACTTGCGCCGTGCCGTGCCCAGCCACACTCCCACCCACCCTGCCCCTCTACATCTGCAGCTCTGGACAAGGGCAGCGGGCAGCTGACTGCGCTTGGTCGGGCCATGGCAGCATACCCCATCTCCCCCCGCCACGCCCGCATGCTGCTGGAAGTCGCAGCGCAGGAGGCAACAGCAGCAGCGGCGGCGGCGGCAGCGGCAACAAGCGAGGCAAGCGGCAGCGGCGGCGGCGGCGGCAGGCTGCGCCGCGCGCTGCCGTACGCTGTGGCACTGGCGGCGGTGCTCAGCGTGGAGTCTCCGTTTGTGCACATCAGCGCCGCTGCTGGCGACAAAGAGGAGGACGGCAAAGGCGACGGCGGCAAGGACGGCGAGGGCGAGGGCGAGGAGGAGGAGGGTGATGGAGAGGAGGGCGGCGGCGGCAGAGCGGCGGCGAGAGCGCAGCGGCAGCAGGAGAGGCAGGAGGCGAGGCAGAAGCGGGCGGCGGCGCGGAAGGCGCACGCGCAGTTTAGGGTGGGCGACAGCGACGCGCTCAGGTGTGTGGGGAGACGCGGGTGGGGGGTTGGGGGCAATGGCTGTACAAGTTTCTGGCTAGTGTGGACCTGCTGTGGCTGCTCTGCTGCGCTTCACATGCCACAGAGCTCCCTTCATTTGTCCGACTCGCTGCCGCCTGCCGCTCCCTGCCCCACCTGCCTCGCTGGTGCGCAGCGCGCTGCGTGCGCTGTGCGGGTTCGAAGCGGCGGGAGAGGACGAGGCATTCTGCCGCCGCAACTTTTTGCACTTCCGCAACCTGCGAGAGGCGGCGGCGCTGCGCAGGCAGCTGGCGCGCACGCTCGAGGTGCAGCAGGCGGGCGCGGCGCGGCGCGCGGCGGCGGCGGGCGGCAGCAATGCAGCGGGGGCCGCAGCCGGAGCAGCGGGCGTCGCGCCGCCGACGCTGGCGGTCGCGGGGCTTTCGGCGGGCGGGGCGCTGCTGGCGCCGGCGCCAGCGGTGCTCGAGGTGCTGCGGCGCGCGCTGGCGGCGGGGTGGGCAGACCAGGTGGCACGCCGCATTCGCTCCCTGGACTACATCCGCAGCCTGGAGCAGCAGGTGGGTGGGTGGGTAGGGGTGTGTTGCAGTTTTGGCACGGGGCACAGCACGCACAACCCACCTGCATCGACTGTGAATGCAACACGCGTGTGCAGGGCTTCCAAAACTGTGCACCTTGCTGCGTCCTGCTTGCATGCACGCAGCTGCTGCCGGCCTGCGGCCTTTTGCCTACCCCCCCCCTCCTGCTCGCTGCCCCCCCACTGCTACCCTGCAGGGCAAGCGCAGCCGCGCTGTGCGCTACGCGACGGCGGCGGCGGTGGACGAAGACGTCTTCCTGCACCCCTCCTCTGCGCTGCACTCCACCGCGCCCGAGTGGGTGGCTTACATCGAGCTAGTGCGCACCGTCAAGCGGCCCTACATGGCAGGCATCACCGCCGTCGAGCCGCAGTGGCTGCCCGAGGTGGCGCCGCCGCTGTGCACCCCCTCGCCGCCGCTGCCCGACCCAGCGCCCTTTTACAGGGCGGCAACCGACCAGGTGGTGTGCTGGCGCGACGTCACGTTCGGGCGGCACGACTGGGCGCTGCCGCGCAGCACCGCGCCGCACCCAGACCCCGCCGAGTGCTGCGCCGTGTTTGGGGCGGCGCTGCTGGAGGGCAAAGTGCTGCCCTCGTTTGCAGGTGAGCAGTAGCAGGGGTTAATTATAGTGTATAGCGCGGCGGGTGGTCGCTCTGCCGTGTCGCACCAAGTGCTTGGGCAGCGCTCTCGGAGATCAAGTGCTGCCATCACTTGCAGGCAAGGGTCGTAGAGAGTGTGAAAGACGAGAGAGAGTGTGGAAGGCGGATTGAGGACCTGGCGTCGCTGCTGCCTGTGTGCATACTGCAGGGCCCGCTGCTACCTGCCGAGTCTGCCTTGGATCTTAGTGTGGCGCCCTTCTCCCTTGTGCTGCAGGCCTGCGTGCGGGGCTGGCGGTGCCGCCGGCCATGCTGCTGCGCCCCGACCTTCGGGTGCACAAGCGCGCGGCCGAGCTGCTGGCGGCCCTGACGGCGACACGAGTGGACAGCCGCGCCTCCCTGGCTGCCAAGTGGGCGCAGTCACCTGGCTTCCTGCGGCACGAGCTGGGGCAGTGCATGCAGAAGGGCTGCGGCGGGGCGCTGCTGGCGGGGTGGGAGGCGCTGCAGGCAGAGGCGGCGGCGGCGGTGGCGCCCGCGGCGGCGGCGAGCGGCGGCAGTAGGATGAAGAAGAAGAAGCGGAACGATTCGGTCCTCAAGATTATGTGATGTTCTGCTGCTGTAACCGACTGGCATGTTGTTGCATCAGACTTGGGCTGCTCCTGCTGCTAGGTTTCGATGTGTTGCGTGCTGGGTCGACCCCTGCACCGGTCGACCCCCTGGCCTGCCTGCTGCAGGAGGCGCAGCGGCGCCACTTTGAACGCAGAAACTTTGACGCAGCACGCAACACATGAGCAAGTGGAGGAGGGGGCAAAGCCGACGAGGGCGCCAGGGCAGCGGTGGGCAGGCCGACTTGTATGGGTAGGGCCGCGCTATCTGGCGTGCTTGTAACGATATCGGGCCGCCTTATCCTGGGCAGCCCGCGGCTTTCCGACGCCCCACAACCGGCAGCCCTCGCGGTCGTCTCTGCGCGTCTGACCTCCCAGAAAGTATCGGCGTGGCTTGTAGGACGCGCCGTCAACATTAGGAGCTGCGTTCGGGCGGTCCTGCACCGCCGCCGCCACCCGCCGCAGTCGCCCCCTGCGGGCGCCACCACGTGGCACACTGCTGCGTGGCAGTTTTGAGCAACGGCAACGGCGCGATGTCGATGCAGCGGCTGCTGTCGTTTGAGATTGGCGACGAGCGCGGCAGTGAGGAGCTGCAGGCCCCTTGCGACGCCTCGCACGGCTTCGACGTGCTGGTGCGTCGCCGGTTGGCGGACAGGCTTGCCTTTGGGGCTCCATTCACTCGTTCATTCATCTGACAGCGCAGCTGTTCAAGTGTTCAGCCTGAGAAGGTCAGCGCCTGCAGGGTGTGCCGTGCACACAGCGCCTGCATCCACCTCACCTACACAACCGCTGCCGCCCTCCTGCCCTCCTCGCCTGCCACCCCAGATCCGCATCGTGCACGCGCACGGGCTGCCCACGGCCGACTGGTGGAACGGGCTGGCCGACCCTTACTGCCTGCTGGCCGTGCACGCGGGGGAGCAGTGCATCCAATACCGGTGAGAGCAGGGGCAGGGCGACGGCCTTCGACCATTTGCACCCGCAGCAGGTGGCAACAGGTGGTGGCAACTGAGTAGCTGCCTGCGCCGCTCCGAGGGCCTGGGTCGTTCGTGGCGCCTCGACCTGTGCCTGTCCCTGCTGCCCCCCCACCTGCCTGCTCGCAGCACTCGCACCGTCTTAAAGGACCTGAACCCCACCTTTGACGAGTTCCTCGAGGTCGGCAACCTGCCGGCCGGGGCGTGCCTCAAGGCAGAGGTGGGTGCGTGCGCGTGCGTGCGTGCGTGCGTGCGTGCGTGCGTGCGTGCGTGCGTGCGTGCGTGCGTGCGTGCGTGCGTGCGTGCGTGCGTGCGTGCGTGCGTGCGTGCGTGCGTGCGTGCGTGCGTGCGTGCGTGCGTGCGTGCGTGCGTGCGTGCGTGCGTGCGTGCGTGCGTGCGTGCGTGCGTGCGTGCGTGCGTGCGTGCGTGCGTGCGTGCGTGCGTGCGTGCGTGCGTGCGTGCGTGCGTGCGTGCGTGCGTGCGTGCGTGCGTGCGTGTGTGTGTGTGTGTGTGTGTGTGTGTGTGTGTGTGTGTGTGTGTGTGTGTGTGTGTGTGTGTGTTTTACGCCTTCACAAGTTTTGTTGTGTCCTGCAAAATCAAGGCAGAGGTACGGTCATGCCCCCCCTAGCTGCCACCACCCGCTGCCGCCTTGCAAGCATCACAGCTGCCGCCACAGCACCATCCCCAGTTTCCTGAAAACGGCGCTCAACTGGCTCTGCAAAGCCTTCAAATCGACTCCAGGTGTGGGACAAGGACCTGCTGACGCCAGATGACGTGATGGGAGCAGCGGCATGGCGGTTTGAGCCCGCAGCGCCCAACGGCCGCCTGCCGGTGCGCCTGCCGCTGGCGCACCCTTCACGGAAGCAGTCCAGCGCTGGCGAGCTCAAGTTGGAGGCGAGCGTTTGGTGGGGATGCCTGCAGGGGGGGATTAGAAGGATGGAGGGTTGGTTTACGGTGCACAAGTTTACACAGGTTCATGTTGCTGTAAACTGGTGCACGGTGGTCGGCCCACCGCCGCCTGCAGACCGAACCCTCCCTGTTATGCGCCCCCACCCCACCCCAGGTGCACCACCGCCCCTCCCGTGCCCCGGGCACGCCGCGCCTGCTGGGCCCGGTCCGCTTCCGGCAGCAGTTTTCGCCGGTGTCAGGTGTGCTGGGGGGTGGGTGGGTGGGTGGGTGGGTGGGTACATGCAGAGTGGGCGGTTGCAGCGCAGGCACGCGTTGGGTTGCCTGCTGCCTGCTGGGCCCCACCCCCAGCAGGCGCACCCACCCCCCGCTGCTGCAGGCCTGCTCATGGGGCGCTGGAACGACGACAATACCCTGGCCTACTCCACCTCCAAGCTCTTCCTGGTGCACATTGAAGACGTCTTCGAGGCAAGCAGCGGGGAGGAGGGTCCCTGCCACGGTTCCAGCGCGGCTCGTTGGCCGCCTCCGCCGCGCCGTCAAAGCACGGCGCAAGGGGGCGTCCACCCTGTGGCCTGCTTCGTGTGGAAGCAAACACTTTGGACTGGTGTGGACCTGCTGCTGCCGCCCACCTTTGCGTGCCCCCGCCCTCCATGCTGCCTCGCCCCCCGTATGCACAGGGTGTGTCGTTTCCGTGGAACCGGAAGCACGCAGCGGCGGCGCGCATCTACCAGAGCCCGGTGCTGCTCTCCGGCGTGCGCACGCAGCACGCGACGCTGTACGCGACGCACCTGGGGCGCTGCCGCTGCGGCGTGCTGGGGGACCACAACGTGAGGGGAGGCGCGCCGGGCGGGGTGCCGACGCGGTGCGGCAGCCGGCACGCGCCCTGCCGGCAGCTTGCTGTTAAGTTTGGCTGAGCAACGGGTGGACGTGTGCGCACCGCACCCACACCCGCTGTGCGCCCCCCTCCCCTCCCTGCCAGAGCTTGTTTGCGCTGTTCCACTGCGGCGTGCGCGGCGGCCAGCGGCGCTACTTCACGTAGGTGCAGCGGTGCGCTTGCCTGCCTGCGGCTGCGTCGACAGCGGTGCACGTGCCAGCAACTGTGCGCCTCTTCGTGCCGGCCTTCCGCTTGCCAGCTCCCTCGCCCCTGCCTCCCCTGTGCGTTGCAGCTACTCGCTGCTGGCAGACAGCTTCCGCTGCAGCGAGACTGGGGCTGGCTTCGCCACAGATATGATGAGGTGGGGGTTGGGTGGGTGAGAGTTGTGCGCAAGGCAGTGAGTGATGGATGGGCTGATGCAGGGGAGGCTGTGGCAGTTGGCAGAGATGCAGGCACGACTGGGGCTCGCCCAGGGTGCGCTGGTTTGTGACTGTTGTGCAACAGGGCCAGGTGCCGTGGCAGGTGCTGTTGCAGCGCCTGTTGCTGACTCCTTGCGCAGACGGCCTGCTAGGCTGCTGTCAACCTGGTCAAACCCTCGTCGCACCCCTCTGCTGCAGCAAGCACGCCATGCACGCTGGCGGCGCCGAGGAGGTCCTGTATGCTGGAGAATTCTGCATCCTGCCCGACGACACAGCACCGGGCGGCCACCGCTTGGTGTTGGACAACAACAGCGGTGAGCGTGGTGGGAGCTTTGCATGTGCGGCGCGCCAGCCCGTGCCTCACCCACCCTGCCCAACCTGCCTCTGTCACCCTCCTGCCGCCACGTGCAGGCACGTTCGCCCCATCCGCGGCGCACCTTCCGACGCTCGCGCGCCTCTTTGCAGCCAACTTCCCCGAACTCCGGATAGAGACGGTGCCAGTGGGGGACCCCCGGCTGGATGAATATCATCGGCAGTGCCCCAGCCGCAGCAAGCTGTCGGCAGCTGCCGCGGCGGCGGCGGTGGCTGAGGAGCCGGGGGGAGCCGCGCAGCCAGCGAATGGCACGCCGCCCTTGGTGTGATTACTCTTGTATTACTATTGAACCTTGTGCACTTTGTCTGCAGCCTCCAATATGTCATCCTACTTATGTTCCACGAGTTGCGGTGTGCGGCAAAGCGGTGCCGGGAAGCGGCGGTTGTGTATCACTCACACCTCAGCTCCACGCTCTCCTCTGATCACTGCAGTGTTGTTGCAGATCAGGCAGATCGCCCAGGCACTCCGGTGGAGCTTTTGCCGGTCATTGTGTATACTCACACCTCAGCTCCAGCTCTCTGATCACTGCAGTGTTGTTGCAGATCAGGCAGATCGCCCAGGCAGTCCGGTGGAGCTTTTGCCGGTCATTGTGTATACTCACACCTCAGCTCCACGCTCTCTCTGATCACTGCAGTGTTGTTGCAGATCAGGCAGATCGTCCAGGCAGTCCGGTGGAGCTTTGCCGGTCAAGCAAGAAATGCGGCTGGTCGCGAGCGCTCGCCTGGCGGCGCTTGCGCTCCACAGCGCGCCTGTGAGGTTTACAGCTCGCCGCGTGACTTGCAGCGCGGCAAGCAGCAGGGAGGTGTCCACCACCCCTCCCGGTGCTGTTCCGGCAGCACAGGAGCCGCAGCAGCTTGTCAGGTGAGCGCCTCCTGATCGGGAGAGATCCAGGGGAGCGAGCGCCTCGATGCCGAGCTTGACGGTGGTCCCTTGCCGCCGCTCCACTCGCTGCCACCGCCGCCGCCTGCGCTCTGCTGCCGACCCGTCCGCCTGCCCGCCGCCAACCGCCGTACCTGCCCCTACACTCCCTCGCCCCGCACAGCCCCACGCAATGCACGAAGCTGCTGCGCCGCGGCGCGCGCCAGAAGGGCGGCCTGGTGGTCGACTTGAGCGGCGCCGAGCCGCCGCTGCAGGGCGTGCTGCACGGCCAGTTTCGGCTCGAGGCCAGCGAGGTGGCAGCACTGATGGAGGAGCACGGTTTGGGGGAGGACGAGCTGCTGGCGCGTCTCATCCAGCCAGCGGCGCAGCAGGCGCGGCCGCCCATCTCCGCCTATCACGTCGGGTGGGTGCTGGGCGCTGCTGGGAAGGGTGGGATGCAGCGCCGAATGCGCCACGTTTGTGTCTGATGCTGCCATCATGTTCCTGCGCTGCCTCGCCCTCCTCTGCTGCATGAATCGAGCTGGTCGCTGCCTGGTGCCCACCCGCATTGTCTTCTTGCTGTGAACCCGCCACTCTGCCCCACCTGCTGCAGCGCGGTGGGCCTGGGCGCCAGCGGCTGCCTCTACGTGGGCGTCAACCTCGAGTTTGCACGCCTGCCTCTCTACAACAGGTACGCAGCTGTGCAGCACCGCTGGTAGACGCGCGGGTCGAGGGTCACGACGAGTGCTAGGTCTGCGCAGCAGGGCAGGCAGGCGCAGCACGCCACATTCATCGCTCCCATTGCTCCCCCCCCCATCCCCCCCTGCCGCAGCGTGCACGCCGAGCAGTTCCTGCTGGTCAACGCGCTGCACCACGGGGAGACCGAGATCCGGCGGCTGGCGGTGTCTGCCGCGCCCTGCGGCCACTGCCGCCAGTTTTACTCGGAGCTGGCCTGCGCGGTGGGTGGGGTGGGTGGGCGCGGCGGCGGGCGGTCAGAGGCTGGTGCTTCAGTGGGACCCTCAGCAACAGCTGTCCGTCGCTGTGCTCATTGCGCACCTGCCTAGCATGATGTGTCGAGCGGCTGCCCCCACGTTGCGCACCCTCCCCCCCCAACGGCAGGAGACGGTGCGGTTCACCTTTGGAGGGGGGACCTACTCGCTGGGCCAGCTGCTGCCGATGCGCTTCAAGCCAGCAGACCTGCTGCCCGCGCCGGCGCCGCCGCTGCTGCTGCAGCCGCAGAACAACGCGATACAGCTGACGGGCGCGGCGCGGGCGGCGCTGCGCGAGCGCGGCGGCGACGCCGCCTTTGCGCGCGCCGCCGCCGAGGCGCTGGCCGAGGCCACCGGCAGCTACGCGCCCTACTCCCGCTGCCCCGCCGGCGCCGCCATAGTGACTGGGGAGGGGCACGTGTACAGCGGCGGGTACATTGAGAGCGCGGCGTACAACCCCAGCCTGCCGCCGCTGCAGACTGCCATCGTGGACGCCGTCATTGGTGGGTGGGGGTGGCGGCGGGGGGCGGACGGGCAGCACCGGATGCAGCCACGCGTGCAAACCGGAATCGTGTGCATCACTCGTTGCCTCTAGATTCCTATATTGGTGTGCCTCGCCATGCTCCGCTGCAAAGTCCCCACCCATCTTACTCCAAATCTGGTCGCTCACATGCCATCCTCCCCCGCACCTGCAGACGGCATGCCCTGCTACACAGAAGCCACCGAGGTGGGCGGGGCGGGGGGTGCAGGAGGCAGGGGGGTGGGCGGGAGGCCGACGAGAGCATCGCCGCTGCTTCCTGCATGGTGTGCCGCGCTGCCCGCCCGTCCGCTGGGCCAGCGCTGACCTCCCGCCCTCCCTGCCCCCCCTCTGCCCGTGCCAGGTGGTGCTTGTGGAGCTGGCAGGCGGCGCTGTGCAGCACGCCCCCACCACCCGAGTCATCCTGGAGCAGATTGCGCCGCAGGCGCGGCTCACGGTGCTGCAGGCAGAGTGGGCGGCTGGCGCTGAGCCGGCACTCTCGTAGGCTGACGTGGGCCATGCTGCGTGCAGGGCTCCTGCTGCTTGCGTAACGGGCTCACCTCCCTTTGACAGAAAACTGTGTTGCGTGCCTGCCTTGTACTCTTCGCCTGCACGGCGCCACTTTGTTTCCTGCGTCCTGTACCCATCCCTCCCTTTTGCCTACTGCCTCCCCCCCGCACTGCCCGCGCACTCCGATCCCCCTTCTAGGCACGCTGCCCCTGTGCTGCCATGCAACAACCTGCGGCTGCTCTTCACGTCCAGTGTCAGTCATCGGGGCAGCTTGCTTACATGCCCGCTGCGCTGTCCTCAGCTACGGCAGTGCCGCCTGCACTGCCCTTCAAGCTTGCTGCCGCTGCGCTGTCGCCGCAGCACGCCTCGTCGCCGCCTGCCTCGCCGCCTGCCTCGCCGCCTGCCTCCCCGCTGCATGCTGCGCTGGCCGCAGCGCGCGTTGCCTCCAGGATGCGGTGGTCCAGGGCGTGGTGCGCCGGGATCTTGGCCAGGGGCTTCAGGTCTAAATCCACAAAAGTGAGGCGGTACCGCAGCAACGTGGTATTGCTGCCGCTGTCGGAGCTGCTGCCGCTGCCGCCACTGCTGCTAGAGTGCAAGCGCAGCAGGCCGGGTGCGCCGTCGCGCTGGGGGTGCAGCACGCTGGCGCGCAACGCAGCAGTGCCCTCGCTGCATGCGCGGGTGCTGCTGTCGATGCCCCCGCTGCCGTCGTCACCGCTGCTGCCATATTGGCACTGCAGCGCAAGCATTACTGCGCAGTCCTTGGCAGTGGCGGACACCACGTAGGAGCGCAGCACCGCATAAGCCTCGGCTTGCGGCAGCGCCAACAGCCGTCGTACCGCGGCGGCATGGTCGTCGTCTGCATCGCTGCTCCTGCTCGATTCTTCTGTGATCGCTGGCATTGCTACTGCCGCCGCTGGCGCTGCTGCTCCTGCCGTTGCTGTACGTTCTGCTGCTGCTGCCAGGCGCTGAAACAGTGGGTATATCCCTTCAATATCGTAGGGGCACTGCCGCTGCGCCTGCAGCAGCCGTGGCAGGACCCCTTCTGCCTCCAGCGCAGCTGCAAGCAGCTCAACAAGCGCCGGCTGCCGCTGCGCAGCCGGCAGCTGCGGCAGCAGGCCGCTCAGCAGCGCATCCCATCCTCCAGACTTTGCCTGCAGCTGCTGCCCACCGCAAGGCGGTTGCTGCGCCTCGTGCTGCGATCGCGCCGGCTGCTGCCACTGCTGCTGCTGCTCCCGCTGCCGCTGCGCTTCTTGCTGCTGCTGTCCTGCCGCTGCTTGCCCCCGTTGCTGGCCGTCTGCGTTCTCTGCCGGCTGCGCAAACTCCGCTGGCCGGCCGCCCACGAACAGGCGCAGGTTGTTTTGTGGGTGGTCCACCAGCGCCGCCAGCGCGGTCCGCACCCGCTCGCCGTCCCCAGAAAACAGGTCGCAGGGGTCGTAGGCGCTGCAGGCAGCAATCTTGCCCTGCGAGATGGGACGGGGGCAGGCAGCTGTGGCGCAGAGTCGCGGCGGCGGAGCGAGCGCGGGCAGGTGCAGCTGGCGACACATGGCACCCCCTCCTACAAATGGCATACCCGCCGCTGTGCATTCATCACGACACCCTGCCACCCACCTCTGCCAGCTTGAGCTGCTGATGCAGCTGGTAGCGCGAGCGGTGGCGCTTCAGGCCGCGGTTGGCGGGGTGCACCGTAGCGCACTCAACCACAAACCCACACTTGGGCTTCAACTCTAGGCACACCACAGGGCCTGTGCTGCCTGCATCGCTGGCACCACTGCCATCGTGGGTGCTGCCATACACGCCGCCGCTGCCATCCGGCAGCAGCGTCGCATCGGGCAGCAGCACCGCCGGCCCGGGAGAGCCGCCGCCGCTGCCGCTACCTGCGCTTCCCGCTGCGGCCTGACACCCGTTTGCTGCCAGCACGGCGTGCAGGTAGGCTGCGTCGACTGCCACCGGCTGCGCCTGCGCTATGTGCTGCTCCCCTAGCAGCGGCGCTAGCATGCGCTCAACGTAGCGCTGCTCGCGGGCTGCAGCTGCTGCGATGGCGGCAGCGGCGCCATCACTTGCTGCTGCGCCAGTCACGTCTGAGCCGAGGGCTGGCGCCCACACCGCTGCCTCTAGCGCTGCCTGCACAAAAGGCACCTGAGTGCAGGGCTTGCGGACACGCAGCACCCGGCCAGCCTGGCAGAGGGAAAGGAGGACCGTTGTTGTTGTCGGCAGGCTGTCAGCGGCGGAGGCTGGTGGCGACCGGCGGCAGCGGCCGGCTGGCACTCCATACCGCGGTTCAGCAGGCTCGCTCACCAGCTGTGGAGTGTCTCCATCCCAGGCGAACACCCAGTTGGCGCCGCCTTCGCCCAGCAGGCGCCACCGCTCGGGCGGCGCGAGCTGAGACGTCAGGGCAAGGTGACGCCCCGCCATTCACAACAGTTGGACAGAGCTCGAAGCGCTGAGCAGCAAAGTGCGTGTTCCGAGTTGCTTCGATTGCTTGCCCGCTCGTGTCGGCATTTCGTGCTCAGGCCTGCTCACCCATGGCTCCTTCTGTGCCTCATTCACCGGTTTCTGGGTTGCATGAGGCTGCGCATATGCTATGAAGAGCCCCAGGTATTGCTGCAAGCGTTGGCATCATGCTGGGCAAGTTCGGCGAGGCGCGTTGCCGTGCTCGAATGCAACATGTCGGTTGTGGTACATCAAACAGTAGGAGTCGTTACAACACAAAATGCTGCTAGCACTGTGAAGCAGCCAGACATACGAGCAGAATGCCACCGACCGCCAGGCAGCACAGGTGCTGTCAGCTGTCGCCCGCGGCGGCGCCGCCGCCGGCCGCAACAGCCCGGCACTGCGGCTTGTGGCCCTTCCACGCCTTCATCTGGCTCTCCCGGCTGCGTAGCACAGATGTTGAGGGAGCTGTCAGTGCGAGTGAACGGAGCAGCAGCATTTCGAGCCAAAAGAACACAGCCAACCAACCAACACACCATATCACGCCAAGCGTGGCAAAGCGTGCCGAGGGCCCCTTGCCCCGCGCACCTGCAGTACCACGCCTGCTTGCAGTTGGTGCACTTTCGCAGCTGCACCACCTGCCGCTTGCACCCGTCGCAGCAGCTGGCGACGCGCTCCACCACCACCGTGCCCGCCGACACGCCGCACGGCATCGAGTCGCCCCAGGGGCGGTGCTGGTCAATCAGGTGCGTCGACTGCAGGTACGTCATCTGTATGTTGGCCTTCTGGACCCCCTCGTACGCCCTGCCGGGCATCCAGCGGGCCAGGGCCGCGTCGGCGTGCTGCAGCAGGGCCTTGACCTTCGCGCGGGACCAGCGGGGGCCGCACGCCCCAAAGGTCAGGCAGTTGCCCAGCCCCGAGGCGCAGATGGCCTCCACGATGGAGGCTGCAGGGTGAGAGACGAAGCGGCGGGCAGCAGCGGGGACCGACGTTCACAGCGTGTGTGTGTGTGGTGGCCGTTGTGGTGATGGTGTGTGGGGCATGCGTGCGTGTGTGGGAGGGGGGATCGGACTTTGAGAGGTGAACAGCTTCCCACCAACAGCCATAATGCTTCTGGTGGGAGGTGGCGGGCTGTGCCGGGCTGGGCTGAGGTGCCTGCCGATGCCTGCCGACATGCACCAAGCGACCCCACAGCAGCGCCCCGTGTGTGGTAGGCTGGTGCAGCACAGCTCTGCCTGCCTGGCGCCGGAGCAGGCGTGCAAAGTGCAGCACAGCGCAGCGCAGCACGGCACAGCATGCTGCAGCACCCACCCGGTCGAATGGTGCACGCCAGCAGCGCCGCCTCTGCCGCCTCTGCTGCCAGGTCCTGCCACAATTGCAAGGTAACCAGTGATGTGGTACCGCTCAGACGGGGGGCGGTGGGAGGGAGTAGACGGGTAGGATGCATGCAGCGATGCACTTGACATATGATTTCGAGTGTTTGCGTTGTGTACGTGCAGTGGCAGAGGGCGCCAAAATGTGAGCAAAGTTCGGAGCTGCCGCTGCCGTGCCGTGCCGGTCCCCTCACCAGGCGGTGGGAGGAGAAGGTGTTGATGTCTCCTGAGCGCCAGTAGTGCCACAGCGGACAGCTGGGGTCCGTCTGTATCAGCGCCAGCGTGGCGCCCTGCGTGAGCGCCGCGTTGCCCGCCAGCCGCCCCAGCGTGCGCTGCTGCATCAGCAGCAGCTGCCGCAGCTCGCCCGCGGTCAGCGCGCCGGCAAAGCCCTGCGCCAGGAGGGGGCGGCACGGCCCCAATGCTCTCAGACTTGGAGCAGCTGCTCCTTCCGGCGCGCTTCCGAGCCGTGGCAGAGGCTGCTGGAGAGCGTTGCCTGCCGGGGGGTTGCTGTGGTGCAGAGCCGCAGCGTGCCCGCACCCCTTTCTTGCCGCCCGGCCTGTGCGCTGCAGCCGTACCCTGAGCAGCACCAGCCCACCGTCCCAACCCACCTGCTGGCGCTGCCACCACTCCAGCTGGGGGCCACCGTCGCCCAGGCGGGGTCCGCCAGGAAGAGGGGCAGCCCCGCCACCACCTTTGCCGCCCACGCCTTGTCGCTGCGGGGCAGGCAGCCGGCGGTGGCCACCGCCACCACGGCCAGGTGGCACAGCAGCGACTCCTGCTTGCTGCCGGGGTCCCGTGGGCCCTCCTGCGCCTGCGGCGCGGGGCGGGCGGGAGCGAAGGGGGGGGGGGGGGGGCAAACACATGCGTAAGCTTGCGGCGGCTCCGTCGGCTGCCTGCTGGCCGGGGCCAGCAGCAGGCAGGGGCAGGCAGGCAGGCAGGCAGGCAGGCAGGCAGGCAGGCAGGCAGGCAGGCAGGCAGGCAGGCAGGCAGGCAGGCAGGCAGGCAGGCAGGCAGGCAGGCAGGCAGGCAGGCAGGCAGGCAGGCAGGCAGGCAGGCAGGCAGGCAGGCAGGCAGGCAGGCAGGCAGGCAGGCAGGCAGGCAGGCAGGCAGGCAGGGACAGGCAGGGCCTCCCAGCTGCTGCCGCTGCTCCTGCTGCTGCTGCTGCTGCTGCTGCTCCTACGTCCAGCCCCTCCCCAGGGCGCACCGCGTCCGCCACCGCGTCCACCGCCTCTGCGTGCAGGTCCCACTGGCTGGAGGGGGTGGCCAGCTTGTGCAGCACAGCGCGCAGGAGGAGTACCATGGCCTGCAGGCACGCCAGGGGGAGGGCATGCATGTGTTGGGGGGTGGTTCGCAGCCATGGCTGCCGAACGCTGGTCCCCTTGTTCGCACAGTCAAAATTCACAAGCAGCCTCCATCCAACCAGCCCCTTCATCCAACCCAATGTTGGGCCCATGCCACCAACCAACGCTTCGAGCCCCATCACTCGCCTGCTGCTTGTCGCGGGCAGACAGGTCGCGCCGTGCACGCTGCCCCTCGTCGTCCAGCACCAGCTTGTGCAGCGCCACAGAGGCGTCTACGTCAGCCAGAAAGTGCTGTGGTGGTGTGGGTGGTGGGTGGGATGGGGTGGGCCAGGGCGCGGCACGGCGCCGGCGCGGCGCGGGAAACCCCCGACTACTCTTGACGCATGTGCGCAGCGGCGGCGCATTCCCCGGCTGATTTGAAACGGCCGACAACTACTTGACAGTGCGGCAGTGAACGTCTCAAGGTGTGGAAATTGAGTGTGGTGAAAACGGTGGTGCACACAGAGAGCCCAGAAAGAGCAGTGGCACGTCCGCCGCCGCCCCCGCCCGGGGGCACAGCCACCGCGCTCACCTGCAAGTCCGCATCATTCCGGTGCTCGTCCGATTCAGCCAGCAGCTTGCGACCCCTGTTGACGTGCTCCTGCAGGAATTCGCCGACGGCCTGCGGCATAGTCAAGCGGTGGCCCCTCTCTGGCGTGCGCTTTGATGCGGTTGAAACAGGCGGAATGCGGCCGGGACGACTAGGCACCGGAAGAGGCGATGCTGTGCACAACCTGGCCGCGGCGTGCCTGCTGCAGCGGGCGGCGGCGTGCCGGCAGCAGCACGCTGATATCGAGCATCGCTGCTGCACTCATCCACCATCAGAAGCCAAGTCACCACTCCTGGAGTTATGCACCAGCCCTTGCGGCCCAAAGGAGTCCTGATGAACTTCGTTCATCAGCCCGGGCTGTTCAACGAGCCAGCTGCATGTTGATGCGCAACCGTCCCAGAGCCTGCTCACGGTGCACAGCTGTGAGCATCCGTCAGGTGGGCGAGCAGCAGCATAGAAGGACGCGAAGCAGCAGACACGCAGCTGGCTGACCACACAACAATACACACAGACCTGCCGCCCTCCTTGCTGCTGCCGCTGCCGCCGCTGCCGCCGTCGCCTTTGCCGGTCCTCCATGCAAGCCTGCCATCTCAAAGATCGCCGTAGCTGACCTGCTCGCGGGGCGGGCCCGCCAGCGTTGCTGCAACGGGCGCCGCCGCAGCAAAGCCTCCCGCCAGCCGCTCGTCGTCGCTGCCACGGCGGAACCGCTGCGACGCGCTGCCCATCTCCTGCAGGGGCAGCGCGGCAACCGGGGATGTGGACAGCTGTCCAAACAGCGCAGCGTGCAGCTGTGACATCAATCAAAGCCCGCAACTCGAGGCATGCAGGGCTGGCCTGCAATCCCCCACGCACCTCTCCCCCGTAGCCTGCCCCCTCCGCATCCGCCATGTCGACGTCCCCGCCCCGCCGCCGCTTGGTGCGCGGCCGACGCTGCCGCCGCCGCTGCTGCTCTGTCATCTCTGCGTCCCCCTCGGCGCCGCCCTCCCCACCCTCGCCGCCCTCCTCGGCGCCGCGATCGTCGTGCTGCCACCCCGCCGGCCGCCCGCCCCGCCGCTGCTTGTACCGCCGGTTGCCGCGGCCCCGCTGCTGCCGCCCGCCCTCGCCGTCCTCCTCCTCGTACCCCTGCTGCTGCTGCTGCTGCTGCTGCTGCCCGCCGCGGGGGCGCTGCTGCCCGCCGCCGCGCGCGCCGCCGCTGGCGGAGACCCACAGGCGGCGGGAGGGCACGCGGTCAGAGGCTTTGGCGTCGTCCACGGTGGCGATGCGGAAGATGAGGGGGATGGGCGTGCCTGCAGGGCAGTCGGTGCGCACGCCGCAGCTGGGAATCAGTTTATGAAACAGCAGCTCAGCAGCGCGCGGTTCCTGTGCTTGCTCCATACCGTGGCGAGGCAGGGCGGCAGCCAAACGGGCCGGCAGCCGGTTGGCTAGATGCCTGCCACTCCAAACCGTGCAGCCAGCACGCCTGCTTGCCACCGCTGCCGACGCCGCACGCACCCGCTTTCATGAAGTCTTCTCCCTTGTGCCACAGGAACTGGATGGAGGCGGGGTCCGAGGGGTCGATGCCTGCAGGGGAAGGGGGGGCAACGTGGGCGATGCAGGGCGCAAGCGAGAGCATTGATAGACAGTGGAGTTGACTGTGCACCTCGTGCCGGCAGGGGCGCGTGCCCAGCGGCAGCTGCATCACCGATCATGCAACAGCGCCGCTTGGTGCGCACATGGGGTCGGAGTGCAGCGTGCGGCATGCACGCCACCAACCCCTCCACGCTTGCCACACTCACCCATCTGCTCCGGTGCCTCCTCAGGCGGAAGCGGCTTGCCGAGGCCAGCCACCGCACGCTTGGCGGTTAGGGCGTCAGCAAACAGCACCTGGAGGGATTGTGGGGAGGGAGGCAGCATGGGACCGCTGGTTGGTAGAGGCAAGGGTGGCGCATGTGCGTGGGTGCGGGGGCAGTGCCAGTCGCGGGGTGTTCCACCTGGCACGTGCTGCCCCCTGCGCTGCCGCCACAGGGGCCCCTCCCACAAAGCAGCCATCCCTCACGTTTGCTGAGCTGTCGTTGATCCATTCCACAAACTTGGGGCCTGCCAGGCAGCAGGGGGGGGGGGGGTGCGCGGTTTGGTGTGTTTTCTTGGGATGGTTGTGAGGCGAGAGAGCAGCAGCGCTGGCGGCAGCCGCGTGCAGCACGGCCTGCTCCACCCATCCAACACCAACAGGCACGCAGCATGGCCTGCCAACCCCCCCTCCCCCCCCCCCCCCCCCACCCCACCCACCCCACCCACCATAATCAGCAAAGTACTTGAGGCAGTCGTTGGTGCTCATCAGGTCCACGCCATACATGTGCACCGCCTCGGGGCGGCGCGGCACCGCGGCAGACGGGTCGCGCCGGGCCTCGAAGAGGTCTGAGGAGGAGAGGGAGAAGGTAGGGTGGGAGGGTGAGCTGATGAGTGGGGTGCAGCACGCCAGCCCGGCGACAGTCGCAGCTGCCGCCCCCCCCCGCCCCCACCCCCCACCCCCCACCCCCCCAGGAACCCCGGCACACCCTGACGCACCGACGTCCATGAGGCCCGTCTCGTCCTTTGGCACATACTCCACGCCAAAGCGTGCCGCACGCTGCCGCTTCTTCTCCGCGTCAGGGTCGGCCTGCAGGGCAAAGGAGCGTGGAAGAGTGAAGGCAGGGGCGTGCAGAATGAGGGCAAAACAGAGCGCAGCCAGAGGCGTGTCGGGTGGCGTCGGGTGGCCTGCACAGCGAGGCGATGGCAACAGCGTGGCAGGCACTTGGGGCAACACAGAGCGCAGCCGGGGGTGGTGTGCAGGCGCAAGGATGAGCATGTGGGTGGGTGGGTGGACTGCCATTTTGCCAACTCGTTCTGGTCGGGCCGGGGCAGGCAGGCAGGAGAGCACAAGAGGCCGTGGCAAGGCCGAGCGGCGGCCCAGCGCGGGCGCCAGGCGTTGTGCAGTGCAGAACGTCAGCACCCCGCAAGCCCCCTCCCATCCACCCCAGCCCAACCCCACCTGCGGCGGCTTCCACGCCAGGCCAGAGTCTTCAGGCAGCCCAAAGCGCGCTGCACGCTGCGCCAGCTTTGCCTGCTCTTCGGCTGTGAAGATGTCTACTCCGGTGGCAAACCCCGGGCGGTTGAAGCGCTCCTTGCGAGCGTCCAGCCGCAGGTCTGGCCGCTTCTCCGGCTCGACGTAGTCCACTTGGAATTTGGCAGCGCTGCGGGCAGGGAAAACGGAGGAGCAGCAGTGGACGGCCCGGCGGCGGCGGCGGCGGCGGCGGGGCAGGCGGCGGAGGCAGCGGCGACCTGTCCATCGTCCTGCGCGAGGCACGCACCGCGCTTTGTGCTTCTCGCGTTCAACGTCCAGGCGGGAGGGCTCGTGCTCCTCCTCTTCTGGTTCTGGAAAAGCAATCGGAGCGTGCTGGTGCTCCTCCGCCTCTGCGGATGCGGTGAAGTCGACGGTCAAGTCATCAGCGGCCATCGCGCAGCACTACCCGGCTGATGGAGGGCTGGCGGGGTGTTGGCCGAGTGGTGGAGCGCCTGGCAGGCTTCCAGGGCAGACCAATATGCTGGATACAGAGACGTAGTGCGGTGGTGGCAGCGCCGTGGCGGGCAGCGACGTGGAGCAGCCATCTTGCTTTGCAGGTGGTGCCTGCTGCGCGGCCGAGCGGCGTGGCCGACACGGCGGCAACATCTTGCATTGCTTGCCAACTGCTGGTTCCCTGCTGCTGCTGCTGCTCTTTGCATGTGACATGCCTTGGAGCATCCCAACGAGGCACACATCTGGCATCGACTTGGCGGGCACCTTGCGACGCGCGGCAGTCGCCGGCATGAGCGCTTCGCCGTCCCACCGTCCGCCGCCCACAGCTGCCGCCGCTGCTCTGGCCGCTTGGTCCTCTTTCCATGCTGACATCAGCGCTTTACATCTGCCTAACCACAGGGGACCTGTCGACACGCATCAGTGAGTGCTCCACGGGCACGGTGGCGCCAAGTCACGCAGCGCTCCACAGCGTGGGCGTTGGTTGACGTCGGAAAGACTCAGGCGCTCTGGCCGCGGTGGGTGCGAGGGGACGGTGTGTCTCGATCGCTCAGTAGTCAACGGGCATGGTGGCGTCGGTCACGCCCTCAATGATGAGCACGTCTCGCTCCTCTGGGTAGCGGGTCCAGGGCAGGTGGTTGCGGTCCAGCTCCTTGATGCCCTGCACGACAGCAGGCCGGGGGGGTGCGCATACAGGCAGGCAGGGGTGAGTGTGTGCATCAAAAGCCAGTTGGGTGTGCATACAAAAACGACTACTGCAAGCTGCCGGCGAGTACAAGTTGTCTTGAATAGTACAGCCGTGTGCGCTGGGCGGCACGCGCTGCCGCCTGGCGCCGCGTTGGCTGGCTGGCGTGGCCCAGCCCACCCCCAGGAGCCCAAAGACCCCACCTGCAGGTACGGCAGCTTGGACAGCGCGTTGCGGCACTCCACCCTGTCGTCAAACCAAGACTGCGCAAGGGTGGGTGGGGGGAGGGGCAGGGGGGAGCGTGGGCAGCAGCCAGAGTGTGCGAACGTGCAAGCACGCCAGGCAGGCATGCGCACCAGACATGTGCAACGATGCATCTCCGCTGCGCGCAGTGGAGTCCCCACCCACAGTTCTCAGAAACTGTGAGCTCCCTGCTGCAACTCTGCAACTCGCTTTCCAGCGCTGCCCGTGCCCAGCTGCCCAGCACCCTCGCACCTTGAGCGTCGTGGGTGAGTCCATGTCCACACCGTCCCAGTACTCTTGCCAGTCCACGTGGCCCTTGCCAGCCACCACCACCACCTCCTGCCGCTTGGCCATGCCCACGGCGACGCGGATCGCTGCGGGGAGAAGCGCGGGGGGGAGGGGAAGGGGCCGTGCGGGAGAGCGGGCACCGGCGGGGAAAAAGGATGCACAACGCAGCGGCAGCAGCACGCCGCTAACACTGGCAGCGGCGGTGCCAGCTGCACCGCAGCGACGCCTGCAGCAGGCAGGGCGGCAGCGGCGGCGGCTGCAGCGAGCCACCGGCCTGCCTGCCGCTCTCACCCTGGAAGCGGTCCTCGACCACAAACACGCCCACCGCCGACTGGTACTGCAGCAGGAACTTCTGGAACCAGTGGGGCACGCGGTGCGGGTCCTGCAGCAACACACGGAGCGAGGCGGGACCGGGAACGACTGGCGGGTTGGGGGGTGCAACGAGGCAGGGGCTCCAGCGCTCGCCTACCCGCCTGCCCTGCCCTGCCCCACCCCCAACCGTGCCCTCCCCCTCGCAGCGCTCCCCCCCCCCACCCGCCCCCCCCCACCCGCCCCACCTGGAGCCAAGGGTAGGCCGACGCCGCGTAGCGGTTGAGCACTTCCTGGGGGAGGCCCGCCACGCAGTCGGTGAGGATGTCGTTGGGCCAGTGGGCGCCGGGGGAGTCGTTGGTGAGGAAGACAGTGTCGGCCTTGAAGTGGGCCACCTGGCAGTGTGGGTGGGGTGGGGTTGGGTTGGGTTGGGTGGGTGGGTGTGTGTGTGGGTGGGGGGAGGCGGAAGCGTGAAGAGCAGCAGCAGCAGCAGCAGCAGCAGCAGCAGCAGCAGCAGCAGCAGCAGCAGCAGCAGCAGCAGCAGCAGCAGCGGTGGCGGGCATAGGAGGGTTCCTCCTTGCACCCAGCCCGCCCTGTCAGTACGTTCCCACCCGCACCTGCGTCATCGCGGCACGCTGCTCGGCGGAGGTGGTGCCTGGGCAGCCAAACACAACCATCACGCGCTTGGCTCCTGCAAGCTTGCGTGGCGGTGGTGGCGGAGCGGTGCTTTGTTTAGGCAGGGTGCAGAGAAGACGGACCTTCGTTGCCGCCGGAGCAGGTGCCAACCCACCCGCCTGTGCAGGAGGGTGCTGGGGGACCACGGCTCTGAGGGGCAGCAAGGCCTTGCCGGGCGGGGGTTTTGCCCTGCCGCCACGGTCAGAGGCCTTGCGCGCCTCCCGGAAAGGAATTTCAACAAAAGGAATTTTAACCTTCCTTCCAGCCACCCGCTGCCCACCGCCCCACCTGCGTCCTTGACTTCGTCCAGCAGGCGCGACAGCTGGTCGGGCGTGTTTGCAGAATCCACCTGGCGTAAGGGGCAGGCCGGGGGCAGGCCGGGGGCAGGGCCTGGCGTAAGGGGCAGGCGTGGTGGTCAAGCGGTGGCGCGGCACGGCCTGTTTGCTGCACGTGGGCAGCCTGTGTTTGCTGCACGGCCTGCGCGCTGCCACTCCTCCTGCAGCGCTGCACTCGTGCCCTGAACATCACCCCCCCTCACACACGCCCACTCACCACCACGCTGAACTGCTGCCCCTCGTCCACCACCTCACAGCGCCCGGGGATGATGTCCACGGCCTCGATGCCGGCCACGATCGCGCGCAGCGGCACGCCGCACGCGATGCCTGCGCCCACGGCTGCAGCAGGGGGGCGGGCGGGGGGCATGAGGGGCACACACAGTGGGTGATGAAGGCCAAGAGGAAGGGTGCAGCGGCACACCGCGTGCCATGCGCACATCAACAGGTGCAGCACAAGGGGAGTGCCAGCAAAACGCAGGCCAGGGCTGGGGGTGGTGCTGGCGGAGCAGCTCCCATGGCGGCAGCGGGCAGCACGCGGCCATCCAAAAACCCCCAGGCAAGCAAAGGCATGTGCACTGCCCGTTTCAATGTACTGCAATCAGTTGTAATGTATTGCACCGTACTGTACCTGCCAGGATGTTGTAGGCGGCAGAGCGGCCCAGCAGCGGCGTGATGATTTGCAGGCGGCCCAGCGGCGTGTTCACCAGCACCTCCGTCTCCCAAATGGAGGTCTGAGGGAAGACAAGGGAGAGCAGAGCGCGGGGGGGGGGGGGGGGGCCGCGGCTAGGAGGGAGTGCGTCGTCGGGAGCGTGCAGACGGCGTGCTGCACCACGCTGCATGCCCCTGGCAGGGGTGCGGTACGCGCAGGCTGGGGGTTGGCAGGGAGACATGTCGGCCACCTGTTTGGAAACCTGGCTCGCCAGCAGCTGCCTGGACACCAGAATGCAGAGCCGTGGCGAGAGTGAAGCCAAAGCCGCGCATGCGCGGCAGGCGGCAGGCTCACCTTGACCTTCTCGGCGTAGATGTCGGCGGTGCGGTCGTCCACAGAGTAGGTCACGACCGCGGCGCCAGCGGCCTCCGCACGCCGCGCCAGCTCCGGGCCGAGCTTATCTGGGGGGGGGGGGGGGGGGGGCGTTGTGTTGCGCTGCTGTCTCTAGAAAGGAGAAGCACGGGCGGCGGCAGCCACAAACGTGGGTAAGGTTAAAGCCTCCCCTCCGGCCCCCAGAGGTCCGACGGTCGCCGCCACCACCCACCGTCAACGTTGACCACCGCCCGCTGCCGGTTGGCGTCCCTCAACCGTTCGAAGAGCGGCGCGACGACCGACAGGTAGGCGTCGGCGCCGCCGGCCGCCGCCTCGGCGTCGGGGTAGGTGTTGGTGTAGACAAGCACATCGAAGTCGGTGCCTGCCAGCCTGCAGGGCAAGCAGGGGACAGCGACGGGCGCGTGGGCAAGCCGCTGCGCAGGCAGGCGCGCGGCGGGCAGGCAGGCACGCCGCCGCCCTGCCGCCGGCGCTTCGCCCCAGCTACCAAGCCGCGTGCGCGGCAGCTCCTTGCACGCCTCTGCCCAGCGGCTCGCCCCAGCTGCATGCGCCCCGCGCACCTGCCGTCAGCCAGAGCAGACGGCTGGACCTCGAGCAGCGTGGTGTCGGCGGCGCGGTCGGCGCAGCCCGCCAGCACTTTTTGGAGGTGCAGGGCGTCGGGGGTGGTGGGCACCGCCGGGTACTTGCCTGCGCACACACACGTGGGGCCACAGGAGGAGGGAGATGGAGTGAGCTCACATGCCTGTTATCAACAAGCTGCCTGTGCAGGACCTGCAAGCATGGCACGCCCGTTGGCGGGGCAACGCAGCTGCGAGCAGCATTGATGGATGCCGCGGTGCTGGCCCAAGGGAGCAGCAACCCACGAGCAACTTGCCCTGGTAGGGGGTGACGTGGAAGGGCGAGGAGCAGTCGCGCTGCGCAACACGGGGAAGGCGGTGGGGGCAGGAGGGCTCACGGAGCAGCACGGTCGAGCAGTGGAGAACACATGTCAGGCAAGGCCTGCCAAGGCCACACGTCAGGTTTGCAAGTCGCGTGCTCAAGACGTCTGCCGTGCAGCAGCGGCGAGCCATGCCCATGCCAGGTGCACAGGTGGCAGCAGCATGCCTGGTCACAGTCCGCCAGTAGCGCAGCAGCGACAGCTGCTTGCTGCAGCTCCATCCCCACCGCCGCTCTACGTTTCCATGTTGCCATGTTGCCTCACCTGCAGTGTGACGTCTTCAGCGTCAGGCGCCCACAGCTCTCCCTCCTCTGTCAACCGGTCCTCGGCCAGCGCGTACTCAATGCTGCCTGCACAACGCAACACAGTGTGGGCAACACAGGCAGCAACAGGTTCACGCCAGGCAGCGAGCGGGGAACCTTTCGCCTCTGCCCCGCCGCCGCAGCTGCACCAACACCCTTTGTCGCCCTGCGCACCCTGGGCCCCTCCACCCCCTGCTGGGCTGAGGTGCCGCGCCGTCACGCCCTTCAGCTCACCGACCAGCCCGCAGCGCTCCCCCGTCTCCTCAAACATGCCGCGGGCCAGCCACGTGGTGGTGGTCTTTCCGAACGAGCCCACCATCCCCACTGTGCGCATGCGCCGGGAGGGGGCCTCGTAAAAGGCGGAGGCCAGCGCGGGCAGCGTGGCCAGCGCGCCAGGGACCACCACCACAGGCAGCAGCGCGTCGGGCAGCGGCCGCGACGACAGCACCGCCACAGCCCCGGCCTCCACAGCCTGCGTGTAGTGGGGGAGGTGCATGGTGGAGGTGAGAGGGGGAGGTGCAGCGCTGCAGCACAGTGGCCTGCCACTGAATGCTGACCGGCGGTCTGTGCTGCTGTCCTCAATCACACGTGGCAGCAGCAGCGACAGCAGCGGCAGCGCAGCCAAACTTCAGCACGCCAGCGCACCTCGTCTGCCCAGTCGTGCCCGTCGTGCTGACCGTCGGTGGAGGGGACGCACACATATAGCGCCCCCTGTGCCGGCGAGATGGAGTTGCAGGTGAGCAGCGCCGATATTTCGACGTCGGGGGCGCCTATCGCCTGCGGGCGTGCGGCAGGCAGGTGGTGGCGGTGGTGGGGGGGGGGGGGGGGGGGCTCAAGAGGGCGAAGGCTGGGCACTGAGTGCAGCAGACAGCAGCCTGCAGCGGTGCAGGCACCCTGCATTGGCAGCCTTGCTGGAGCCGCCACTTGTCCGGCGATCCTGTCCCCCACCTGCTAACAACACGCTGCACCTCTTCACCGGACTGCACCAGCCGCAGCGCAGCGCAGGCATGCAGCTCTCCATCTCTTGTCCCCCCTGCTGCGCCCACACGTCCGGAACTGCACAAGGGTGCGTGTGCGTGTGCGCGACAGCTAGCCTGCCTCGCTCACCTCCTCGTTGAGCCCCGCCAGCCGTAGCAGCTCCGGCAGGCGGTAGCAGCGCCGCGGTGGCTCAGGGTACCTTGTGCCCTGCTCCTCGCTGGCGGCATCCATGCCTGGGGAGGACAGCTCGAACTGCCCCATGTTCCGCAAATCCTCTGCAGCGACGGGGCAGGCGGGGGAGAGGCGGCACGTGAGGCGGGGGAGGCGCGTGGCAGTAGGTGGTTCGTCGCTATCAGCACCGGCGTGCAAGCGCTGCTACCAGCGTCTGCATCAAGCCACAGCTGTGGTGGGGTGCAGCGCTCTGCACTCACGCGCGCCGCCCCGCTGCATCTCCGACACAATTCCGTCGATGCCTTCCTCTGCTGACGGGAGGCGCGTCGCGCCGCGGCGGCCCGAGGTACGCGGTGCCTCCTCCTCCGCCTCCTGCAGCAACGCCACAAGGGCAAGGAATGCAGGGGAGCAGGCTGAAGCGCCACAAACATGTTCAGCCAGCTACGGGGGAGTACTTCCACCTGCACCGCTCTGCAACGCCGTACGCTGCGCCAACCTCCAGCGCTCAGCCCTACCTCCTCCTCCTCCTCCTCCTCCTCCTCCTCCTCCTCCTCCTCTGCCTCCTCCTCTGCCTCCTCCTCTTCGCTGTCAGAGTAGAGTGCCGTCGTCTCATCGTCCTGCACAGCAGACCAGGCAGGCCAGCACACCGGGGAAGCCAGTGGGGGGGGACCAGGAGGCTGGACGGGCTCTGGCCAGCTGGGCCGCATGCGCACCCTCCTTGCCCTCTGGCGTGCAGGGGGGGAGGCTTTGAAACAGCTACACGCGGCACGCAACCACAGCTTCCCTCAAATCTGTGGTGCCCAACCACAGGCTTGCACCACCAGTCGCCCTGCACCTACGTTCACCTCTTCAGAGGATGCAGTGAGCTCCACCTCCTCCTCCGCCACGCCAGCGTCCTCGAGGTAGCCAAGCTTCAGCAGGCCTGCGGAGCAAGAGAGTGGCGATGATGCAACCTCGGCAATAAGTGCAACACTGACGACAGACAGCACCTGTCGGCACCCGCAGCTTCGCGCCGCCGCCCGCGGCAGGGCACAAGCATGCCAGCCTGCTCAGCACGCCACATGCCTGCCCGTGTGGTTTGCTTGCCTGCGCTCGCGCAACTTGCGGTGCCACCTGCTTACTCACTAGCAGCCCCAATGCCAGCGCCAGCGCCACACACACCCCACTCACGCTCAGTGAGGTCTGCCAGCTCCACATCCTCCTCTGTGTTCAGCCCTGCCTCGGGATCGTCTCCCTTGCGCAGCAGCTGCACTCGCCGCTCCAGCATCTCCTCAAACTCGTCGCCCACGTCGCCTGCCGCCGCCGCTGCACGCACAGAGCCGCGGCGCTGCCGGCGGCGGCAGGCGGCGGCGGCGGCGGCGAGCGGCGGCGGTGCTGCCAGGCTGCCGTGGCGTTGTTGTTGCCGGGCGACCGCTTGCGGCTGCTGCTGCGGTGTCATGGCTGCTGAGCCGCCAGCTGCAGGTGGCAGAGTGCAGCGCCGGCGCTTGGGGACGCATGGCGCGCTCGCCTGCTGCTGTGCCGCCACACAAACTTTCATGGCGAATGTGCACACGATGGTACGCGCCGAGCGGCTCTACAGAGGCGGGGCGGTGTCGCTGGCAGTCCCCTCAGCGCATATTGTGCCGGCTCTCTGGCGGGGGTGGCTAGCTCGCGATGAGTCGTAGAGTAGGCAGAGAGCACAATGCACTAGTTTCCTTCACAAGCAGCAGCAGAAGCAGGGCTCCAAAAAGCGCCCGGGGAGATTAGGTGCGCCAAGAGGGCGGCCAGGGCCAGCAGCCGGGCCGCGAGGGGCATTATGCCGGTCGACGACATGGTTGGTTTTGTGGACGCTGACGCGAGAGATGGCTGAGCGGAGGCTGGGGAGGGGGGGGGGGGGAGCCTGCCAAGACGCGGCTCAGATAACAGCCGAGATGCCCCGATGCATGCCAAGATTGTGAAATGCCCAGTAGCAGCAGAGAGGAGCGAGCGAAGAACCCTTTCGGACGAAGCACATTGCTCGCCACTTGATGCCGTCCATCGCACACAGGCTCCCTCGCAAACCCAAACATTTCCTACTCGCTTGCAGCCTCTCAACCATGAAGTGGATCGAGTTGGCGGCTAGCGGCGATGTCCCGCAGGTGACGAGTGGCTTGGGCCGGCCGCTCACGGGCTTCTCCAGCACCCAGGCCGCGCAGCTTTGTCGACACGCACATGCAGTAGCGGTGGGCGGCGAGCGGCTGCGCGCTCCCCTTACGGGAGGCTCATCGAGAGGCGGCCATCGTCTCGCCGCTCACCGCTCGCCGCCGGGCGCCGCCCGCCGTCTCACCTTGCGCATGCAGGCCCGCTCCAGCCACTCGCTGACGGCCATCGGCGACACCCTCTACCTGTGGGGCGGGGAGCACGCGCCGCGCGTGCCTCTGGGGGGCGACCTGTACGCGTACTCCCTGGCGCAGCAGACGTGGCGCAAGGTGGCGGTGCAGGGCGAGCCCCCCAGCTTGCGCAACGCGCACGCCGCCGCAGCGCTTGGCAGCGACCTGTACATCTTTGGCGGCAGGTCTTTAGGGGAGGGGCACCACGCAGCAACTGAGTGGTAGCGTTGGAGGGAGCTGAAGCCAGGTGAAGCCAGGCAGGTGGCAAGCATCATTTCTCAGCGTCCACCATGCATGGCTGCCAGCACAGCTTGTTCAACTTCAGTGCGATCGCTGTCCCCGTCCACAGGCCCAAGAACCGAGAGAGCACGCCAGCTGTGCATGATAGCGAGGCATACCAGGCGACTCCTCCCAACCTCCCACCCCCTGCAGGTCTGGCATCGACATTGGCGAGGGCAGCTTGAACGACCTGTGGCGCTTTGACACCACGGCCGCCACCTGGCAGCAGGTGCACCCTGCGGCGGGCTCGCCGCTCCCGCTGCGGCGTTCGTACCATCGTTTGGAAGGCAAGGGTCGGGGCGGTCAGGTGGTGGATGGTGGGGAGACTTCTTGCCGTGGCATGTGGCCCCCTTGCTGCGCCCGCCACAAAGCTTTCACGGGCAACACACCGGCGGTACTTTTGCTGAAGTCTCGGTCTGCGCTTCCCTGTCCCGCGTGCTTCTGCAGCCGCCGGGATCACACACGACCCCCCCCCCCCACACCCACCCACCCACCCACCACCACCACCACCACCACCACCACCACCACCACCCACCCCCCACACACACACCTTTGCATCCTTCTGCAGCCGCCGGGGGCAAGCTGTACATGTTTGGAGGGTGCGGCGAGGGGTGCACCGGGCGGCTGGCAGACCTGTGGGAGTTCGACCCCGCGGCGCTGACCTGGCGCCAGCTGCAAAGCAGCGACGCCATCAAGGTGTGTGTGGGAGTGGAAATCATAGGCGGCAAAGCAGGGGATGTCGGGCCGCTGGTTGGCGGTACAGGCAGTGCAGCTGCATGTGTCCAGGCCCAGTCATGCAGTCTGCATCCGTTCCTGCTGTCGTGCCGCCCACTTCACCCCACCCAAAACCCTGCAATCACCTGCAGGGCCGCGGCGGCGCTGGCTTTGCCGCCACGCCGGGCGCTCTGTGGGTGATTGCCGGCTTCACCGGGCAGGAGATGAACGATGTGCACCGCTTCGACCTGGCCACCGACACCTGGGACTGCCCACGCTGCTGCTCCCACGGCGGCGACGCCAGCGTTGCCGCGCGCGACGGCGACGGCGCGGCCACTGGCGGCGCCGCCGCCGCAGCGCCCGCGTGCGGCCACGGGGACGCTGTGGAGCTCCCCGCGCGGTCGGTGTGCGCGGTGGCGGCGCACGGCTGCTCCGCCTGCGTGCACGCCAACCACGTCGTCGTGTTTGGGGGCGAGGTGGACCCCTCAAGTGAGCTGCCTGCCTGATCGCTGTGGGAAAACGGGAGGGCTGTGGCGACGTTTGAAAATGGCAGAGGGTGTGCCTCCCATGCTGCTGCCTCTGTGCCCGCTGCTCACCAACGGCCTGCCCCCCTCGCCCCCCCTCCTCCTCGCCCCCCTCCCCCCCCCGCAGCGCTGGGCCATGCCGGCGCAGGTGCCTACGACAACGACTGCTACTGCCTGGACACCGCCTGCCAGCACTGGCACCGCATGGCGCCCGCCGGCTCCCCGCCCGCGCCGCGGGGCTGGCTCGCCGCTGCCGCCTGCAGCCGCGGCATCGTGATTCACGGGGGCAACGGCATCAGCAACGAGCGCCTGGGCGACATGTGGCTGCTCGAGATGCACGACTGACGTGCCTCTGTGCGGCAAACGACTGGGCGTACGGCGGGCAGGAATCGAGCAGCTGTCCATGCGTAGCGCGCCATTTCTGCCCCCTCTCCCTCTGCTCAAGGGGTTGGGCTTTTGTGTGCCAGCCCCTCTTTTTGCCCCGTCGCGTTACGCACACTTGTTTACATCTGCATTCTGCATTGCTTGCGTCCACGCTGCACACCGCCTGCTGTGAGCTTTGACGGCAGGCCCCTGTGCTGCCTGCCGCCTGCCGCTGCTGTGACCCGCGGCATGCACCTCTCTGCTGGCAGCAGACCTGTCACTTTGCAGTAAGACCTGCCACTTTGCAGTAAGGTCGAGAGCCGCTTCACAGGCTGATGATAAGGGCGACCGCAACACCTGCGACTTGCTGCCAGCTGCGGCACCCGCCCTGTGCCTTGCTGCCAACCATTCACCCCGCTTTGACGGTGATGGGTGCTGAGCAGTAGGGGCAGGCGCCAAACAGGGTGTTGAAGGACTGCCGCGTGGTTTGGTCTGAAGAGGGGGTTGGGGGGGGGGGGGGGGGGGGGGGGGGGGGAGCGGCACAGGGCGACTGATGGCACGCACGTGGCGTGTGCAGGCGAGCGGTGGCGCAAGTGATGACGTAGGCAAATGTGGTGGAGCACAGAGGTGGCACCGGGCAAGCAGGCACCCTTCACTTCTTGCCCTCCATGCCCGTCGGCTGCCCTCCCCTCTCCACCCGCCCCACCCCCACCCCCACCCACCCGAGTTGAGCCACTCCACAAGGCAGCGCCTGAATCAGGTGGGGAGGGAAACAGCCGGTTATCGATTGGCTGAAGTGCTTGACCCAAATGCAGCCACATGCGCTCGGCGGCGCGTTCGCACGCCGCTGCCTCGTCTCCTTGCACGCCACCCGCCTCCCAGCCTGCTTCACTTGACGCACCGGTGGAAGGGCTTGCCGCAGGCGGCATTGTCGCAGTTGACGTCTGGTGCCTCGCCTGCGTGGCGGGATGTAACATGGGCAGAGGCGGCGGTGTGAGCGGTCAGAGCTGGGGTGCGTGCAGCGTGGGTCGCAGGCCACGGCGGGCACTGCGCTTGCTTGCGTGTCAGCAGGAGGAGGGACATGCTCCGGCGTGTGCGGGCAGTCGGTGTGAGACAGCCACCGGCAGCGATGCGGGCAGCCAGCACCGGCAGCGCTGCGGGCAGTCAGCACTGGCAGCGATGCAGGGCAGGCCCCGTCGGTTTCAGTGGCTGTTGCAGCAGCTGCCGACAGCTGTAAGCTGCCGACAGGAAACACACGCACCATCCTCCGCTGCCCCGCCCTCTGCCGGCAGCAGGCGGTACGCGTAGCAGATGGCGCAGTCGGCACTGGCCTCTTCTGCGTCCTCGCCCTGCCGCTGCGGCAGCGCCAGCTGCAGCACCGCCTCCAGGTTCCCTCGCAGCGGCCGCCCCTCCTGCCAGAGGCCGCGGTTGTCGTGCAGCCTTTGCCTGCAGCCAAGATGGCGGCGGCATGGAGGGGGGAGCAGGTGCATGCCTTCGGGCCGCCCTTGCACACACGCAGCAGCAGCGTACAGCGAGCGCTCGGGCGCGGTACCACCGCCGGCGCCTCCCCGCGGGTCGCGTGCCTGAGCGGCGCCACCGCTCGGTCCGACCCCATGAAGCGGCAGTCGTTGGGCAGCGCCCCTGGGGCCGCCGGGTCCAGGGTCAGCGCCAGCGACACGTGGCTCCCCAGGGCGATGCGGCGGTGGAGCGCGCTGCGTGGAGGGACGGCGGGAGGTGAGGGAAGGTGCTGACACGGCTCCTGGAGGTGTGCAGTGTGCAGGGAGGGCGAGTGTGTGTGTGTGTGTGGGGGGGGGGGGCAGCAGGATGGGCACGCGCCAGCCGTCGGCACGCGCCGCCGCCCCCCCCCCCCCCCCCAGTCCACAACAGCGGCGCACCCGCGCGACGGCGCCGAGGGCTCTATCACCCACGCGTGCGCATCCAGGTCGTCCAGGCTGTCCCACAGGGGCTGGTGCTGCGCCAGCGCCGCCTCGAACTGCGCCAGGCAAGTTGCCAGGCTGGCGCCGGCGCCCCAGCTGCGCAGGCAGGGGGGGGGGGGGGGGGGGCTCACACATATGGAAGTCGGCGAGCCGGGGCACAGAGGGCGGCCAGAGTGGCAAGCAGCCGACACCGCGGCTCAGGTCGTGCCTCCCAGCACGTGCTGCAGCGGCAGTGGCCCTGTGGAGGCGCCGGCAATACTGTGCAGCACTGCACAAGGCTGTACTGTCCTGAATCATAACACCAACTAGACCCACCGCAGCTCCAACGGCGCTGGCAGGTCGGCGGCGGGCGTAGGCTGCGCCGCTGGATAGCCGGGCGGCAGGGACAGGCGCAGCTCGTGCCGCCGTCCGGCCGCGTCGACAGCTGCCAGGGTGACGGCAGACAGGTCTGGCGACAGGGCTGCCACGCGCTGCCAGCCCAACGCCTCCAGCTCGCCTCGCAGGCCAGAGTAGAAGGCGGCGGGGCGGGTGGCTGAGGGCGCGGCGGGCGTGGCGGCGCTGCAGGGGGGGGCGCAAGGGGGGGAGGCAGGCTTGGTGGGGGCCGCCAGCTGGGGCCAGCTGACGAGAGGCAGGCGATGCAGCACACAGCACACAGCGAGCAGGCTGCACTGCACTGCCACCACCCTGCAGGCTCAACTGGTCCACCAGGACGTGCAGCTCAACTGGTCCACCAGGACATGCAGCTCAACTGGTCCACCAGGACATGCAGCTCAACACGCAACAAGCAGCAACCCAGGACCCAGCACCCAGGTGACAGGTGCACACAGGTACAGCAAGATGAAAGCAAGGCAGCAGCTGCGCAGCACAGCCCCACACCCACCTCTCCAGGCTCAGTTGGTCCACCATGTTTTGCAGCTCCACGCAAAAGGCTGCCAGCGAGGGGCTCTCCGCCAGGCGCTGCGCCAACGACACTGAGCCGTGCCCGCCGCCGCCGCCACCGCCGAGCAGCGCCGCCAGCTCGGGCCCTACCTCAAGGCGTGCTCCCGCCAGCGATGCTGCGCCCACACACAGCCCGCTGATGCGCAGCCAGAGAGAGGCAGGCAAGCCTGCTGCGCGTTGCGCCTGCAGGCGGGGTGGCGGTGCAGGCGGCATGCTGAGCCTGCAGGCGGGCGCGCCGTGGAAGCTATGCGATCCAAGCACCACCCGCTATGCCTTCCCGGACGCACATTGGAGAGCACGTAGCCCTCATAGGTGCTGCCGATGGCATCGCAGGGCAGCAGCAGTGGCGCCACCTGCAGCGGGGACGCAGCGAGCGGCAGTAGCGGCAGCAGCGTCTGGCGGCAGCTGACGAGTTGGTGGGGCAGGGCGCTGGCAGCGGTCGATTGCATTCTACTACCCCAGCCTCCGCTGGCTGTGCGCGGTGATCGAGCCAGCGACGACTTACCGCAGCAAGAGGCCCGGCGAGAGTTGCCTGCATGGCTCCACCTAGGGGCTGCTCTGTGCGTTGCTGGAACTATGGTCAATGCCCCACGGACGGCTGAATGCAGGATAGCGCACCAGCACGAGGACTCAAAGTTTTGGCAAATCGCAGCACCAAATTCTCGCTCTGTGCGTCTTTTTTCTCTCGATCAGGCCTGCAAACCTTTTCACCGCAGGCAACACACTTGTCACCAGCCCGCCTGCGCGGCAACCCGACAGCGAGGGGCAGCGCACCCATTTGCCAGCGCTGACCGGCCCTCTCCAGCCTCCTTCTGCTGCACAACTAGCTTCAAGCAGTTTTGGAATAGCATACAAGGCGGCGCCACTCCAGCATAGCGCTCATCAGGACCGCTGGTGCGCCGGCGCTGGCGCCCGAATGCAGCGGCACTGCTGGCGTTACGCAACGAGGATCTGAATTCCACATTCCCGCCTCCGCCCGCCCCTCACGCTGCTCACCTGCAGGCCTGCACGAAATATGCTTGAATGGCCGGCGCCGGCGTGCCGCACAGCGCCGCCATCGTTGGCGCCGGCGCAGTGGGCACCACGCTCGGGGGTCGGCTGCTCGAGGCGGGCTGGGAGGTGCGCTATGCCAGCCGCGACCCGCAGCACAGCCGTAAGCTGAGGGATGCGCTGAGGCGCCAGCCTGGCGCCAGCGGCGGCGGCATAGCAGAGGCGGTGCAGTGGGCGGGCGGCGGCGGCGCCCAGGGGGCGGTGCTGCTTACGGTGCCAGGGTCGGCGCTGGCCAGCGACGCCGCATGCGCTGAGCTGGCGGCCGGCCTGGGCCCTGCAGCAGCTGGCGCGACAGTGATAGACGCCACCAACCCGTTGGATCGGCACGGAAACGAGCTGTGCTGGGCGAGGGGGCGCTCGTCAGCAGAGGCGCTGCAGGAGGCGCTGCCAGGTGAGCTGGTGGGCGGCGGCGCGACGGCGGCGCGGCGGCGCGACGGCTGGCTGGGCGGGATCGAGAATGGGGTGTGTACTGCTGCTGCTGCACATGCAGTGTGGAAACCCTACACCTGCGTGCCTACGCCCACTCCCGCACAGGCAGCTTCGTGTACAAGGCTCTGAACACAGTGAGGGGGGAAGCCAGAACAAGGGCAGTCTTGGTGACGGCAGTGCAGTACGTGCGCAGGCAGCGCAGCAGAGCGGAGCGAGCACACAGCTGGTCTTGTGTCTCGCGTTCCCCCCCTTTGCCTGCCCCCCCCCCCCCCCACCCACCCACCCACCCCCACCCACCCCCACACCCTCACACCCACACACCACACCACACCACACCACCCACCCACCCACCCACCCACAGGTCGGCGTGGAGCACATGGCGCGGCCTGAGGGCGCCTTGAGCACTGAGGGTTCACACCGCCCAACGCTCATGTTTGCAGGCAAGCTTGGCTGTGTTGTGTGTGTCTGTGCTGCAAGGTGTACGCAGGGGCACGGCAGGAGGGCCTACGCCTCCAACCCTGGCCAATCCTCTCAACCCTCACCCACACTTGCACGCTTTCTTTCTGTCTAACAACACGCGCAGGGCCGGCAGAGCGACGCGAGCGCGTGGCGGCGCTGGTTGCCGCCGTGGGGTTTGGCCCCGTCTGGGTGGGCAACCTGCGGCACGCCAGGAACCTGGAAGCGCTGGCTGAGCTGTACATACACCTGGGTGCTGGCATCGAAGGCCCCGACTGGTCTGCGCCAGACGGGACCAGGCCGTACCACTTCCAGGTGCTGCGCGGCGGCGGGAGCGGCGAAAGCCAGGGGTGACCCGTCGAAACGGCGGCGGCGGGGCGGCAAACAGAGCGGTGAGCTGCGGCGCCACCACCGAGGCTCCACCTGCATGAAACCTCTTGCCGTGGCGTATGTGTGATGCTTGGCTTAGCTGGGTGGCGCACAGGTGCACAGCTGCAGCTAGGCTGCACAGGCACCAGCGCAGCGCCGCACGCTACACGTCGCCTGCTGCCCCGCCACCTCCTCGTAATCTGCAAAGTGCTGGGTTCGTGCGTCATCCCTCTCGTTGCTTTGAAACTCTCATTGCGTGCACCTCAGTGCTACTCAGGCCGCCTCCAAGCCAGCAGAGTCCAGGCGAGTAAGGGTCCTCGCGCCAGACGCGCAGCTGGTGTCTTGGATCGGTTCTGCAATACTTGCGCGCCTCTAGCCGCAGTTCACGGCGACAACCGAGCGCCGGCAGAGCCGCTCCCGAGCAGAGGTGCGCACCCTGGCGCCCGCGCGCCCCTTCCGAGACGCCCTGACAATGCCGGAAGCCAGACATTGCTGTATGAGGCGCTGGATCGAGCACCTTGTGACATGTCGACATGGCGCCGTAGCTTCTGCCTCCGCCGCCGCCACCGCTGCCCGTCGCTGCCCCAGCGCCGGCGCCTCGCCGCCACCAGTAGCCGCCCTTCCTCTGTCCTTCAGAAACGCACGGATAGCGCAGCGAGGCACAACAGCCAGCATGAACCCCGCAGACACAGCCGACGCTCCAGGCACCGGGCGGGGAGCCGACATCGGAGAGGATCTGGGAGGTGAGGCATGGGCTGCCGCTCGTGGCTGCATGTGGCAGCACTGTTGTGTGCACCGCACTCGTCCCGCCCCCCCACCTGTCCTCCCCCGCCCCTACAACCTTCCACGCAGGCTTGATGGGACACGATGCCGGTGGGTGGGTGGGCGGGGTTGTGCTTTGCAGTGTCGCTTACAGCCCTGCCTGGTGCAGGGCACGCCGCAACCACGCAGCATGGTTAATGCTCTAGTCTTTGCTTGTGGGGGCCGACCGTGATGCTCTCGCGGCCCTGGCCGTGCCCCTCGAGGGTTGATTCTTCTCCCCCTCCCCCCCCCCACCCAGGCGAGGTGGGCACCCCCTACGACCACCAGCTCAAGCCCAGCCACGCCGCTGTGGAGGGGCAGGTGAGGAGGGGCGGGGGGCTGGGAGGTTTGGGGGGTGAAGGCGGGTGTGGGGGCAGGGCGGGCTCACAGCGGCGTGCCTCGTGTGCACACCTCCATGCTGTGGTCACGCTGCGCTGTGCTGCGCTGTGCCCTGCTGTGCAGCCCGAGCCTGAGGAGGACCCTCGAGAGGAAGAGGACACCCACGGCCACGGCAGCGTGGAGCACATGCTGGGCACGTGAGTGTTTTGGCCAGCGGGCGCGCCGTGCGTTGCACATGTTGCACAAAGGAGTGCCATCTCCGCGCTGCTGCTGCATACACAGACGCTTGCTCAAGCGTTCAGTCCTTGAGTGGAACACAGCAAAGTTCTCTGCAACCCCTCCCACAACCTCCCTGCAGCGCACCGCTCATCCCGCACGAGACCATGGGTCAGCGGGGTGGGAGGGGGGAGGTTGCGACGACAAGGCGCCGGTGGGAGGCTCACTGCTGCTCTTGCAGCCCTTGCCCAGCTTCTCGGCAGCGGCTGAGGGCTGCAGGCATGCCCGCCCCAGCTGCCAACCCTGCTCCCGTGCACGCCCCCCTCCCTCCGCCCCTGCAGAGAAGCAGACGGACGCTGAGCGTGACATGGATTGATCTGGGGAGGGATCTGCCTGCACCCAGGCGCCGCGGCTGCCACTCCCCCAGGGGAAACCGAGGGGTGCTGCCCGCGTTCCGACCCCTCCTGCACCACTGGTGCCAGCGGCTGCTGGGCGGCGCGTGCGCTGCCTTGTCAGCCCGTGCGCTCTGCTCTCTTTCTCGCGACCTGCCCTGTACCTTGCATGCCCTTACTCCAGAGCCTTCACCGGGCACCGCCTGCTTGTGAACAGCACTGCTGAGAGGCAAACAGAAGCGAATGCCGAATGCAGAGAGGGGGGACGCGACGGGCGCAGCGGGCGACACGGAGCGGCAGGAGAAGCAGCGGTCTAGCGCTACGCCGCCTGCCCGCGCCGTGCCGCCTTGCACGCCTCTTTGTGGTTTGGCCAGTCGCGGTGCTGGCAGGTGGCGTTGCAGTACCAGGCAGTACGGCACGCACACTTGCACAGCCTCTCGCCGGGGGTGGGCGGCTGCCTGCAGGCGGCGCACACCCGTCGTGCACGCTGCGCTGGTGCTGCCGGCGCTCGCGCCTGCTGCTGCTGCTGCTGCTTCTGGGCAGCGGCTGTCGCGCTGCTCTGCCCCGCATCGCCAGTGCCAGCTGTGCGACTGCGAGAGGCCTGCTGGCTGGCGGTGCCCGCTGCCGCCGTCGCGGCCCTCGCATTTACTATTGCGGCCACTCCTGCCGAGTGGGCGGTGGCTCCTACTCGCGCCACCCGCGCTTCGCTGCTGCTGACCGTCCCGTCGACGCTCCTGGCGGCCAGCGTTGCTGCCTCTGCCCTCAAGGCCTGCATGTCGCCCCTTCCAGAGCTGTGTGCTGCCGCTGTGAGCAGCGCCTCGAGGCTCTGACCGCCAGCTGCTGCCGCCGCGCCGCCAGCTCTGCCGCCGGCTGGGCCGCCAGCGGCGGCCGCCGTGCCGCCTGATGTCGGCGCCCGCCTGCTGCTCGATTCGCCGGCGCCGCTACCGTTGCCAGCGGTAGGCGATGGCGCAGCTGCTGCGCCGGATCCGGCAGCGGCGCCGTAAGGAGGCACGCCAGGTATAAGACCTGGTGCAAACTGACCCATGTAGCTCATGGCCTGGGCGTGTGGGGCGGGGGCAGGGAAGGAGCGCACGTCAGGCAGCCATCAACAGTTGAGCTGCAGTTTGGGCGCGCGGCAGCGGCAGGCACAGAGTGTTCGGGGCTTGGTGCAGCCCTGGCAGCGCGGTGTGCAAAGGTTGGCCCGCTGTCCTGGTTTGCCCCCACCAGCCCGGTGCCTCACCTGCCGCCCCGTCACTGCCATGCACTGCCCCGCCAACATGGCCTCCATCGAAGCCAGCAGCTTGCTGGTGCTGGCCGGCAGGGCGCCACCGCGCTGCTGCGGGCGGCGACCCGTGGTGAGCGCGGCCAGTTGGCGGCACACGCCCCCCCACGCCGGCGGCAGCCGCGGCGCGCGGCGCTGCAAGTCGTCAACCATGTGGCGGCCGTTGACGTACCCAGGCCCCTCCCTCAAAAACAGCTCCACCAGGGCTTCGTCCACGGAGAGCACTGCACTCGCATGTGTTGAGGGAAGGAGCTCGAGCGGCAGCGGTGCCAAAGGCGTACGCGTCTTTTCACGCGCACACGGGACGCTCGGGAAGCAGAGGGGGGGAGGATGAGAGGACGTCGGGCGCGTCGCGGTCCCTGCAAGGCGCCGCAGCTGAACGGAAGGGCAATGCTGTGGGGAGGCTGCGCACAGCGGCCAGGACACGTGCCCGCCCTGCCTGGCAACGTGGCACAGCAGGGCCATCCACATGCAGTGCTGCTGCTCAGCCCCCACCTGCCAGCAGACCCCCCTGCCTGGTACGGCGGCTCGGCGGCCCCCGCGTCCGCCGCAGCACGTACGGGCATCATCAGCGCCGCGAACAGCGGCAGGCCCTGGTGGCCCAGATGCCGTCCACCAGGGACTGCATGCAGAGTGTGGGTAGGGTGGCGTGTGCGGCGACGGTGGTGATGGAGGGGTCGGTTGTTGGGGGTGGCAGGGCCGCGATTGGTACACCCGACATTGATGCCAGAAACACCGTCAGTTTTTTCCTGGCATCAACATCGAGCGGGCAAGAGCACGAGCGGCAGCCACCTTGCGTCCCGCACGCGTGCACCTGGCGCAGCGCAGCCTGCACGCTGGGCGGCTCGACGGCGGGCAGCGGCAGCAGCACGTTTGCCAGCAGGAACGAGACATCCTGCGCCAGGGTGGCGGCGCTCGCCTGCTCGCTGCAGGTGGGAGGGAGGGGAGCGGGCAGGTTGAGGCAGGTGCACAGCGGCAGGTCAACCTTGGTGCGCCGCGGCACAGCAGGCGCCAAAACGGGGCATCCTCTGCGTCGCCCGCAGCCGCAGGTGTGCACAGATCTTTGCGCAGGCACCAGCCGCCGCTGGCGGCGCACGCACCGGCTTTGGTTGGGGCCGGGAGGGCCGCCCAAGTAGAGGGCGCTGCTCGACGCCAGCGCCAGCACCAGGTGCGCCGCCGCGCCGCTCTGCAGGCACAGCTGCGCCAGCAGGGCGCGCCGCCGGCGCGTCGTGTTGTCCGAGACGGGCAGGAGGAAGCGGCAGAGCGGCATCGTCACCACGTGCGCCCGGGTGGCGACGTCGATGGACTCCCGCGACAGCGCCCGCGCCAGCTCGCTCAGCACCTCCTGCCAGCGGGAGCGGGCAGGGCGGCGGGGTTCGTAGGCGACTGGAGGTTGCGTCGGTGGCTGGCCAGCCGAGAGCGTGGCAAGCAGCTGCTGCACCGCCGCAAAGCAGCAGACTCTAGAGTGGAAGCAGGCGCAGCAGGCGCAGCAGGCGCAGCCAGGCGCAGGCCGTGGCGCATCTTGCGCACCATCAGCAGGGGTAACGGCAGCATGGGCATACCACATGGGTACTCCCCCAGCTTTGCGCTCAGGAAGTCTGCTGCCTGGTGCACCGTCGCCGTGTGCGTGGACGCCAGCGCCGGCAGCAGCAGCTCCCGCACTTCTGTCTCGCCGATGAACGGCTCTCCAGCGACCCAGCGCAGGTGTTGAAGGCCAGCATTTCTTCGTTCATGTGCTGCGTGGCAGCAAGAGGGTGAGCAGTCGCGTGAGGTGGGTACCGGTTGGCTCATGTATGATCAGTCGCTGTGGGTCTGCTGGGTGTCTGCGAAGCGTGTGTTCTGACCGAGGAGCGCCCCAGCAGCACTCGCGGCAAGGGCAGAGTCAAACTCGACAGAGTGGACGCCACACCGCTGGAGGTCGGCAACGGCGGCGGTGTACGCGTCGGCGGCCAGCTGCGCGAGGCGCCGCGCTTCAGGGGTACGCGCCAGGGCGTTGAGCTTGTTAAGAAGCGGGCCTGGGCACCCGCTCTGCTGCTCCCGACCAGCCATCCCGCAGACGGCCGGTGATAGAGACTCAGATGACGGATTATATGAGTAAATGCAATGCGCCAGGCGGCGAGAGGCCGGAGTATGGAAGCTCGGGTGGGCGCAGCGTGGCGGCGGCAGTGGCAGCAGGGGCAGTGCCCGCGGCGATGGTGTGCCGGACTGGGAACATGCACTTGCGAACTCCATTCCGATGTCAAGCCCTTTGCAGCCTGCTGGCAAGGCAGCCTGTGCGCTCGCTGTTGATTGCGGCCCGCCGAAAGCGGTAGCAGCAATGCGGTGGACCAGCGCCTCTCCGTGCCGTGTCGGGCGTTGCGTTCCGCCACGCCCGAAACGCGTTTTTGGCAGCAAATGGTGCTTGTTTCGAGATATGGAAAGACAGGAACATCATGGCAGTGCGTTACAGCCTGCATATGCTCCGCAAGCCAACCTGCCGCTGTGCTGCACAGGTAATCGCCGGCCTAAGAAGCGGCGTGCTGGCACCCGAGCCCCATTCTTTCGGACACCGCGGCTGCTCATTCTTGGAATTTCACCGCACCTCCCAAGCCACACCAAGGACCCCAGCCATCCGTATCCGGCCAACAAGCACCACCAGCTCACGTGGTGAGGCGCCCAGGAGTGTCGGACTTTACGCTATCCGCACATGAAAGCTCTCAAAGTCGCGATGAAGAGCGATATGGGTTAGGTGCGGCAGCACAGCGCTTATCAGCGAGCGGCCCACTTGTGCATCGCGCCAGAGCAGAGCTGCAAGGGGCTGCCGCCACGTTGGCGCACCTAGGCGTAGAGAGGCGCGGGAGGGCGTTTTGGTTTGGGTTCAGATTTCATGGTGCTGACGGCACTGCCAGCGTCGGCGCTTTCCCACCCACCGCCTTCCCGCCGTGCGCTCCTAGCCTCGCAGGCTTCTGGCCTCTGCCTCTGCCTCGCCAGCCAACCCTCCCGCCTACTAGAATGGACCCAGACCTTATGGGCAAGGACGTGAGTGTGGTGGTAGCACTTGCCTGGCAAAGACGGGGCGCCGGCAGCGGGCGCCGCCGCCGCTGCCGCCGCCCACGTCCAACCGGTGCCCTTTGGGCGCGGCACCCTTGCGCTCGTGCATCTACGCCCCATCATCCGCCCTCTCCCCGCCCCAGAGGCACCCGCTTCTGCTTGTTCAAACTCCCCGAAACTTGCTCTCCCACCATCTTCGCGCAGGCCGGCGACGTGGGCACCACCACCGATCACGTGCTGCTGGCGCCGCGCGCCTCCACAGGTGGGGCGGTACCGCGCTGCGCATACGCGACTGCAGGGCTGTTGGAGCCATCACGACCGCATGCTGAGGCACACTCGGGCAGATGCACCCAGCTCCCCAGCTCCGTCTGACAACCTGATGGGCCTGGGCTAACAAAGCACTGCCAGCCGTGACGGACCACCCGAGCCCGAGGCAACTGCACATGTCTCTGCACTTGCATCCTTGCAGAGGGGATGAGCTACCCTGAGGAGCGGGAGGTGAATGATGACCACGGCGTGCTGGCTGCGGGCAACACCGAACACATTCTGTCGGGTGAGCCGCGCCCTCCGCTCGTACTGCCTCCGCACCTGCAACGGCTTGCTGCCCCTGTGCTGCCCCCGTGCTGCACCTGCAACCTATCTTCCGCATGCACCCTCAGCCTGACCCCTACCCACGCACAGCCCCTGCTGCTGCCCACCCTGTCGCCTGCTGTATTCAGGCACGCCCATCGTCCCGCACGAGGTCATGGCCAGGCAGCGGGCCACAGAGGACGCAGATTGAAGCCAACCCGAGCGACGTGCTGCAGCCTGGAAAACCCCGAGCGTGCTGCAGCCTAGAAAACCCTGCTGCGGCAGCAAAGCGCGTTACACCCCCGCGCTGCCCTCCGTGGGCGCTGCCAAACAGGCGCCAACCTGCAAGAACGCTGGTGGGAGCCGGCGCCCGCGCGGCGCCGGCGCCCCTCGAACATGGAGCAGCGTGCTGTGCAGACGCGCGCATGCTTTGCTACCGCGCTGCCTGATGTCCCCGTACCATTGCTGATCCCATTCATCACGCCGCAAAAGCACATTTTTTCCTCTGGCCGTCCCTAACAGTTCCCCTCCAACCCATCTTTGCTTCCTGGGACGCGACACGTCCCAACCGCACGTGCGCCTTGCACCCCGCATCAGGTGTGCCACCTGGAATTCTCCACGGTTTATAACCTCGTTGCAATATCACAACAGCCCATCGACAGCACTCTGGGAGGTTTCTAGGGTCCCTGCCTGCGGCCGCGGCTGCGGCAGCCTGCGGCGCACAGGTGGCGGGGTGGGGTGGCGTCGCGCAATCAGGATGTCTACCACAACGGCATCGCAACGCGATTTGCGCATTGTCAATCACAGCCGCTGAAGGCCACGATGCAGGCGCAGGTGGCCACCCGGTGCACCCCAGCAGTCGCGCAGGGCCGGGCCAGCGCGAAAGCTCCCTTCCAGGCCTCGCGCACCGCCCCTTGCAGCTCACGTATCTCGCAGAAGCGCTCACAGCGCGCGGCCGCGGGCATGGAGCGCGTGGCGGTGGCAGCGGCGCTGCCTAGCGTCGTGGCGGCGGCCGGCGGCGCCGGCGGCGCCGCCCCCAGCGGGGACCAGCTGCTGATTGTGGGTCCCGGCGTGCTGGGCAGCTACCTTGGCAGCCTGTGGCTGGAGGCCAACGGTCCTGGCACCGTGGTGGGCCAGACCAACAGCACCACCAACCATGCCAAGTGAGGCCGCTGCTTTGTTGCATCGCGTCTGGCGGCGCCGGATGCTGCAGTTTGCCAGCAAAAGCAAGGCGCGGGCACTGTTGCTGCGCTTTTTCCTGCCCTCCAAACAGTTGGCTGTGATGCCCTGGTTGTACGCTACAGGCTCTCTGCTCTGGGCATTTCCCCTCGCACCAAGGAGGGCGCCGGCAGTGGCACGTTCCCCAACGTCACATTTGCTGCGCCGCCCAGCGGCAGCGCTGGTAGGTGGGTGGGTGGGTGGCTGGCTGGATTCCTGGCAGGCTGCCGCTGCGCTCCACGCCTGCACTGCCAGCGCAAATGCTACACCTTGTGATCTGCCCATCTCCCGACACGTGCCGCCGACGCCTGCCCGCCTGCCTGCCTGCCGTGCAGATTATGTGGCGGAGATCAAGGCGGCGCTGAGCCTGTGGGACGGCACCGGCACCTTTGTCTTCACCTCCTCCGCCGGCGTTTACACCGTGGAAGATGGTTCTGGTAGGCTCGGGTTTGGGTGGGTGGGTGGCGTACGCCTGCTTGGTTCTGCTGAAGGGGCAAGACAGCAGGGCGACGCAGCGCTGCGGTGCCCAGCTGCTGCTGCAGGCGCGGCCTGACCTCCCCTGCGCTGCCTGTCGGCCAAACCACCCCCGTGCGTGCAGCCTGCGACGAGAGCGCGCCCACCGCCAAGCTAGGGGACAACGAGCGCACCGACCGCCTGCTGGCAGCGGAGAACGCGGTGCTGGAGGCGGGGGGCTGCGTGGTGCGGCTAGTGGGGCTCTACCACGCGCAGCGGTGAGCGGGGTGGGTGGGTGGGTGGGGGTGGGTGACTGTGTGGGGGTGGGTGAGTGTGTGGGGGTGGGGATGAGAGCGTTCAGTGGAGTTGTTTGGTTGGCGCAGCTGTCGGGTCTCTGTGGCACTGGTGGGCGTGTGGGTAGTCCAGCCGGGGTTACGCATAGGGCAACGGCAAGCAACCCATCCGGCCGGCCCATGTGTGGATGTGTGACTCGCTGCGCTGCCTTCTCAGGCCCCAATCCCACCACCCCACCCCGCACCCTGCAGCGGCGCCCACACCTTCTTCCTGCGCCAGGGGGAGGTGCAGCGGTGGGGAGGCTACCTGGTCAACCTCATCCACTACGAGGACGCCGCCGGCCTGTGCTGCGTGGTGCTGCGGGGGCAGGGGGCGCCGGCGGGCGCGCCCTACCGCGGCCGTGTGTTCCTGGGCTGCGACGGCGTGCCCGTCACTTTCGAGGTGGGGCCTGCGGGGACAACAAAACGGGCGCCGCAGCAGGCCTCGGTGGCTGCCCCAGCAGCAGCCAGGCCGAGCACTGCTCATGCTTGCTTGCAAGCGCTCCCACGCGGGCGGTGCGTCTCTGCTGCCACGCTGAACGACCTTGCCCGTCCGTTGCCCCGACCTTGCCCCCTTGACCAGGACATGATGGCCGCCACCCTGGACAGCGGCGCGTTCAGCGGCTCGGTGACCTTCACTGGGCCCGAGGTGTGCGCCCCCCCCCCCCGCTGCCCCCGCCGCCTGCCGCCTCTGGTGCTCGTGCACCGCTGCGTTGCTGCTGTCGCTGCTGCTGCTGCTGTCGGGCCGCTGGTCAACCGCATGCATGCGCCCACGTGGCACAGGTGCAGGATTGGCGTAGCTGGTTGCGCAGCTCACGTTGCTTCCACCCACCCGCCCACCCACCCGCGTTGCAGGGCCCGGTCAAGGGGAAGCGCATGTCCAACCCTGCCACCCGCAAGCAGCTGCAGTGGGAGCCCAAGTACCCCAGCTACGCGCAGGTGGGCACAGCGTGTGCTGGGGCGCTGCTGCTGCCATGCCTGCTGCCATAGCTGCTGCCGCCGTGGCTGCTGCCATAGCTGCTGCCGCCGTGGCTGGCCGCGTGCAGGCTGGGCAGCTGTCGGCAGGAGCGTCCGTACGCAGCGCTGCGGACTGGTGACGCAGGCCGGGCGCATGTTGGGCTCGCCATGCACCGCGTTGGTGCGACAAGCCTCCCGTCTGCCTGGCCCCCTCCCCGCCCATGCGCAGTTCATGCGGGACAGCAAGGCGCACGACTGGTACTCCGAGCAGGAGGCAAAGATGGCGGCGGTGGCGGGCATGCCGCACGCGTGACCCCTGGCTCGCCTGCCAGCTGCGCAGCGCACCCCCATCCCGTGCTCCCTGTGCACTGCCTGCCGGCCTGCATCAATGCCGTGACGTGTGCAACTGTGACGCCCTTGCGCGGCATGCAGCACCCTTGGCGACGCCCCCAGCTCAGTCGAGGGAGTGCTGACACCTGGGCGGTTGTGGCAAGCGCGCGTGCAGGCGTCAGAAGAGCGAGCTGTGCCCCCTTGCGTGTCACCCGCAATGCACCCGCCACGGGCACGGCTGGCGCTCATCCCTCTGCAGCGCCCCAGGTGCGGCGGCCGGGCCCTGCCGCACTTCCCTCTTGCCCTGCCTGCACCCGAGCGCACTGCTTGGGTGGTTACAACTGTGGCAGCTCCCCAGGGCGCGCTGCGAGCTCTGCATCGCAGCGAGAGCTGTGTCAGGGGTTGAGGGATGTTGTCGGGGCCGCTAGGGTGAATGGTGGAGGTACAAAAAGGGACGGCTGAGTCGTGAGCGGAGGGTCGGTGGCAGTACAGCCGCGGCAGCAGTCAGGTCAGGTCGGAGAAATATGGGGTTGGAAAGCCTGGCAGGGCGCGGTGTGGCACCGCACGCGCCCCACACTTGGCACGGGGTCACGACGGTGCGGGGGGAGAGAGCACGCAAGGGCGTGGGGTGTGTATGCCCAGGGGAGGGAAAGAGCGGCAAGGGCGTGCAGGGTGCGTGGGAGGGGGTGGGGGCTGCCCCGTGGCGCCAGCAGGCAAGGGGGTTCAGATGAGGGCAATCAATTCGGGCAGGGCGTTATGGGCAGCAAGGTGACGGAGGACGTTGGTTCGGTTTGAGCGGGAGGGAGGGAGGGAGGGAGCCGTGTGGTTGGCGGGGCGGGAGAGGGAGCAGCGCTGCAGGGGCGGTGAGGAGGCGCCCCACACAGGCTGGCTGCTGCTCACATCTGAAAGATGGCCTCCTGCTGCCGCTGCTGCTGCTGCTGTTGCTGCTGCTGCTGCTGCTGCTGCTGCTGCTGCTGCTGCTGCTGCTGCTGCTGCTCCCGCTGCCCCTCCACAGGCTGCGACAGGAGCTGCTGGCGCGCCGCTGCCGACGCCACCGCGTACGCCTGCCGCTCCTGCCGCCCCTCCATCGCCTTGTCAAGCAGCGTGAGCAGAGCCGCCGCTGCGTCACCCTGCTTGGCAACCAGCGCTGCCGCCGCGATCTGCGACTCTGCAGGGAAGTCGTACGGCGACGTGGGCACGGGCGGGCGCGCGGTGGCCTGCGCCGCCGCGCCCGCAGCACCCAGCAGGTCGTCGCTGCTGCGGAAGGCCGCAATCTTGGGTGACACGGTGCGCAGCAGGCCAGCCGGAGTGCCCAGTGTGCCCAGCGGCAGCAGCGCGCCGGGTGAGGCGTCGAACAGCGAGGAGGGCGCCGCGCTGCCGGGCATCGCCAGCGATCCCAGCCCGCCGTCGTCGTGGGCTGCTGCAGCTGCTGCCGCAGCTCCTGCCGCGCCGCCCTGCTGCTGGCGCAGCGCTGCAGTCTGCTCCTGCAGCGACGCGGCGCGCCCCCGCGGCTGCTGCCGCGTCGCGGCGTCGGGGCAGGCGCCGGCGTCAGGGCTGCCCTCCAGATTGTGCAGTAGGCGCATGCCCACCGCCTCCTGCGTCGCGGCGATGGTCTGGTGCGGGTTGAAAATGAAGTCTTCCCGCCGGACCTGCAGCATCGCCAGCAGCTGCTTGATGGTGCGGTTCTCGTCTGCAACGTCGTCCACCGCCGTGCGCACGCCCTGCAGGCAGGCAGAGGCAGGGGTACAAGGGACGAGGGTTGGGTGTCGCACGGCATGTTGCTGCGGGGGCGCAAGTTGCGGCGCTGGCGGGCGGAACGCGCGCTGCCCCCCGCACCCTCTGCCGGCCCCCCTGCTGCTCCCCGGCCTGCGAACAAGCCTTGAGGAACGTGGGCGCGCCTCTCTCCTGCCCCCAGCCCTTGCACCCGCTCACCGCCAGCTGCTGCTGCATCGCCGCGTTCTGCTCGCTCAGCCGCGCGTATGCCTCCTCCAGCGCCGCCATGTGCTCGCTGTCCTGCTGCAGGTACTCCCGCTCCGCCCGGTCCCGGTCGTCGGTGATGTGGAGGTACGCCAGGTCAGGGTCTGCGGCCAATCCAGGAGAGCCTGGCGTGCCGCCGCTGGCAGAGGGGCCTGCCGTCGCCGCCGCCGCCGCGCGCGCTGCGCTGGCGGGGCTGGGGCCGGGCGCGCACGGCGCGGCGGGCGCGCCGCTGCCGCCCTCTGCTGCAAACGCGGCCAGCGGCATGGGCAGCAGCGGCTGCGGCGGCGAGGTGAGGTCGCCGCTCCTGGAGGAGCAGGGGTGGTGCAGGGCACGGCACAGCAGGCGTCGAGGGTGCACGCGAACTGAGGGTGCGCAGCGTGCAGTCACGCCGGTGGCGGGTTTACGTGCAGTACAATGCACCCAGACTGCACTCGACGCGACCCCGACGGCAGCCCCGGGGCAGCGCAGCCTGCCCGCAGGCTCACCGCCGTGCGATGCCACGTGCCGCGGGCGTGCGCCCGCCGGGGCGGTGCACCCACACGCCGGGCGACAGCATCGTGGCCGTGGCGGCGTTGTCCACCAGCATATCATCCTCCACTTCTGCCGCCATGCTGCCGCCGCTGGCCGCCGTGGCTGTCGCCATGGTGGGTGCTGGCACACTGGGGAGGGGCTCTGGTCCCCGAACCTGCAGAGAAGGGTGCGGAAGAGGTGTGTGCGTGCGGCGCTGGCGTTTCCTTGGCTGGCGTGGGCTGTCGGCGGCGACACTGCGCCTCGAGCTGCTCGGTAGGGGCGACCGCCCGGACCTAGTGTTGGAGGGTTCCGTGGTGCAAGAAGGTGGCCGGCGGTCCACCTGAGCGCCTCGGCGCGTTGTTGATTCGAGCTGGGGGGCTCCACAGCACCTGTGGGTTGCAGGCAAGCTCTCAATGAATGGCACTCGCCAGCAGGCGCCACGGGAGGGACGGCCACGAGGCTGTGACGCCACAGCGCGGGCCACCACAGGTGAGGGGCTCGGGCGCTAAGGCGTGCCGGCACTTGCTGGTAGCGATCACTGCTCACAGGGTGCCGCAGGCGGCACTGGAGACCACCTCCACTTGAGCGTGTTCCTCCGAGTTTCCAGCGGCCCACCATCACGCCTTGCGGGACGCCCCCTGCTGCTTGCAAACCAGACTGTGCGGTGCATTGACATTGCAGCAGCCTGACCAGCGTCTTTTAGCGGCGGACAAGCCGTCCGCTGCACACGGCACCGCGATGCTGCTGGGGAGCGCCTGGCGCGTGGGCGCGGCGCCTTTGCGGGCCCCTCGGGCTCTGGGTTCGTCAGCAAGCACGCGGCGTGGCCGTCAGGCGAGTGCTGGCCAGGGCAGGGTTGGAGTGTCTCGGCCAAAGTTTGCGCTTCAAAATCAAAGCCCGCAGCGGCCGTTCAGCCCCCTGGCATGCCCAGGCACGCTCCTCGCACGATGGGCCCGCACCTGGCCGCCTGCCTGTCGCCCAGCCCTGCCGCCGCCGGCCGCCGCCTGTTGCCCCTGCGCCGCCAGCGACGGCCGTCGCGGCACCCTCCTTTTCCTCCTCTCCACCCAACCCCCCTCTGCTGCAGGACGTCGTGCGCGTGCATGCCGGATCGGGCAAGTACGGCAAGTATGGACTGGGGCAGGAGCTGCAGCCGGAGTGGCTGTCGCCCGGACGCAGCCTGGGCAGCGGCAGCTTCGGCGAGTGCTACAAGGCAAGCGAAGCAGGGGGTTCGCCAGAGGCAGGGAGGCGGGGCGGTGCTGCGGGTGCGGCACCGGTGCTGCAGCGGGTGTGTCAGCGCAGCTGTCCTCGCGGTTCGCAGCTGTCAGACCGACGGTCTGCTGTGCTCCGCTGGCGACAGCTGGGCGCCGTTTGGTTGCTGCGCCCCCCTCCCGCCTGCCCTGCTTGGCTGCCTCCTGCCTGGCTGCCGCCTGCTCTGTACCCCCGCTCCCACATACATCGCCCAAACACACAGCACAGCACGCCGCGGCAGAGGATGAAGCGGATACAGAGTTTTTGTTTTCAAGCGATGTCAAACTCGCGTGGCGCTGCAAAGGCACGGCCCTAACGGGCCCCCCCACTGCTGCCTGCGCTGCCTTGCCTGCAGGGCACGCTGCGGACGGACGACGGCGAGGAGATGGCGGTTGTGCTGAAGCGGGTCAGGGCGCGGGTGGCGGGCGCCGAGGAGATGCACGAAGCCGAGCACTCGATCAATGTGCTGGCCACCAAGGCGGCGGGGGACGCGGTGGCCCCCTTCCTGGGGTACACCCTGGTGGAGAGCCCGGTGCGTGGTGCGGCTGCCGGGGCGGGGCGGGACGGCAGGCGGGGTGACAGGGTGGTTACGCAGGCGGCGGTACGCTGGCCTTGGCGCAGAGGAGGCGGGAGAGGTGGCGGCGCCTGCCCGCTTGCGGTGCCTTGCCAGTAGGGAACAGGTCGGCGTTACTTGAGGTGGCAGGTGCAGCGGAGGCCACCCTGGGTGCTGCCTTTGGCGAGGGCAGGCTGCGCAGCCGGGCGGCTGCAGCGCCCCGTGCCACGACCCTCTTAACCGCACCCTGGCTCACCCCCCTCCCTGCGCCCCCCTTCCCTCCCTCCAGGTCGGCCGCCTGACCAAAGGGCTGTGGCTGGTGTGGGAGTACGAGGGCGACAAGACGCTGGCCTACTACCTGAAGCGGCGGGACCTGGAGAAGGTGCGGCTGCGCTGCGCTGTGCTGCGCTGTGGCGCATGCATGGGTTGTGTGCTACCACGCCCTGGAGGAGGCGTGTCGAGCGGCGGCAGGCGGCGGCAGGCAGCAGCAGCAGGCGCGGCAGGCGGGGTTACGCAGAAGGGCAACGGCAGCTTGAGTTGGGCACAGACAACACGGTGCGTCGCCTGCCCTGCCGCTCACACGCATCCCTCCCGTTGCTGCGCCCGCCCCCGCGACAGGCCCTTGCCGCAGACCTGGGGGTTGAGGAGGAGGAGGCTGTGCCCATGGCGATGAAGCAGATTTTCGAGTGCTTGCAGGTGTGGATGCATAACAGGGGCGCAGGGCGGGGGGGGGGGGGGGGCTTGCAGGTTGGGAGTGTGTGGGGTGGAGCGCAGGGCGGGGGGCCGGCCATTGGCCCAGGAGGGTGCTGCAGGTGGAGGCTGCAGGGCCTTTGGGCGCGCGTGCGGTTGATGTGCGCGCCGGAGAGCGGCACCGCAGCAGCAGCACAGCTGCCTGACTCGCGCCCTCGCCTGCCCCACCCGCAGGCGCTGCACTCTGCCGGCATCGTACACCGCGACATCAAGCCCGCAAACATTGTGTTTGACGAGCGTGCGCGGCGCTTCCGCCTCATCGACCTGGGCGCCGCCGCCTGCCTGAAGACGGGGACCAACTACAAGCCCGGGGAAACCATTCTGGACCCCTGCTACTGCCCGCCCGAGGAGGTGCGTATGTGCGCGTACATGCGTATGTGCGTGTGCGTGCGTGTGCTGCAGGGCCGGGGTGGTGGCACCGGCACGGGTGCGGCAGGCGGCATCCGGCCCGCCCTCCCGCGCAACCGCACCTTGCCGCCGCCCTTGCCCGCCCGCCACTTGCCCGCCCGCCTGCCCGCCCGCTGGCTCGCTTCCACCTCCGCCCCCCCCCCCTGCCTGCTGTGCCTGCCGTGCAGTACGTGCTGCCCACCGAGGCGCCCAACCTGGCGGACCAGGGCACGCGGCTGCGCACCGTCCTGACGCCCCTCCTCTGGACCCAGCACTCCCCCGACTGCTTCGACACCTACTCCGCCGGCATCGTGCTCATGCAGCTGGGGTGAGCTGTGGGGTCGAGGGGGCGTGGAGTGGCGTGGTGGGTGCAAGGGGCGGGTGACGGAGCGGAGGAGGCATATGCAACAGGGCGCAGGTAGCCAGCTTGCTTGCTTGCCAGGGTGGCACCCATCATGCTGCCTTCCCCTCCCTCACCCTCCCCTCCCCCTCCCCCGCAGCCTGCCCTTCCTGCGCACCACCTCCTCCCTGCGCACCTTCAACGGGGCCCTGGCCCGCTGCAACCACGACCTGGAGGAGTGGCGCGCCAGGTGGGCAGGGAGGGGGGCTGGAGCCGCTGCCGCTGGTGCCTGCAGTGCAGCCGGCTGTGTACTTTGCCGCGGCGTGCCTCGACACACGTATGACAAACCCCTGCCCCCTGCCGTCAGCGCCCCAACCGACGCCTCCACCCCGTGCCCCCACCCCCCAGGTCTGGCCTGCCCTCCCGCCAGACCGCCCTCCTCGACGCCAACGACGGCGCCGGGTGGGACCTGGCCGCCAACCTGCTGCGCCCCCGCCAAATCGTGAACGACGACAGGGGCAGCGTGATTTTCCTCAACACCGGCCGCGCGCCGCGCCTGACGGCCACCGGCGCGCTCAAGCACCCCTTCCTGCGCGCGGCGCTGCGCGCCGCCCCCGCCGCCGCGGCGCCGCCCTCGCCGGGCAATCGCGGCGGCAGCGGCAGCAGCGGCAGCGCGGGGCGCAGCCGCGGCGGCAGCCGCGGCGAGGCCGCCGCTCCTGTGCTGGCCACGCGTGCCAGCGGCGGCGGGCGCGGCGGCGGCGGCGCGCTCAAGTCTGTGTGGGGCGCGCTCAAGGGCAAGCTGTTTGACCTGGAGGCCCGGGTGATGCAGGTGGGTGTGCAGGGGTTGGGGACTCGTGCTCTCTGGTGGTCCCTCCTTGCAATGCGCCTGTCGCAACACGACGGAGGTGGTGAGGTGCAGCCCTGACCCGCCACCGCCACCCCCACCCCCACCCCACCCACCCACCCTGCAGGAGGCGACGGCCACCGAGGTGCAGACCAACAAGGTCACCCAGCTGCGCAGCGACGTGGCGGCGGGGCGGGCCAGCGCCTCAGACCTGCGCAAGGAGGAGTCTGTGCTGGTTGGCATGCAGCGCGGCCTGACCTCCTCTGTGAAGGAGATGAACAGCGTGTACGGCGCCGCCCGGGGGTTCTTCTCCGCGGTGCTGGGCAGCAGCGGCGGCAGCGCGAAGAGCGGCAAGGGCGGCAGCGGGAAGGGCGGCGGCGGCGGCAGGAGCGCCGCGGCTGCGGGGGACGAGCAGCAGCAGCAGCAGCCCGGCAAACGCATGCCCAAGTGGGCTGCCAAGGAGGTGCCTCTTGAGCAGGTGAGGCATGTGACCGACCTCCACAAGCAACATGCACGACCCGCTGCAACCCTGCCTGTCCCCCCCCCCCTCCACGCACCCGCTGTCGCTGCATAGCACCAAGCCCAGCATGCCCACCGGCTCTGCACCCATCCTCGTCTGCGCCCTGCATCCCTCCCCCTCCACCCTCCCCCAGGTGCCTGGCGCGGTGGTGCCCAGCCGCCGGCGACAGGAGGCGGAGCCTGCGGCAGCAGCGGCGTACCAGGCAGAGGAGGAGCAGGAAGAGGATTCTGTGGCGGCGGCAGAGGCGGCGGGCGCGGCGGCGGGCGTTGCGGTGTCGCAGGCGGCCACCGGCTTCTTGGTGGGTGCGGGGGCGCTCCTGGGCTGTGAGCTGGGCGTGCCTGTGCGGCAGGCGGGCGGTGCCGTGGCGGCAAGTGAGTCAGTGTGGTCGTGACCGCGAGCCGGGTGGCGCGCTTCCCTCAGCTCACCCCTCCCCCTGGGCCTTCCCTCTCCCCCCCTCCCTGCAGAGCTTTGCTGGCAGGGCCGCGTCCGGGCTCTCCAGCTTTGCGGCCTCCATCAGGGAGCAGGCCAAGAAGGGCGCGGCAGAGGCGGCGGCAGAGGCGGCGGTGCAGAAGCGGGTGGGGCTTTTGGCAGGGGGGCAGGGGGCTGGTCAGGGGGCAGGAGCGCTGGGGGAGCGCAGCGGAGGCGGGGCTGGATGGGGGGGCGCAGTGCAAGGCCCCAGGCGCCGTGCCATGCAGCCCTGCCCTGCAACCTGGGCAATGACTCGCAGCGACGCTGCCAGCCAGCCTGCCAACGTGGCCCCCCTTCCTGCGCAGGCTGCTGCCGCCTACCTGGAGGCGCTGCAGGCGGTGCAGCCGGCGCTCACGCCCATGTCTAGCTTCGGCCAGGCAAGTGGGCGGGCGTTGGTGCAGGGCAGGCGCGCGTGTGCGCTGCGCGCCGCCCCAGGTTCCATCCATCCATCGACGCAGCAGCCTGCGGTCTGCGCTACTTTCAACGCGTGTCCGTGTGACAGGCTCACTTGCAACTCCTCCTCCTCCTCCTCCTCCTCCTCCTCCTCCTCCTCTCAACCCCCCTGCACCCCTGCCTGCGCAGGCGTCCTTCAAGGTGCCAGAGTCCGCCGCCTACTCGGTGCTGTCGGAGCGGCGGCGCGAGCAGATCTTCACCGCCTACGTGACCGCGCTGGACCGGGCGGAGCGCGCGGCGCGCAGCAAGGCGCAGGCGGCGTACCAGGTGGGTGGTGCGTGGGTGGGGACAGGGCGGTGAGGTGGTTGAGACGACGGCACATCCTGGGTGCGCTGGGCGCGTACACGTAGTCGAGTGCTTCAGGTACAGGGAGGTGTATGCAGCTGATACATATCCTCTCACGCCCCCCCACCCCGCCCCGCACCCCCACCCCGCACCCCCGCCCCGCTGCCTCCCACCGCTGCGCTGCCACCCTGCCCTGCTGCCCTTCCCTCAGGACCTGCTGGTGACGTGTGTGCTGGACGAGGGGCTGGCCTACTCTGAGTTCGAGGCCAGCCACGGCAGCGACGCGCGCTTCCAGGTGCGCGCCCTGCCGCCGGGCTGGGTGCAACGCTGGCAAGGCATGCTGGCCTGCTTGCATTGCCACTCCACCCACCCGCCCACCCACCAACCAACCCACTCGCTTGTGCTAGCAGGGGCTCGGCGAGGCGGAGCGGGCAGCGGCCTTCGAGGCCTTCACCTCCCGCATGCGCGCCGCCCGCGAGGCGACAGAGCGGCGGGAGGCAGAGAAGGCAGAGGCGGCGGCGCGGGCGGCGGCGCGCTCCGCCGCCCGCGCCGCCGAGCAGCAGGCGCGCGAGGTGCGCGCGGCGCGGCGCGCCGCCGAGGTGGCGGCGGCGGTGGCGGCGCCCGACGCGGCGGCGGAGGTGGCGTTCCGTCAGCTCATGGCTGGTGAGGCTTGAATGCGTTGCAGCGGCGGCAGGGGCGTCTGCGCGGCAGAGGGGCGCTTGGCGCACGCCTAGCAGGGCAACCGGTCGAACTAGCAGCTGCAGGGGGTGCGCGAGGCGGCGCTCTGCGAGGAGGGCGAACGGGACACAGCGGTGTGCCTGCTGCGCCTGCCGACCGCCGGCCCCGCCTGCCTCCCCCTGTGTGTGCAGAGCACAAGGACATGATTGCGGCGGGGGCTGGCTACGCCCAGCTCAAGCTCAAGATGTGGGCGGATCCGCGGTGGGTGGGTGGGAAGCACGCACTTGTCGTTGTTCGCACACAGGCGGGCTGCCGTGGTGCAGCACACCGCAGCAACCTGCACCTGCACCGTGCTGCCGCATCTGCCCCTCCTGCCTTACCTGCCCTGCCCCCTGCCTCACCTGCCGACCCACACTTTGCAGGTTTGACGCCGTCCCGGAGCAGCGGCGCAGCCAGCTGTACGGAGAATACTCGGCGCTCCTGCAGGAGGCAGGCCTGCTGGTCGGCGGCGCCTCGGCGCCGGCGCCGGCGCCGGCGGGCGGTGAGGGCGCCACCCAGGACGAGGCTGAGCTGGACTGGCTGCGCCAGGAGCAGGCCCGCCTGAAGGAGGAGTATGCCAAGTGAGCGGGTTGCGGGTGCTGACGGCGCATTGGGGTGTGTGTGCGGTGTGCATGCTGCGTTTCTGGGGATGCACTCTTGCACCGGCCTGCATGCCCCTGCCCTGCGCACCACCAGCCAGCGCCGCCTTGCTCCTCTCCTGCATCTGCCACACGGTGCTTGCGTGCCCGGCTGCCCTCCTGCGCACGCCCGCTCTCCGGCCCGCTCCACAGCAGCCAGCAGGCAGTTCACGTGGACGTGTACGCCCCTCACCTGCTGCCTGCTCCCTCTGCTTCGCAGGATGGAGGCCAAGCTGCGCACGATGGAGCAGCGGCTGCAGCTGGACGGCAGCGCGGTGGCGGTGGGCGCTGCCGACATGGTGGCGCAGGTGGGAGGGCAGACGTGGAGGGCGGGCGGCGTGCTTACACAACGACGCGTTGCAAGCACGGCTATGGCATGTTCTGGGTGTCAGTGCATGCAGGGAGCCAGGGCTGCAGGCGCGACGACAGAGAGCGCACTGCAGACACGCGCGCCGTTCCCTCCCCCCAACTGCCGCGTGCAGGCGTTGGAGGCACTGCCGCCTGGCACCGCCGCCGCCGCTGTGGTGGAGGAGGGCGACTCGACAACCTTCCGGTTCAAGGAAGGCATGCCCTCTGCAGCAGACTACAGCAAAACGGTGGAGACCATCAACGGCACGCACGCCGCCAAGTGAGGCACCCCGCGGCGCCGGCGCTGCCACACCGCGGCGTGGTGCGCCCACCCAAGCGCCCCGCCACATTCGCCCACCCACCCAACGCTCTCCTCACCTGGCTGGGGGGGGTGGCACTACCCCCACCCCTCCACCCCCCACCCCCACCCCCTTCCGGCCCAACCAACCCACAGTCTCGAACTAAGACAAGCCTCCTAACCTCCTTACCCGCAAACCCGGGTGCTCCCTCGTACCACAGCCCCCATGCATATGGCGGGCCGCCCTGTGGGCGGCCGCCCGCCCGCCGCGGCGCGCGCTCCCTCTTACTACTCCCCTCTTGACCGCACGCATGCGATTGCCCCTGGGGCCAGCGCGACGGGCTGCGCGGCAGGATGCGCGACCCGCGACCCTTACGCCCTTCGACACATGCACCGCCTGTGGCCTCCCTGCCCCCTGCTGCCGCGCGCCGCCCCCTCTCGTCTACCCCGCGCTCTTCACCGGCTGACCATTTCATGCGCAGCGCTTGCCTGCAGGAGCGGCGCAGCCTGATTTTCCACGACCCAGTCCTGTACCCACACACCTCATCCACCCACCCCGCTCACAACCCCTCACCACTCAGTTTTGACCTTCGGCCCCCCCGACCTCCGATCCCTTTGCTTCTCTCCTACTACCCGGCCCTCCCTCCCCTCTCCTTGTGCCCCTCACGACGCTCGCTGACCCCCCCCCCCTCCGTCCTCGCTGCAACGCCGAGTGAGTGCCGCTCCGCTCCGCCCTTCTGAGTCCCCCCCCCCCCCCTGCCCCCCAAATGCTGTCCCCTTATTGCCCCCCCACCCCGCCCTTGTGGCGCGGGGTGCGCGCCGAGCTGATTCAAGGCCCCTGCGCCCCTGCCTGCCCTACCTAGCGACGCCCTGCGATTCCTGCGATTGCCGGCCGGCCTCATATGCCCCCTATTGCTCCCCACCTTTCCATCCACCTTTCGTTCTGGTTGTGAGAGGAGCCCCCCCACCTGCGCCCGCCGCTGCGCCTGTCCCTTGCGTGCGCGTGTGCCGCATGGTGCCCGCCCATCTCCGTGCCTGCCCACCGCTGCACAGCAAGCGCGCAGCGGACATTTTTACTGGCGCCGCACCCTGCCTGCGTGAAGGCGACCCGAGCTGCATTCCGATCCTCTTGCCCTGCCCTGAGCCGACACTGGAATATCACAAGTGAGCAGCCACGTCCGTCAGCCAGCCAGCAGGATTCCAGGCCCCATCGCACGTAGGGCCCATCGCATGTGTGTTGCAGTGCACGCCTGCCAGCAACCCTTCGGAGGAAGTTCCTCTCCATCATCCGTTCACAGTATCTGAGCGTGCGCCGCCCAGTAGCTGCACGCCGCCTCGTACGCCGCCCTGTCGAGCGGCATGCCGCTGCCGCCCTCCTCGCGACCCAGGGCGTTGCGCATCATGGTGATGGGCTGCGTGCATGCCAGGTTGAGCGGCAGGGCTGCTAGGAGCACACGCAGCAGAGGCGCCGGGGCAGACTGCTGCTGCTGGTACCGCAGGCCATGCCGCACAGCCAGCAGCACCAGCCAGCAAGTATGGACACTAAACAGCGTAGGGGGATGCGCCTGGGCAGCCTACGCCCTGCTCGTCTGCCACTACAATCACCGGGCAGACACAGCCCCGTGTGCCCCCTGCTCTCACCGCCATGGGCGTCTCGTAATCCTCGTCTTGCGCCTTGATGCTGCAGCAGCGGCAACCGACCGTGACGGCAGCAGGCTCAGCCGCAGCAGGCCAGTGGGGTGCGGAACTTGATGTGCCTCTGTGCCTTGCCACCGCCCAACCAACCGAATCCCCGGCTGAGCGTGCGGCTGGGTGGGCCGCAGCACCGGCACCGGCTCTGCTGTCAGCTGCCGCACCTCTGCCCTGCGTAGCTTCTTCCCGAATATACCCCTGCGTGAACATAGGAGAATGTACCCCTGCATGCCCTCACCTAATGATGCCCCAGGGCGAGTCTGGCAGCAGATCCCCCGCGCCTTCCTTGCTAGGCATGGCCTCGTACTCCTTGTTCAGCTGCTCCCGCGAGTACAAAATCACGTCCAGCCACTTGGCCTGCCAACAAAAATACCGGAACATTTGGTGATGTGTGATGGTGACTGATGAAGCGAGGGGGTGGCGTTAAGCAGCTGCCGCTGGCTGCGCGCTGCCTGCGCGCTGGCTGTGCGTCACATCTGCTGCCGCTGCAAGCCACGGTAATGCAATGCGCACATTCTCACCTCTGTTGGCTGCACAGTGCCCGCAGGGAACCAGCGGGTGAGGACTGCCAGCTCCTCGGGTCGCCGCCGAGTGTAGCCTGCAGCGCAGGCAGGCCGGGTGGAGGGCGGTGTGGGCTGGTGGGGGAGCAGGAGGCGCAATTGGTGCGTGACTGACTGACTGACTGACTGACTGCGTGCAGCACAGTGTGCTGTCGAATCTGCAGCTGCCGTCACAAACTAAACCAGCCAGCCTCCCTGCAGGCCCCCAAGGTACCAAACTTCCGATCGATGCGTCGGGTTTCTGCACCCACCAGACTGCAGCAGGTGTCGGTTGCCGTCGGTTATGGGCAGCGCGCCAACAGGGATGCCGCTCCATTCGTTGGGCAGGAAAATGTGCCTGCACAGCGGCATGGCGGGTCAGGAGGCGGCCGCAGACAGCAGCACGTCAGCAGCACGTTAGCCTGCATGCGGCGCAAGGGCAGCACAAGGCACACTGCCGCCAGTGCGCGCGTTGGCCACGGGGATGTGCTGTCATAGCAATGCATAGACGGACAGTAGGCATTGCAGCAAAACGACAAGAGCTGAGGCAGCATAAGAGTTCCCGGTTGCCTCGCGAGAGTGCCAGGCCGACTGACTTGCAGAAAGGCGCGTAGCCGTCTGCGAGCGGGCGGCCGGCATCGAACGCTGCCTGCACTTTATCCATGAACTGCTGCTTGTCCACGTGCGCCAGCCGCGTGCCCGCAAACGCCTGCAGCAGCAGAACTAGACGGTTGCATCAGCCGGCCCGGCGGCGTGCAGCGGCGGCAGGCGGCGGCGGCGGCAGGTGGCCCTCCCGCCGCAGCGCGCGCCGGCTTGATGGCTAGCGCGCGCCGGCATGATTGCTAATCGCACGCACCAGATCGTGCCACTGGCGAAGCGCGAAGTTGTCGAGAAAAAAAGTCTGCGAGTGCAGGAGGACCATCGTGGTTGCTCGGCGCTTCTTGAAGCAAGCTGGGCCGGCTTGGCAACAACCCACGATGCGAGGCGACAGCGCGATCATCGGCGCAGAGGGCTGTGAGAGCACTGGCGCGCTGACACTGATGACGGCCGGTGTGCGGCATCACCTGATGCATCAGAGATGCCAGCTGGCTCCAGGCGCGGCGCAGCGGCATCGCGGAGGCGGCAGCAGACATCCCTGTGACGCCCCCATCTGCGCCCAGGATACTTGTGGGTATTGCAAGTGGCAGCATCGCGGGGTGCCAGGGCGCTGCTGGGAGCATGGAGCAGGGGCGGCACGCGGCAAAGAGCTTCAGGAGAAGCAACCACGTGACGTTGCATAACTGACTGACTGACTGACTTACACCTGCTAGAGCAAATGAATGCGCAGGCCCCCGGCTCGGATGCGCAGAGCCGGGGAAGAGAGAGGGGGAGGAGGGAGGGCACGAGGGAGCATCAGACAGGCACATGGGAACTTGGGGGGCGGCGGGGGGAGAGAGGCTGTTATGGCACACAGCTAGGCGCGCAAGGGGAGTGAGGGAGAGGGGAGGTGGGAGGGGAGGTGGGGGAAGGGGAGCGGTAGGGGAGTGGCGGAAACTAGGTGGGCTGGGTGTCAGTGATCGAGGCATGTCGTCATGGGGTGGTGCTAGGTAAAACCCCCAAAACCCTAGCACCGGTGCGCAAGCACCATGCCCAGGGCCCACGCGCGCACACAGTGCGGGGGGGCCGAGCCCTGGGGTTGGGATGTGACGACACACTGACACCGAGTAGCCGGGGCCCTCCGATTAGGGGACCATCCCTCCGGCTACCCGCCTGCGGCGGCGCAGAGCAGCACAGAAACGGGAGAGGGAGTCGGCTGGCTGCTGGAAGAAGGCATGCAGGGGACGGTCGGACTCGAGAACTGAGGGCTCAAACAGGGGGGGCCAGCGGGCGCGCTCGGTGGCATAGAGGGGGCAATCAAACACAATGTGGGCGAGTATCCTCAACGCCGCCAGGCTGCTCGGCAGCCACGCAGTGTGGGCACAGGCGCTGCTCGCGCGCCATCCTACAGTGGCGGCCCGTCTCCTCGGCGCCCCAGTGCTTGCCAGTCCGCAGCTCCGTGAGGCCGCGGCGGCAGCGCAGTTCGCGCACTGCTGTCACTTACTCTGCTCTGCTGTAGCCGTCTAGGGTGCAGGCCTCTGGCCGCACCACACAGAAGTAGTGCCGCAAGAGAGTGTGCTGCGGCTGCGCTCATGCATCCGGGTAATGCAGCAACGGGCGAGGGGCAGTGATGCAGCACTGAGAACGGAGGATATGGAGGGAGAGTGAAAGATACCACCGGTGGGTTGTAGGAGATACATATATACAGTGTATATGTAGTAGGATGCCCAGTGGCCATCCCACGGATCGGCAGGTGAACGCATCCTAAGCAAATGCGGTGCTTCCAAGCAAGCGCGTTGCTTTTGAAGGAGATACGGTTTGTGTGTGGCTCGCGTGTTGTGTTGTTAAGCCGCAGTGGCAGCCACACATGGCTGCGGCGCGGAGCACATGGGACGACGCGTCGACCGGTCGGTAGGAGGGGCCTTGAAGAAGGGGCCGGGATTCTTGCGAGCCGTTCCGCTGGCAAATTTGGCAAATAAAAAAACCCGGCAGAAAGGAGCGTTGGGAAGGGCGGCGGCGGCGTGCGGCGGCGGGGTGCGAGCAAAAGTTTCGGTTCTGTGCGGGAGTGCGGGTGAGGTGGACTTCATGAGTAGTCGGGATGTGGTCAAGGTGCTAAGCTAAAGTGGCAGTCAGTAGGAGTAACTCGGCGCAGACGGCGATCAGCAATTGCAGACCTGTGAGTGGGGCCAGGCACCTACTACACGGGCATTTCTGCAACAGCCGCTAGCCGGCTGGCTGGGCCTTGCGCGCACGCTTGCAGGCGTGAGCTGGGGGACGCGACGGCGGTCCCGTCACCCGCCGCTCTCCGCTCCTGCTCCGTGGCTGTTGCCTCCTCCCACCTCGACCCTGCCACATGCCCGTGCTGCCAATGCAGGCGGCTCCACATGATCGTGTAGCCATGAAGGCAGCTCTTGAGATCAGCAACCCTACGGATGCTGCGAAAACGACTAGCCCGGTGCAGCTGGCTGCGGTGGCGGTGACGTTGACGGTGAGCCTAGGCCTGCACTAACCCCAGCACCACCCGGCATGAATGGATGTCCGCTTCCCATCAAACAACCGCGTGCAGGTGCCAACTTGCTCTCAGGCCCTTCGGTGCCTCTCCCTGCCCCATCCAGGCCCTGGTGTGCGGCTTCGTGGGCGCATCCCTATGCCAACCAAGCATGCAAGGGCGCATCGTGTTTGGCGGCGGAGCGCAGCAGGCCACTCCCGAGACCTGCGCGCACCTGCTGCAGCGCAAGGTGGGAGGCAACAGCTGGGGGGCGTGGCCAGCACTTGGTTTCCCCCAACCGCCGCACGTCTGGGCGTTGGCTGGTATGCCTGCGTGTTGCCTATGCTAGTGGGGCTGGCATGCCGCTCAGCTGCACGGGTGAGCTATACGCGGCGTGTAATAATCGGCCTGCGTCGCTGGCCTCCACAAGAACCTGGACAGGGGGTGTTTAGGTCACCTGCCTGCCTTCCGGGACTTCCGCCCTGCCGGGCACCATCCCCCTACTGCTAAAGTCCCAGCTGCATTGCTCGACAGCCGCCACCCCGCTGCCTCTCTGCCCGTCGCTTGCCCGCCCCCTGCCTGCCATTGCACACTCTGTTTCACCACGGCTTGGCTTGTCCGTTTATGCAGGTTTTATGCAGCCCGCCCGACAACCAAGACTATCCTTTGGCGCAGCCGGGTGCAACATCCAACATCCTAGACTTGCCAGCGTTCGCTCAGCGGTTGTGGGACAAGTATCAGGCGCGGCTGCAGGGGCCCACCGCCACGGGGTCCACCATCGTTTACAAGTGCGTGGCAGGCACTATGTGTGGCGGGTGGGGCGACCGCCTGCGCGGGATGACGACGCTCTTTTACTACGCCCTGCTCACCGACTCGCAGGCAAGTGTTGGGACGGTGCCCTCCAGGGGGGGGGGGTGAGGTCGGCGGAGCACAACAACACGGGCAAAAAGCCAAGCCATGCGCACAGGATGCAATGGTCCTCCCTCTCAAGTGGCCTGCCCAACCGAGTGTGCCTTGCCTGCGCCGCCCTGTGCACCGTGCAGTTTGACATCGTCGCCATGCGCCCGCTGGACCTGGCCGCTGCCTACCCGCGCATCACCCAGCGGCGGCCGGCGCAAGCGTACAGCGAGAAGGGGGCGCGGGGCGAGGTATGGATGACCAGTGGGATGAACAGACACATGCAGTTCCTGGCCACCGCCGACCTGCGCGCCAAGGTCGGGCACGGCCAGGTGCATGTTGTCCGCAGCAACGGCTACCACTGGCACCTCACGCGGCGCAACCCGCACCTGGCGGAGCTTGTGGCGTTTTACCAGCTGGATATCGTCACCATTTTTGACATGTTTCGGGTGGTCATGGAGCTCTATTTCTCGCAGCTCAGCCCGCAGCTGCGGGGCCTAGTGGAGGAGCAGCTGCATGGGATGGCGGTGCAGGGGCAGCATACACACCGTGTGGGGGTGTAGATACGCAATGGCGGCAGCTGGAACGACCCCATCCGCCACCCCACCAAGTCTGCTCGGACGTTTGCGGACCAAGCGTTATTGGCGTGCAAGGAGGTGAAGCGGGGGGAGCTTGCTTTGAAAGCATGGTTAGCCGAGCGTGGCTGCGCAGAGAGCGTGGGCGGGAGTAGTGGTCGTTGCCCTCCCTTGTTGCTCAGCGGCCCATTACGCGGTTGTCTGCACTGAGCAGCGCGGCCCTTCTACTGGGCTTGTCGTTGCTGCCTGCGCATGCCTGCCCATGCCTGCCCATGCCTGCCCATCACAACCCTCGGATGGCTGGCTTACGCCTCCTTCTCCCTCTTCTTGGCACGATGCAGGCTGCCCCCACGCCGTGCTGGGTCTACGTGACCTCCGACTCGCAGCCAGCGCAGGACGTCTTTCTGCAACACATCCGCACGCAACAGCCCAAGGTGCACGTGACGGGCGCGGGGGGCACGCCCATGCACGTGGACAAGTCGGCCTTTGATGTCAACGACACCGCTAGCCAGCTCAAGCCACATGTGGACTGGGAGTTGTTGCGTCGCATGGACCACCTGGTGACCAGCAGGAGCGGCTTTGGCGAGACGGCGGCCTGGGCCAGCGTCATCCCCACGGAGCGGTTGTCACAAGAGAACGACACCTTTCATGCCTATGACAGTGTGATTGGCATGCCGGCGGGCGTGCACTTGTGAGCTGCCCCAACCACCTCGTACTTGCCCAATCGCCGCAACACTCCAACACCCAAAGCATCGCGACTTGTGTGCTGCATGACGGCCCTCATTGCACGTTTGATCCTCCGCTCCCAACACCTCACCCTCTTCTCTCCCCTGTTTCATCTTGCAAGTAGGGCACTGCTGCCCTCTGTTGTTCCTCTCGCCTGTCTTGCTGACCGACTGCTCAACATAACCTTGCCTCCCCCTCCGCCATGCACGACCCCCTACTTGCAATTGTTTCTCCTCTCTCCCCCCTTTTCATCAGCGGCATCTCCCCTACCTCCTCCCGTCTTCCCCGGTCACAGCTGCGCCGGGCCCTGTGGTTCTCTCGCAGAACACAAACAGGTGTAACACAGTACAGTACAGTCACTTGACAAGCTGCAAGCTTTCGTTTTGCCCAACAGCCCGGGATGGCCCATGCCATCTTCAGTACTGCATTTCTTTAATCATCGTTCCTTCCCTCGTTGCATTGCCAGTCACGCATCTTCCAGCCAGGCACAGCGCAATCATCGGAGCGAAGGGCTGCGAGAGGTGACGGCGGGCGGGACACGACTGGCAGCGCAGCGGCATAGCGAAGGCGGCAGCAGTCATTCCTGTTGCACCCAGCCTGCTCCCATGATATGTGTGGGTACTGCAAGCGGCAATATCACCGGGTGCAGGACGATGCTGGGAGCATGGAGCACGGGTGGCACGCGGAAAAGTGCAGGAAAACAACCGCATGGCGTTGCATGCGTCCTGCTGCTGCGCAGCAGCAGAAATGATACAACAACGGGTGAGGGCAGTGATGCAGAAAAGGAAATGGAGGATCAGGAAGGCAGTGTAGGGTGGGTCACAAAGTAGTGGGGTGGTGGGATGGGTGGGCAGTGCGAACGTATTGTTCCTAAGTGCACGCGGTGCTTCCAAGCAGACGCGTGGGTTCGGCTCGCGTGTTGTGTTGGCATGCCGCAGTGGCAGCCACACATGGCTGCTGCGCGCAGCATATGCGGGCAACGGTGGGAGGGAGGGGCTGAGGAGAAGGGCCGAGGGTTCTTCTGAGCCGCATGCATGTTGTTCCCGTTGCCTTAACGGTAGGCATGGCAAAATTGGCAGAGAGCGCCGTCGTTGTATATGGTGGGGCAGGGTGCGAGGGACACAGTTTGCGCTGTGTAGGGAGTGCGGGTGAGGGTGGCGTCAGGGGTCGAGTTGTGGTCAACTTGAAGGTACAAAGCGAGAGGGCCGGGTCAGCTGAAGGCGCTGCAGCGCAGTCGATGGCGTGCAGGCACGTGCAGCGGCAACTGTCTCCATGCCTACGCCGGCGAAGCGCGGCACCCCCGCAGCAGCCCTGCCTCCTGGCAGTCGACTAATCTGGTCCAAACGTTATGGTGATGTGCCCACCCTGCCTGCCCTGCCCACACGCGCCTTGCTAGTGATGCGCTTCTCCGCCGCCAGCACCACCCCATCCTTGGCCAGCACTCCAACGCATGAGCCAGCGTTGGAGATGGCCTCCATGGCATACCTGCGCAGCAGCGACAGGCACAAAGATTGAGTAGAACAGAGTGGCAGCGGCGGGGCGGCGGGGTGATCGACCGGTGGCCGCGAGCAGCTGGCGGCCTGCTGCACGACTCACTCTACTTGGTAGAGCCGCCCCTCGGGCGAGAAGATTGTCGTGCGCTGCAGGGAGAGAGGAACAGGAAGTCGGCGGTGATCGGCTGCTGCCTCCGTTCGCCACAGCGCCCCGCGAGCTCTCGGCAACCGCACCATCACGCCATCGCACCGAATCATAGCGCCGCGCCATTGCTGCGAGGGTTGTGTGGAGCATCGCCACAGCGGCCTGGCGTCGACACAGCGCAGCAGCCCCACCTGAGATGGACAGTGAGATGGAGACGCAGCCTGCTGGCTCCCCTTTGGACTCCTACTCAATAATCATATTGTTCGACCGACTGACCAGCCCCACCTGAGATGGACAGGCAGTCCGCTTCCAGTGCCTCCCCGATAGCGCCAGCGAGGCGCTTCAAGTGGCGAGTCAGCGCGCCAAACCCTCCGAAGCTCAGCGGGGACTGGATGCCGCTGCAGGGAGGCAGGCGGGGTGGGGGAAGGGGGAGGGGGAGGGCCCCCAGACACGAGGTTGGGGCTGGAGTGAGGGAGGGGTGGCTACATGTGCTGGCAGCAAAGGCGGATGGACAGCGGGGCGGCAGAGCGCTCAGGCGGAGCCCTCCGGAAACCCTGCCCACCCTCACGGTGCCTGCGCGTGCCTCCCAAACCCATGCCGTGCCTGGCGTCGCCGACTTGCAGCACCCGAGGGAACGCCGGGCGCAGCGGCGACCTCCGGAAGGTGGGGAAGGCTCCAAAGAGGATGCGTTGCACCTGCAGGAGGAGGGAGGGCACGGTGACGGGTGTTGTAGCACGGGGTCAGGGCGGTGGAGTCCAAGGCACGAGGCCAAGGCTGTGGACAGGCAGCGGTGCACAATGCTGGTGGCAGCGTGGCCAGCATGCTGCAGCTTCCCCGGAGCGGTGCGCCCCTGCCCTGCCCCCACCTGCAAGTCGTCGAGGCTGATGCCCTGGTAGCGAGGCATCTCTCGCCAGTACGTCTCCATCAGGGCCTCAAGGCTGGGCCGGGAGCGGTATGACCGACCGACTGCATTAGCCTCCTTCGACCGGCAGAGTGCCTCCCTGTCCTCCCGTCGCTGCTCTGGCGCGCAGTCGCCAAGGGCCCGGCTGTGCTGGGGTCTGGCATTGTATACGTCAGGCCCTGCCGATGGGTGACTGACGGCCCAGACGCGGTGCGACCGACCACCAGCACACGCAACGGCCGGGCTCCCAAGGTCGAGCAGAGGAGGCAGCAGTTGCAGTCGAGCAATCGACTCCTGCTGCTTCTAAAGCTTCCAGTGACCGGTCGGTCGACTGACTTGGCCCGCAAGGGATGCACTCGCAAGGGTGTAGCAGTCGGTTGAGCCCAGTAACTGATGAGTGATTAAAAGTTTACTTAGGCCTGCGCCAGGTGCGGCGGCGGCCTGCAGTGGGGCGGGCAGGAGGCAGGCAGAACCAACATACGGCCAAGCTCACCTGCTGCAGCTGCTGCGCATGAAACCTTCTGCCATCATGTCGGCAGCGGTTTGCAGCAGGCGCGGCGCCACCTCGCCCTCTCTCTCCAGGCAGCCTGCCAGCCTGCAGCAGGGCGGGCGGGTGGGGGCAGGCGGGCGGGTGGGTGGGTGGTATGAAGGCTGCGGCTGCGTTGTGCACTGCGCATTGTTCAGCGGCCCCTGCGCCTCAATGTGCCCTTCTGGACAGCAGCATTCCGCTCTGCCCTGCCCTGCCTGCCACTAGCTGCCAGCGTCTCGCCCACCCACCTGCGGCAGGCCACTGACAGCTGCTCCGCAAGCCCCCCGTGGCTGCTGCTGCTGCTGCGCCGCCCCCCGTGCCGCCACCCTTGCCGCCAGCCTTCCCAGCCGCCGCAGCAGCACCAGCGGCGCCGGCATCGCGCTGCCCGAAGCCGCCCGCCGCCGCCGCCAGCTCGGGGGGGCCGCCAGCGCCCAGCGCCGGGTCTGCCAGCCTGCGGTACGGCAGCCCCGCCTTGAGCGGCGCCGGCAGCAGTGGCAGCAGCGTGGCAACATGCAGGTGGGCAGCAATTGACCGTCAGCAAGTGTGACAGCTCAGCCGAAGCAGACTTGGCTGGTCTGGCACACAGCTTGCACAGCATTGGCATGCACGTGGGCACTATCGTGCATGCTGCGGGTGTGCTGCGAGTAAGTGCTGGCAGGTGGGATCAGCAGGCAGGCTGATATAGGGGACGACAACATTTTCTGCAGAAGGCAGCGGCAACGACGGCATTGGTCCCTCTCACATTGCGCCCTCTCCCTGTACTGGGTTCCTTGTGCAGGATGCGTTGCTCAGCAACCAGAGCGCCGCCAACCTGCGCGTCACGCTGGCTGCCAAATCAGGTGCCGCTCGTCGCCTGGCAAAGCACCTGTCGTCGGCAACGCCGATCAAAGGCCTAACATTGTTCAGCAGCATTGCTGGGCTGCTGGGCGGTGGTGGACAGGCCAGCTATGCCATCGCCAATGCAGCCCTTGATGGGCTGGCAGATGGATGGCAGGAGCAGGGCATTGCCGGCACCAGCATTGCATGGGGCGCATGGGGCGGCGCCGGCATGGCAGCCGCAGGTGTGGGCATTGCTGCGCGGCTGCATCGTATGGGCATAGCCGCCATTGCTCCACCGGCAGGCCTTGCAGCGCTGCACCAGGCAGTTTTGCTGTCTGTGGCAGCAGGCAGCAGCACGCTGATAGCAGCAGGGCTTGTGTGGGAGCGCCTGCTGGTGGATGGTCGCCAGCACCAGCCCTTCTATGCTGAATTCGTAGATGCGTCAGCAGCTGCTGCTGCTCAGCAGCAGCAGGCCGGTTATGCCGGGGATGTTGTCATTACGGTCACCTTCAGCCAGCCAGCCAGCAGCAGTAAACCTGAGGCAGGTTTAGCTCAACAGCCGATGATGCCTACGGACAGCAGCCAGCCTGCCTGGCGAGTCTTGTCAATCAGGCAACGAACCGCTTACTTTACAGAGAAGGTGTGGCACTCATCAATTACCTACGATCACCGGCTGGTACATGCGCTATCGCAGCTGAGGGCGGGCGATGCGGGCGGCGTGCTGGAGGCTGCCGGCGGCGGCCTGAGGTGCGCGCGCGAGCGTCGACGGTTCGGTCGACCCCGCCGCACACAGCAGTGGCCTGCTGCGACTGGCTGGCCGTGCTTGTTGCGGAGATGCAGCTGGTTGGAAGGCACAGCATGCTGTGTGCCCTGGCATGCCAGCGCCTGTGCACCGCCCTGCAACGCAGTGCAGCACTGAGCGGGCACCGCTCTCGCCCAACGCCTCGCTCGCCATCAACGTACCCCTTCCTGCTTGCGCTCCCTCTTTGGCGCAGCCACGTCCTGGCGGCGGCGCAGAGCGGGCAGCTGGGCGTCAGCGAGGCGCTGCAAGCGGTGCGTGCGCTGGCAGAGCGCGCCATCACCTCCCGCTGGCGCACCGGCGATCGAGGCGCGGCACAGGCTGGCTCCGACTTGCTCGACGAAGCCAACGAACTCCTGGGCGTACACAATACAAGAATTGTGTGTGTGTGTGTGTGTGTGTGTGTGTGTGTGTGTGGTGTGTGTGTGTGGTGTGTGTGTGTGTGTGGTGTGTGTGTGTGTGTGTGTGTGTGTGTGTGTGTGTGTGTGTGTGTGTGTGTGTGTGTGTGTGTGTGTGTGTGTGTGTGTGTGTGTGTGTGTGTGTGTGTGTGTGTGTGTGTGTGTGTGTGTGTGTGTGTGTGTGTGTGTGTGTGTGTGTGTGTGTGTGTGTGTGTGTGTGTGTGTGTGTGTGTGTGTGTGTGTGTGTGTGTGTGTGTGTGTGTGTGTGTGTGTGTGTGTGTGTGTGTGTGTGTGTGTGTGTGTGTGTGTGTGTGTGTGTGTGTGTGTGTGTGTGTGTGTGTGTGTGTGTGTGTGTGTGTGTGTGTGTGTGTGTGTGTGTGTGTGTGTGTGTGTGTGTGTGTGTGTGTGTGTGTGTGTGTGTGTGTGTGTGTGTGTGTGTGTGTGTGTGTGTGTGTGTGTGTGTGTGTGTGTGTGTGTGTGTGTGTGTGTGTGTGTGTGTGTGTGTGTGTGTGTGTGTGTGTGTGTGTGTGTGTGTGTGTGTAAGCGAAGCGCCGTCAAGCAGGAGGGCTTGCACAACAGTTCCCGAGCTCCCGTTCCGCCTAGAGCTGCTTGCCAACCCTCGGCAGCGCAGCAGCATGCGCTATAGCAGCCGCGCGTTGCGCCACTTGGCGCTGCCGCCGGCGCCGGCACCGCCGCCAAACCGCCGCCGCTGCGCTCGCAAGTTATGAAGCCCGCCGCGGCGCGCAGATGGCGTGTACAGACGATCGCAGCGCCGCTCCTGGTGCTGGCAGCAGTGATGGTGCGTGAGGGGCGCGCAGCGGGTGCTAGGTGCCCCGTTCGCCTTCACTTCACACGTGCTCCAGTCGTGGCCTAACTGTCGCTGACCGCGCCGCGCCACTGCAGGCACTGCACGTCCACCGTAGCCGCTCCAACCTGCTGGTGGTCACGTGCGCATTCACCGCCGTCAGCGGCCATAGCACATCAGGGGCCGCTACAAGCCGGGGGGTCCACGGGTGCAGAGGGCTGACGCAGCACGCAACACATGAACCGGGCATGCTGCTGTTGCGGCAGCGGCGGCAACACCAGCTGGCAGCGGCAGCGCGATTGCCCCCTACATCAGAAGCAAGGTTTGTTGACCCTTGACATATGCAGGCCGGAGGAGTTGGCTGCGCAGCTACCAGAGGCGGCGCTGGCGCCTGCCGCGCAGCCGCTGCAGGCGCGCCTGCACGTGCTGGCCGTTGCTCACCAGACCTCTGATCCTCACGTCGAAATGCTGGTGCGAGTCGCGGCACGATACGGTGTGAACATCCAAGTGTTGGTGCCGCCGCCAGCGCAGCGCCTCAAGGGCTGGTACAACGGCTTGAAGCTCAAAGCGGTGCACGCGTACGTCGCCAACCTGACGGCGGCGGGCGGCACTCACAGCCCGGCAGCCGGCGGCAGCAGCGCCCCAGCTTTGGTGGATGTTTGCATGGATGTGGATGCCACAGATTTGATCCTTCGAGGCACCAAGCAGCAGCTGCTTGCGGGCTACCTGGCGGGCCTGCGCGCGGGGTCCTGGCAGCGCGGCAACGCCGCTGCCGCAGCAGCCGGGCTTCTCGCTTGGGCACAGCCGGGCGGCCAGGCACCTGCGGCAGCAGGCGCGAAACCTGAGGCGTCCGGTGGGGTGCACTCACTGGAGGTGCCGCCCCTGGAGCTGCTGTTCTCTGTGGAGCCCACGTGCTGGCCGGTCGAGCAACGCATGTGGGCAAAAGGGGCTTGCAAGGATGGCGCCTCTTTCTACAGCGAGCAGTATGGGCCTTGGCTCCAACGCCTCCTCCCCGTACCGTTACATCAACAGTGGCAGGTGAGGGGGCGGTGGTGGTTGGTGTGTGAAGGAGGGGGCGGGGCACGCTGGCGGTTGCACGCGTCGGGGGGGCCGATGGGCAGGCTTGCGCAACCGTGCCCAGCCACACCGACTCTCACCACACTCAAACTCCCCTCGCACCCTCACCCCCACCCCCGCCCCCACACACCCCCACATGTATCCCCGTGAACCTGTGCCCGCAAACCGCAGCTTCATTGGCCCCTGCGACAAGGTGCGGCAGCCAGCTGTGTGCCGCTTGTGAAACTGCATATGGCCTAATGAATGTATTATGTTTACCACCCCACCCCACCCCACCCCATCACCACACATACACACACATACCCCCCCCCCCCTCCGGGGGCCCACACACACACATACCCCCGCCTGCTCCCTCGCATACGACAGGTGCGGTGCCTCTTGGATGACAACCTGCCCACCTTTGATGGCAAAGGTGGACGCAGGCAGCTTTTGGGAAGGCGTGGGTCAGTGCTGGGAGTGGCGGGAAGCTCGTGCCAGCACAGCAACGATACCCGCTGCGCAGTTGGTTGCCGCCTCCGCAACCGCGGCATGCACACCAGCTGGTGTACTTGCTGGGACACATCGGGTCCCTCTAGAAGACCATGCTAGGGGTATTGTGAGCAGGATCCCGGAGGATGCAGATGGCGCAGCGAGGTGGAGGCGGGGAGCCGGCGGCGGGGAGGCGGCGGCGCGCGCCGCAGCAACGCCTCAAGCGGGCTTGCAGTGCCTGTGCGATGTGCAGTGCAACCCCATATGCGTGGCGCACACCCACTCCAGAGTCGTGGGCGGGGACACTGGGCACGGGCGCCTGCCAGGCAGCCGGCAGAGCCGCGCCGCGAGGAGCCGCGAGGAAAGCGCCGTGGGGCGGCCGCCGCAACTTGGAAGGGGCGCCCTGTTGGAGGACCAAGCATCCTGGAATCCTGGAGACATGCCGTCCACCTCAACAGGCTATCGCTCTAGCAGAAGCGCCACAATCCCACAAATCGGCGGCCCGGGCGGGCCGCGGGCCCCAGGGGTCGCATCCCAGCCGTAGCGCCCATGCATCACCGTGGGCGCCCTGCCGTCCAATTAGACTCTGCACAACATACAATACACATTGTTGTCTACTTAGACGCTGCAGCGCCACCACGGCTGATGCACAGGGGATTCGCTCACGGCTGAGATCGTTTTGGACTAGCCCTCCGTGGACGGTGTGCGCTGCCGTGAATGGGACGGCCATCTGGGTTTCTTGAAACACGCGGCGCCGCCATGCACGCATTCAGTTTCACAACATGCAAGCTTACGCTTACGGCACCTGCTCTCGCTCCCTGCGCAGGTGCAAAGGGGCGACGCAACCAGTCAGACCGTGAGAAGGGCGCCGGGAGAGCGTGCGTGCGTAAAGAGATGGTGAAGCGTGTGCTGCTTGCTGATTACCCTGGAACGCGCTGTCGTCTAGACAGCTGGTGGACTCCTGTAGGATTGGCAGGGGCACCTGCCGAGCTCCCGACTAACCTGCATTATTGCGTTACTGCATTATTGCAGCTTACGACTGATGGCACAAATGGCGATGACCGGCAGCTTTTGCGCTTGGTGCCCCCCAGCTGGTGAGGTCGGTTGGGCAAGGGTTGTGCTGGTCGTGCACCGGCCGCATGAGGACGTTGTGGGTTTGGAGTGGTGCATGGGAATGCCCCCCCCCCCCCCCCCCCCCCCCCCCCTCGTGCACTTCCTACACTTTATTTCTCTTCTCGTTCACGTCTCCCCACCATGCGCTTCCCTTCCTTGTCATGCTTCCTTCGCCGCAGGTGGTGAGTTCGGTTGGGCAAGGGTTGTGCTGGCTGCGCGTGCACCGGCCGCATGAGGACGGTGTGGGTCTGGAGTGGTGCATGGGAATGCCCCCCCTTGTTCTCTTCCTTAAGTTTACTTCTCTTCTCGTTCACGTCTCTCCACCATGCGCTTCCCTTCCTTGTCATGCTTCCTGCCCCCCAGCTGGTGAGGTCGGTTGGGCAAGGGTTGTGCTGGTCGTGCACCGGCTGCATGAGGACGGTGTGGGTTTGGAGTGGTGCATGGGAATGCCCCCCCCCCCCCTCGTGCACTTCCTACACTTTATTTCTCTTCTCGTTCACGTCTCCCCACCATGCGCTTCCCTCCCTTGTCATGCTTCTTTCGCCGCAGGTGGTGAGTTCGGTTGGGCAAGGGTTGTGCTGGTCGTGCACCGGCCGCATGAGGACGGTGTGGGTCTGGAGTGGTGCATGGGAAAGCCCCCCCTTGTTCTCTTCCTAAAGTTTACTTCTCTTCTGGGTTATGTCTCCCCACCATGCGCTTCCCTTCCTTGTCATGCTTCCTTCGCCGCAGGTGGTGAGTTCGGTTGGGCAAGGGTTGTGCTGGTCACCCACTCGAGCACAGCTGCCGCCAGCCCGACTCCCACGCCTGCCCACTACCACCACTGTTCCCCTTCCCAGTGGTTGCTGCTATCCCCCCCCGTCACACATGCACTCGCTGACTTGCTCTCGCCGCCCACCCTTGACTGCAACCCACAGGGCATGCCCCGTCGCTTACGGAATGCGCGCCTGGCGCCCGCCCTTGTCGCGGGCGTAGCGGCGGCACAGCTCGGCCTGGTGCCGGCACACGTGCACGCGCTCGAGATGGCCGCGCAGCAGGAGCCAGCGATGGGCACCGTTGCCAGCGAGCTGGCGGCACCGGCGGCATCAGCGCTGCAGCACCTCAACCTGCCCTCGATGCTGCAGGTGTGCTGCGGGCGGGGTGCGGCGCCAGCCTGCCTGCCTGCCTGCTGGACCGCTGCCTTGCCCTGCGGGCAACCCAACCACCCCAAACCCACCCTGTCATCACCCTCCTGACTCCCCCACCCCCGCTCCCACCCCTCTGTTGCTGCAGGATAAGCTCGAGTTGGCGCTGGCCTTCGACTCCTTCCCCGCCGCGCTGCTGTCGTCCCTGGAGGTGCAGCCCTCAGAGCTGCAGCAGCCGGCGGCCACGCAGGCCGGCTACAAGTTCCGCCACATGAACCAGCACGGCTTCTGCTACAGCCGGGTGCTGTGCGGGCCGCGCGGCGGCGCCGCCGGCGCGGCCGTCGACGGCGCGTGAGCGCCGCGACGCAGCTGCCTGGGTGCCGCCCCGGCCGCCGGCATCGCGTAGCGTGCCCTCTCGCCATGCATCAAACCGCCCAGGGCCGCAGCCCCTCCTCCCAAACCCCACACGCAAGACACACTTCGCCGCTTCCATGACGAAGCCATACCCTCGGCAGCCGCCCTGAACCAGCTCGCCTGAGAAGCCCCACCTCTGATTTTCAAAACGCACCCGCACTCCTGTTTTCCCCTTTCCACCCCCCTTTGTCCACCCCATCCGACCCTCCCCTCTTCCCACCCCCGCCCCCTCGCACACCAACTTTGGTAGCCTAGCTTGTGCCCAGCGCCTCCCACGCGCCGCCGCTCCTGCGTAGCCTTCCCCTGCCTCGTTCGAGAAGAGCAGCCGGCCCACCACCGCACTCTGTTTTTCTGTTCCTTCCTCCTCCCTTTGCACCTCCCAGGAAAACAAATACCCATACACTCCAAGAAGAAAACTTCCTTTCTCCCCGCAGGCCACCCCTGCGCTCGTTGCCTCACTGCCTGCCGTGCGCCGCGGCGCCGCCGCCCCACCCGCGCCGGCGCCCCCGTTTTGCCCAGCGAGCGCCCCGTTTTTCCCGCCCAGTGGCCCCCCGCACTCCTGTCCAGGCCCCCCCCCTCCTGTGCACTCGTTTTCATTCCCCCTGTACGCCTGCTCGTCCCCTGCACGCCAGCGCCCTCCCCTGTGCACCTCTGCCCTGTACCCGCGCCACGCCGGCCGCCGCGCCGCCGCACGCTTTGCTTCCTGAGCGTCGCAAGCTTGCCCCGTGTTCATGTACACCTGTGTCACCACCACCGTAACTGTAAGCTTAATTTTTTCTTTACAAATGTTTCTTGGGGTGTGAGGCGGGCGGATGACCAGCGAGGGGACATGTCTGTACAGCGCCGCCAGAGGGGTGCCGCCGAGGCTGCGCATGCCAGGCGGCGCCGCTCCTGCTGCAGTCCCCCTCACCGCTTCTTCTTGGAGCTGCCGCCCTCGTAACGTCTTGTGCCGCGCCGGCACGAATTCGATTGTGCGGTGGAAGCGGCGGGGGCGGCAGCTGGGGGCCGGCAGCAGCAGCTCCTGCGGCTGCCCCTGGGGTGTCACTTCATCGCTCGACACCCGGCAGAACGACAGCCTGCATGGACGGCAGCAGCGGGTTGCAGGCGGGGTGATGGGAGACAGGACGCACGCCGGTGTGCTCTAGCATGGGGTTCATCACAGCGGCGCCAGCAGGGATGTCGCCAAATATTACTAAATACTGCAGGCACAGGAACCTCTGCTGCCCCCCTTTTCAACACCCGCCTCCATTGCAACTCGTGTTCCCCCCCCCAGGCGACTTCAGCAATCAGGCAAGGCGGTGCCGCGGCTGCCTGAGGCCAGCCCCGCGGCCGGCAACAGTTGCAGAGCCCCCACGCGCGCTGCCGTGCGCCCCCACCAGAGAGCTCCACCGCCCGCACTTCCGACAGCGCGGCGACCAGCAAGTCGGCCTCATGCGCCGTCGACGCCTCATCCGACCACGTCACTTCAGGCGCGGCAAAGAAGGTGTACGCTGGCGGAGGGTGGGGAGGGTCATACACAAAGGGGTCGAAAGGGGATGGGGGAACCAGACCCAGGGGATGCGTGCTGCGGCGACAGACAGCGGGAAGAAGCGCGGCCGTGGCACTGCGCATGCATCCCGCGCCCCTGCCGTACCCACCTGCCAAGTGAGCGACGGTCAGGCGGCGCAGGGAGGTCAGCGCCCGCAGCGACGCCCACTCCACGCGCGGATAGGCAACGATGAAGTGCTCATGCCTGCGTGCACGCGGCGGCGCGGCGTGCGGAATGACTGGGAAGCACGCCGGGTGCGGCTCCTTCCCCACTCTTTCCTTAGCAAACACCACCACCCATACCCGCCTGCAACCCTCCCACCACCTGCAATCACGCAACACTCCCACCACCTGCAACCAAACCCCCATCACTTGTGCGCCAGCGACACCGACAGCTCCAGCAGCCGCGGCGCCAGCGGCAGCAGCGAAGGCCCCACCGCGCTCTTGCCAGCCGCAGTGAAGTCCAGGCGGGTGAGGCGGGTGCAGCTTGTAGTTACTTAGAACTGATTTAAGTGTAGCCTGGCCCTGCTCTGACGTCACGTGCACGCCCGTGCGTTGAACCCAGGCAATGGAGGAGGAGATGCTTGCTGAGGCAAGCGCCAAGGCAGAGCAGAGCGCGGCAGCAGAGCGGCAGCGCAGCCACGAAGGCGCGGGCGAGCGGGGGCGCGACGGGCGCGACGGCGACCGGGATCGCAACGTCTGCGGCGGTGGATACGACAGGAGGGACCGCAGCCGCAGCCGCGACCGCGACCGGCGGCGGCGCAGCAGCCGCAGCAGGTCGCGCGAGCGGTACCGCCGCGCTCGCAGCCGCAGCGCCAGCCCGCGGGGCGCCGGGCGGGGCGCGCCGGCGGCTGTGCCAGATGAGCCTGAGATGTATGGGTGCTACAAGGTGGGTGGTGATGTGCAGTGGGGGGTGCATGCACGGATCGGAGGAGGGCTGCGCAGTTGCGACCAGCGGCAGCGAGTTGGTGCACCGGCATAGCGGCATCCCGTTCTGACGCAAGCCAACCCCAACTGTGTGCGACTTCCCGCCGAGCAGGGTCGCGTGACTGGCGCGATGGACTTTGGCTGCTTTGTGGAGCTGCAAGGCTTCCGGACAAAGCAGGTGGGCGCCGTCGGTGGCGGCAGCCGTCAGCGTGAGGACAGCGGCGGTTTCGTGGGTGGGCAGGCAAGGCTCCAAGGCTTGCTCACACAGAAAGCAGGCGGGCGTGAAAAGTGCCAGGACGATGGGGGCTTGTGGGTCGGCAGGCCGTGCATGCTGCCAACCCAAGGCCGCCCACCGCTCGTTGCTCACTGCTTGTTCCCCTCGTGACAACCTGTTCTGGTTTGCAGGAGGGCCTGGTGCACCTGTCCAACATTTCTTCCACCAAGCGCGGCGGGTCGGCCAAGGAGCTAGTCAACAAGGGTGGGTGCAGCCTGTGTTGCTGGCTCGGAAGGCAGAGCAGGTGTAGCGCCGCCGCCGCAGCAGCAGCCGCAGCAGCCGCCGCAGCAGCCGCAGCAGCAGCGGCAGCAGCAGCAGCAGCAGACACTCCGCATCCTGCCCACCCGCCCGCCTTCTCCTTCCCCCCCCCCCCCTCCCCCAGGCGAGCCTGTGTGGGTCAAGGTGGTCTCCAAGACGGGGCAGCGCCTGGGGCTAGCAATGAGGGATGTGGACCAGGTCACAGGTGCGATCGCTGGGCCCTGTTGTCTGGTGCCAGGCAACTGCACCGCGGGGGGCGCCTGCCCGGCGCCTGCAGTGCATTGATTCAGCCCAGGCGCCAGGCAAAGGCCGCTGGGCGAGGGCACTGCACCGCTTGTGGGGTGTGTGTGTGGGTGGGGGGGGGGGGGGGCTAGGTTAGCAGAGGTGGATCAATGTCGGCCGGTGGGCGGGACAGCCATGTCTGGCAGAGAGCCAGATTCCTGACTCTGTGCCTGCACCCCTGCCCTCGCATTCCTCGGCAACTGCAGGCGAGGACCTGCTGCCCATGCAGCGCGGCGCGGCAAACCCCTCTGGGCCGGGCGGCGGCGGCCCCGGCGGCGCCCCGTCTGCGCTGCACGGCCTGTCGGGCATCAAGGTGGGGGCCGGGTGTGCGGGGCTGCCTCGCCCTCTGCAAGAACCACGGCTGCATGGTTGGGGCAGACCTTGGGGCGAATCGCTCATCACCCCAGGAGCTGCACGTTGATGTCAGCATGCATGTTGGCTGCGTGCCCAGTCAACACCCCCACCCAACCACCCCACCTGTGTTTCGTCGGCCAAGGAGGAGGGCGAGCGGCGGCTCGTGTATTGTATTGAAGATCGATCGCTGGAAGTCACGAACCCCGCATGGTGCAGGTGAAGGAGGAGGACGAGCTGGCCAAGCCCAAGCGGCGCGGCAAGGTAATGAGCGACTACGAGAAGTGGGAGATTGCGCAGCTGATCAAGTCTGGTGGGTTTGAAACTGGGGGTTGGTCGGTCAAGCCTGGTGGGTTTGCTTGCCTTGTGCGCATGCGACTGATTGAGCAGCTGATCAAGTCTGGTGGGTCTCACCGCTCGCTTTGTACAGCGCAGGCTGGCTTGCAGGGGCTGAAAGGGCGGCATGGAAGGCGACAGCAGCACGAATCGCCGCTGCCGCCGCACTTGCGACCACCAGCAGCAGCGCTTGCGGAACAGCAGCAGCAGCAGGGCAGCGCCAGCCCGCAGCAGCCCACAACCGACCTGCTGCGCCCGCGCCCTCCGCCTCCATGGCACCCTCCAGCTCCGCCTCCAGCTCCTGGGCAGGCAGGGAGGGGAACATCGCAGGGGACAAGAGAGCCAGGCTTTGACGGTACATCAGCCTGCCCGCTGCCTGCTGCAAACACTGCGCCCCCACCATCCCCACTCTCCAGCGCTCTGCCTCACCCCACTGCCCTCCAAGCCAACCCACCGCTCCCCTGCATGTGCACCCACCTGTGCCTGGGTGAGCGGAATCCGGATCTTGTCCTCCCTCACGCGGTACGACTCCCCCGCCCAGTGCAGCTCAGATGTGGCCGCCGCGCGCTGCGCCTGCGCCGCCGCCGCCAGCGAGGCCAGCTTGGACTGCAGCAGGTCGCTGCCGCCGTCGCCGATGGACTCCAACATTTCCGTAGCAGAACTTGTGTACGCCGCTGCACAAGACTGACACCTGGCAAAAAAAGGAGGCGTAGAGGTGGCTGCTCCCCGCGCCTGCCCGCCCACCTGTGGCTGCTGCATAAACCAGGTAAACGCCGGGCGGCAGTTCGCCGATGGTGAGCTGCGCGGTGGTGCCCGTCGCCGCGACGGGCAGCCCTGGCGTGCCTGCAGGGGCAACAGAGCAGGAAGCAGCACAGGGGCAGTAACGGCAGCTACACGGGTCCTTGTTCACAAGCTGGCAGATATCGTAACAAAACAAGGCTGCTCACACAAGAGAGCCAGGCAGTTCGCGGTTTCCCTGCCTCCCCTGCCCTCCCGCTCACCCTCTGTCGGCACCGCCACCACAGTCCACAGCGCCACGCCGGTGCCGCCGCCTCCCCCGCTGACCCCGCCAACCGTCACGTTGCTGGCCCCCACCACTGTGCGTGGCTCGTCAATGCTGGGCTGCGCCGGCGGTGCGGTAGCAGCCCCGCCGCCGCCGCCCCCGTCGGACGAAAAGGTGTAGCTGCCGGCTGTGGCTGCCACGGGGGCGCTGCTGGCGTCGTGCGCAGCGGCTGTCAGGTCGTAGCTGGAGCCGGCCTGCAGGCCTGTCAGCACGACTGCAGACGAGGAGCGGAACAAGGAGCAGCGGAGGGGGCAGCAGCGGTTGGCTGATGCTCACAGGCATCGTGAAATGCGCCGCCGCTGCTGCCGCTGCTGCTGCTGCCGCCGCTGCCGCCGCTGCCGCCGCCGCTGCTGCCGTGCTGTGCTGTGGGGCGGTGGGCAGCAGATGGAGTTGCATCGTCCTGCCAGTAACTCCAGAGCCTCACATGATCATTAGCTGCCTCAAACGGCACACACAGGGAGTTGTGCGTTTACATGAAGAGCACCGTCACAGCTGCCTGCCCAACGAGCGGCGGGACACTTGTTTATCATCAAGGTAGCCGCAGCTACAAGCAGATCAGGGAACAACGCACGAATGCCTGCACAGCCAGTCGCTCATGGTGTGTTGGCGAAAAACAGGCGGGCGTCGGCGGCAGGGGGGGCAGTGGCAGCCCGGCGCCGTGCACGGCACGGCAGGCACGCGAGGGAATGGCTCGAGGAACGCGAGGGGCTTCCGCCGCCGATGATCCCAGGCACAGCGGACGTGCCAACCTCGCTGTGCGCCATGCAGGTGGGGGCGGTGTGTTGCTGCCAACTGATTGCTGGGATGCTGCTGGTGTTTGAGACGGAGGCCGGCTGCTGTTGCTGGCTGGCATGTGTGTGCTGGTGACAGTGCCGGTTGATGGCCGCAAGTCCCAGCTGCTGGGTGGATGCAGGCTGTCGGCGCTCACTCGTCGACACCTGCCACCCCCCACCGCCCTGCCCCTCCCGGCACCAGGAGGACTTCAAGCCCCTGGCGCGGGCCATGCGAGGCTTCCAGTACCGTGCAGAGCGGCCAGAGAAACCCACGTTCGTGGAGCAAAAGTGGGGGTATCGAGGGGACGCTCCAGGTGCGAACAGGCGGGGGTGCAGCGCGGGATGTCCACAGGCATGCTGTGGCACCTAGAATGGGTGGCTCCCAACCCCCTGCTGCACGCCACGCCCACCTGCCCCCTGCGCAGGCGCGTAGGGTGGTGCTGCGGAAGGCGAGGCCGCTGGCCGTGCGCCCAAAGCTGCTGCTGGAGGTGCGCGCCAGGCTGCTGGTGCCGCCGCCGCTGCCGCCGGCAGCACCCACCTCGGCGGTCTGGCTCTGGCGCAGCGCGCTGATCGCCGCGCGGCCGGGCTGCGCCGCCGCTGGCTGCTGCAGCATGCGCTCGAGCGACGCCACCAGCTGCGTCGGCAGGAAGCGGAAAATTGGTGCTGTGACCTCAGCACGGCAAAGGCGCAAGCAATGCCCCAAACAAGTGCACTCACATCTTTGGCAGAGTGCTCGGCGGCCGACATCGTCGCTCCGCTGCCGCCACCGCCAAAGGCGCCGCCGCTGCTGCTGCCATAGCGCGCCGTGCTGCCCGCAGGCGCTGCGCCCCCTGTAATGTGGTGCTGCTCCAAACCAGCACAGCAACAGCAACAAAACAAAACTCGCCGTCGGCAGTGCAGGCGGCGCACAGCCACGCAGCCACCAAAGCGATGAACAGGGCCGCAAAGAGCCCAACCGCTCGCTTGGTCCAAGGCTGGCCAAGGGCCGGGAGGAGCTGCAGCTGTGTCTCTTCGGGCGACAGCCGTGCCGGGGTGGCATGCAGGAACGTCAGTGCGGCGGCCACGACAACCAAGTTGGTTCCAGCGACAGAGTAGACCAGAGCGCAGCCGCCGTCGGGCAGCAGGCAGCCGCCGGGGTGCAGCTTCGTTTTTGTCACTACTATGACCACTACTGCGATTGCTGCCTGCAGCAGGAGGGGTGTGAGGAGGCAAGCAAACGGAACTTGGGGGGGGGGGGGGGGGGGGGGGTCTGCAAGATGCACTGCAGCTGGCAGCTGCGGCGGAGGTAGGAGGTGGGGGCTGGCAGGGGCGGGAGGCGTTGACGTACGAGGGTAACCAAGTTGCGCTGTCACCTCGCCGTGATCACTATTATCGGAGCGCACCTGCAGCACAGCCACAATGGCGATTCCCGCAACGAAGCGAGACGGCAGGGGGCGCCAGGTCCGCCCGAGCTCCATTCCTGTGCTCTTCAAGGGTGCAATCGGCGCTGCGGGAGGTCCAGGTGGCGATTGCAAACAATGAAACCCCAGGTGGGCAGGCGCGGCTCAGCGTTGGCGCGGCCGGCCTGCAGACGGCCCGCAGCACAGGAGGCCGCGGCGGATGAGGGGCCGGGAGCAGCGGAAGAGGGCGGCTAACCAGCGCCAAAATGCAAACGGCTGCAGCTGCACAGCGCGGCGGCAGCCGCGGCGTCCACCTTTCAGTCACAGCAGCAGCAGCAGCAGCAGCAGCGGCAGCGGCAGCGGCGGCAGCATCACAGGCACCGATGTGAGTCTGCTGCTGCCTCAAGGGTGACAGGCCTCTAAGGCCTCGTAACAATTCGACACAATGCGAGCACGCCCTCGTCAGCAGCAACTGCTTCGGGACACAGCACAGCACAGCACGGCACAGCACGCGCACACACCTCGTCGATCACAGCGATTCGATCTTTGGGGTAGCGCAGCAGGAAGGGCCACACAAAGTCCAGGCCTGTCGCATCGTGTGTGGAAGGGCGAACGGGGGTCGTGAGGGGCGGCAGCATGTCCGGCTCGCGCAGCAGTGCACAACAGGCCAGCCCGCGACGCACCACCCCGGGGGCTGCCCTGCCACGCACCCCACCAGACGTAGGCGCCGGGGAGTGAGGGCTGGATGCAGGTCGAACCTAGCTCACCCCTACCTCCCAAGGCAACAGGCAACAGCAAGCGCACGGGCGGGCGGGACAGGCCAAGGCTCACCCCAGCCGACGTAGGCGTTGTAGAGGGAGGGCCGGATGAAGCTGTCGAAGAAGTTCATCTCAAAGGCGGGCGCCATGATTTCAACAAACGCTGCACCGCATCGGAATACGTGATGGGTGGGTGGTGGGTGGGTAGATGGGCTGGCTGGCCGGTCAAACCGGTTGCTGTGCGCGCCGCGTTGCCCACCACCGGACGCGCAGGAACACCAATGAGCGCGCCGCCGCACACTGGCACCGCAGGCCGCTGCCGGCGTCCCATCGAAATCTCTGCGTGCGGCACCGCAGTCGCATCCCCACCCGCCGGCACTCACTGCTGAAGCGAAGGATGGAGTCCTTCTGCTGGAACACCATCTGCGCGTGGGTGGGCCGACAGGGAAATGTCAGGGCGGCGGGGGGGATGGGGTGTGCCATCATCAGTGTAGTGGGGGGCTGGGCAAGGGTGTGGTTCAGGGGCGAGCGACCAGGGCGTGAGGAACTGGGGGATTCGAACCCTTCTGCAGGAAAGCAATCTGCAGCACTGCTGGCGAAAGGAGCAGGGGAGAAGACATGAGAAGCGTACGGATGGTAGCGACCCGCACGCTCGCCCCTTGCCGTCCTGCTGCCTGCCCACACACGCAGCCCTCCCTCCCTCCGCGGGCTGCCACTCCACCTTGTAGGGCGAGTGGCTCCAGGTCGCCTCGCACAGGCTGGGCTGCAACTCAGCGGGGGCGCGGGGAGGAAGTATCAAACAGAGGAACTTCAGTGTGGCGCCAGCAGCGGTGGCAGCGGCGGCGGCGGCGGCGGCGGCACGCCAAAGATGTGCAGCTCCACCAGGGGCTGCACAGGGACGGGGGTGGAAAGCGCTGGGGATGCGGAGGGGCTCGGCCGTGCAGTGCTCTGGTTTGCAGGGCATACAGCACGCGCCGCCGCTCCCCCTGGCCTGCACACCCCCAGCTGCGTACCCAGCGGCCGCCGCCCCACCCCAGCCCCACCTCGATGCCTGCTGCAGCGGCCAGCCCCGAGGCAGCCGCGTTGTAGCCGCCCCTCAGCAGGTGGTCCACCAGCAGGCAGTCGATGCGCCGTCGGTTCCACTCCACCTGGCCGGCGGCGCGCGGCGGCGGGCCCAGCGCGCGCAGGTGCTGCAGCCGCACGCGGCAGCGGGCCAGGTCGTCGGTCTCGGCCTGGCTTGTGATCTCCAGCTGCACACAGCGGGGGATGGGGGAAGGGCAAAGAGGGGAACAAGTAGAGCAGGGGCGCGGTGGTGCGGCGGCAGCGGTCGACAGTCAACACTGCCCCAGTCGGGTGGTCCTGCGACTCGAGAAGTGCGCGCCACCCGGCCCCTGCCTGCCTGCCCCCCAAGGACCCACACTAAACCCACCTTGCGCTTCAGGCCCTGCAGCTGCTGCTCATACTGCTCCAGCTGCGCCGCCGCTGCGTCGGCGCTGGGTGCGCCGCCGCCGCCGGCCGCCTTTGCCACGCCCTTGACCACCGCCTCCACCTCGTCCACGGTGTACTTGCGCTCACGCGTCACGCGCTTCAGGCTCTCAAACGGCACCGACACGGAGCCGGCATCTAGCATGTTGGCCATGGTGCGGCGCTGGCCGGTGGAGCAGCAGGGCGGCTGCGCAGCAGAGTGCCCAGGCTACCGCGCCGGCAGCACGCGTGCAGCCCCGTCTGCAGCCCCACTGCGTTGAAGGGAAGCGGGCAGATGGGGCGAGGCACGCAGCGGTGAGCGTGTGCACGGTCGAGGCAGGCGGACGGTCGGCGGCAAGACCGGCGACGGCTGCTGCTGCGCGCTCCTGGCTCGCTCTGACATGTCGGGAGCGTCCAGGTCTACTCCCCGGTCATCCAACACCGCACCAGCGGGGCGGCGATCGCAAAGAGAGGGGCAGGAGAACAAGGGCTTGTCAGGGCGACGCCTTGCAACGGTGGTGGGTGTGCAGGCGCAGGAGATGCCGGGTGCCGCCTGCTCGATCAACCATTGATAGAGCCACCCTAAGCTCGCATCGCGTAGCAGCTGCGTCGGCCCTGCCAGCACAGCGTCATGCTGTGCCCTGTTTTGCCCACCACACACCTCTTTGCGGCTGGGGGTAGCGCCACACTCCACACCGATCCGCCCTCGCTGACTGGCAGGGCGTGCAGGCGGCGAACGGGCCCCCAGGTGCAGCTGCGCGCGAGAACTCAACTTGCCCGCCTTTTTTCGGCGACGGCTCTTCCCAGACAGCCTGTTTAGTCGATCAGACGATTGCTGGCTGCCAACCCCTGCGGCGCAGCGCCCTTGTGCCCCGACGTTCCTCTGCACTCGCGGCCAGCCACCATGCGGCCATCCGCGGTCTGTGTCGCGCTCCTGGTGGCCTGCCTGGCCCTGGGGTGCGCGCCCAGCGGTGTTCGGGCCTGGTACTTGCCAGGCACCTACCCAGTCGAGTTTCTGCAGGGCGACGTGATTCAAGGTAGGCGCCACGAGGGTTGGGTTGGGCGGCGGGACGCGTCGGCGCACGAGCGGGGCGGCAGGAGGCCGTCGCGGTGCTCCTCAACTCGCCGCCGCTACCGCCGCCAAACCGACGCGACGCGGTTGCTGCACCTCGTGCTTGCCCTCCTCTGCCTGCAGCCGAGGTCAACTCTCTGGTCTCTTCGGAGGTGTGGCAATGTGCAGCGGCAAAACATTCGGCGCCTGCCCGGCTGTCTGCCCTCTGGTGTCCCGTGGCATGAACAAGTGACTTGACAGGGATTGGTAGCAACAAAGGAAAGGAAGACAGAGTGGTGGTGCGTGGCAGGGGGGTGGGTCGGTGGGGGGGGGAGGGTCGACAGGTGTGGGCAGTTGGCTCTGGCTGCCGCCAGGGTGCAGCAGGCTTCATGTCAACAGCAGCAATCGGCGAAAGGCGGGCAGGCGCTCAGGGATGCAGGCGCTCCAACAAAGCTAGTCCTCTCCAGAAGGGGATCGCTCTCAGGAGGCGAGACGCTCAATGAATTGAGACGCTCCGAGGTGGGGGCGGGGCAGGCGGCACAAAGAAAAGGTGGGGATGCGCACTGCAGTGCTCGCTCGCTTGCTGAAGGGGGGAGTGAGTGTGGACACGATGGGGATGCTTCGACCTTGCCATCGCGAGGGTCTTGGCGGCGGGGGCTCGTCGCTTTGGGCTACACTTGCGGAGGTCAAGAGCGCTCATACATGCGCGGGGCAAAACCGGAATGTCGAGAGCTGGCGCGCTGGCAGTCCAGAGGCAGGCGATGGGACAGGGCTTTTGCAGTTGGGCAGGGCGTGGGGTGCGCGGCTGGGGGGCGCATCGTCGGTGTGGAGGCAAGTGGACAAGGGTGGCGAAGGTGGCTGGGAGAGGCAGCGGGGAGCGTGACGAATCAAGCACGGACGGATGGGCACGGCGCTTCACCGGCACGGGCACCGAAGGCTTTCAAACTGGAAAATTCAGCGCTTCACAGGCAGGGGCAAAGAAGGCTTTCAAACTGGAAAATTTAGGGACGGCAAGACGTGCATGCAGGGTTTTTTGGGCGGGGTGTGGGCAGGGAGGGGGGCAAGCCAGAAGGGGTTGGGGCAAGCCAAGATGGGGCTGGGGAGCACTGCCGCGCATCTGCGTTGGGTTTCATGTGTGGGAGGAAGGGCACGCTGGCGGCGGGCAGAGGCCTGCCGGCAGGCACAGCCGGCCAGACATCCTCCCCGGGCTGCACGCTGCTGTGGCGTGCGTCCGAGGAGGCTGCTGCGCTCGTTGCGTGGCCGGGGAGATGCTCATGACGTCCTCCTCGGGTCCACGCTGCTGCGCCATGCTCGCAGCGTGGCAGGGATGCTTGGACAGCCTCCTCGGGGCTTGCAAGCATTGTTGTAACAAGCTGCACAAGACTAAGTGTAATGATCAGTCAGGAGTTTTCGCGGCACTGAAAAGCCGCATTGGAACGAACAGCGTGGTGGGGACGCTCGGCTGCCCTGCCATGCACGGCAAGACAGGGCTGGGCTGGGGAGGCCGGTGAAGAGATTTGGAGATATTTGGAGAAGGACGGGCAGGCCCGGCGCTGCTGCTCCTGGTCAGCAGCAGCTGCCCCCCCCCTCCCCCCAAGCTAACCAAGCCGAGCAGCGGCGCCGCGACCGGCAGCGCCGCGTCTGGCCGGCCATGCCTGCACGGCAGGCAAGCGTGCTCCACGCTGATGCTGGTGTGGCTGCTCGTGCTGCCGCTGCGCTACGCCCCGGATGCGCGCGCCACGAGCACCAGCGCCGCCGCCACCGTGTCCCCTTCGTCCAGCGAGGCGCTGGCCAAGCGGCGCGCCACCTTGAGCGTAAGGTGGTACGACGGCCCCAGGATGCCGGTGGCGGGGAGCAGCAGCGGGCGGCGCACTGCCAAGTTGAAGTCCAGAAAATCTGCAAGCTCCTTGCGCCGAGGGCGCCACTCCTGGATGATCGCCAGACGGATGACGTCTGCACCAGGGGGTATTGTGTGCGTGTACGTGTGGATGGGTGGTGGTGGGTGGGCGGTGGGTGGTGGGTGGGGTGGGTGGGTGAGGCAGATGGGCGGGGGGCAGGGAGCAGGGGACAAGGCAGATGGGGCAAGGAGCTGCAGGTCAACAACAAGGGTGGCCGGGGGTTGCCGCTGCCGGAATCTGATGCACATGGTTGGAGTAAAGCAGCGGGGCCGCATCCGGAGAGAGCACCGCACGCGCCGCTGCACCGCCTGCCGCAAGCCCCCCTTGCACCCCTGCACACCCCTTTGTCAGCCCTCCACGGCGACGCACCTGTCACAATGAGCACGCGCCGTGGCGCCCGGTGTCGCTTTGCTTCATGCTGACCTTGATGCCGGGGGCGTCGACGACGGGGCAATCTTCCGGTACTGCGGTGCACCCCATCTTAGCAGCCAGCTTCCAGTCAGCCGGCTTGCCGGAGCGGTTGCGCACCAGCTGCACGCGCACAGTGGCGCCCGCGGTTTCCAGCTCGAAGGCCCGCATAAAAGTGGTGCCGGGGACGCGGCCGGCTAGCACCTGTGGACAACGAGGGCAAGGCGGGCACGGCACAGAGGCATCATCAGCACATGCCTGCTTATGCGCAAGCGCCTGTCGGCTGCGACACTGTTGCAAAGCGCCTGCCTGCGCAGCAGCCAACGCGCCGCATGGGCGGCTCTGAGCGGGCATGCCCGGGCATGCACCCCCTGATTGCTCACCAGCATGCGCAGGGTAATGTTTTGCCGGGCGCTGGCCAGCACTGTGTACCACTGGCTGTGCTGGCCGTGGTAGTCGAATCGACGGCCATCGAAACCCTGTTGAGGGGGAAGGTGTGGTGTGGGTAGTGTTGGGAATGGATGGGGTGGAGGGAGGATTGGGGGGGGGGGGGAGCCGCAGCAGGCGGACCGCACAGGGGACAGCAGGCTGTGCTCTCAGCCACCATTGGGCCATGCGCAGCGCCTCATCCAACCAGCAGCCCAACTCGTCTTTCCCAAAACCGCTCCCCAAAAGGCACCCACCACAAAGTGGGGGTCACCCCAGCCGTGCGCCTCCTGGACAGGCGGCGGCAGCGGCGGCGGGCGGGGCGACAGCGACGGCGGCAGCTGGCGGCTGGGCGCGAGCGGGCGCGGCGGCGGGCGTGGCGCCGTCACCACATTGACATCTATCTTTGGAATCTTGGTGGGACCGTCGGAGAAGGTGCCCAGGGCAAGCGTCAGGCGGGAGCCGCACACTGCAGCGGCTTCCAGCAGTACCAGCGCCGCCGCGGTGCCCAGGGGTCCCGCCGGCACCGTCACATCCATGATGGCGGTGGCCTTGCTGGTCTGCTTGACGGCTGTCGTAATGCCTGGCACAGCTGTCGCCACGCTGTCCATGTACGAGGAAATGGCCTGAAGGGGGGATGAGGTGGGACACGGTTTGTGGAGGGTCGGTTGAGGGTGGGGGTTGTCGGTGGGATGGGGTGGGCTGGGCTGCTGAAGCATGCAGAGGCGGCGGCGTCGGCTGAAGCATGCCCGTGAGGGTGGACAGCTGTGACGCTGGCTAGACTGGACTACTAGACTGGGGGCGGCTGGCTGGGACTGCAACCTGTAGCGCTGATGTGTCCGGCGCCACGGACAATTCCATGAGGAGGCTGAGGAGGAGGAGGAGGAGAATGGCGTTTGGTTGTTTACTTGTGTCAGGTTCCTAGTCCTCACCCGTCGCAGGCGCGCCACCTGTGGCTGTATCGCCCCAGTTGCGGCGACGAGCGTCAGCGTCACGCGGCGCCGCAGCCTGGCGTTGCGAGTGACGACCGCCTGCAGGTGTTTAGTGTGGGGATTGGGTGTGGGGCTGGGTGCGGCGAGGAGGGCGGAAGGGCCTCGGAATTTTACAGGGCCGTGATGGCACACAGAACTCACATGGACCCCCCCCACACACACACACACGCACAAGGCGCCCAGGCCCCTCTCCAGCCACCCAGCCACCCACCCACCTTCAAGGCGGCGACGTCCCTTGGGGTGCAGATCTGGCCACCGCTAAACTGGACGGGCGGCGGCGGCCTGCGCAGAGGGCGGCCGAGAGCAGGCAGGGGGAGGGGAGCATGAGGGCGGTGGCGCTGGCCGCTGCACACACCCGCCCGTGCATCTTCCTGGAGCAGAGGCACTGCGCGTGGCAGCACAGGTGGACACTGCGCCATCAGTCGCACAACTGGCGTGCAGACGGCTCAACCTGCCTACAAATCAATGCAGACGCACCTGGTCGCCGGCGGCGGCGAGCACGCCTTGGGCACGCCGCACCCGATGCGGACCAGGCTGGCGGCGTTGGGCAGTGGCGAGGTGGCATTGTAGCGGGTGGTGCGCACAGACAGGATCACTTCCCCGCTGTTGGGGCACAGCAGGCTTTGTGAGCTGCTGCCGATGCGCCTGCGGTGTGTGTGTGTGTATGTGTGTGTGTGTGGGGGGGGGTGGGGGGGGCGTGGGGGGTGGGGGGTGGGTGGGGTGTGTGGGGGGGGGGGGGGGGGGGGGGGGGGGGGGGCGGAGCGGAGCGGGGGAGGCAGAGAAGGGACGGATCATCTGGTGCAGCCAGGCGGCAGCCGAAGCGAGGGGCAGGCAGGCAGGCAGGCAGGCAGGCAGGCAGGCAGGCAGGCAGGCAGGCAGGCAGGCGGGCAGCCGGGCGCCCCGGTTCTGCACGCACACACACACGCACACACGCACGCCCTCGCCCCTGCCCACCGGCGTCCAGCAGGCCCGTGACGCCCAGCGTGCCGCCGACGTCGGTGACATGCACCATGAACGAGGAGCAGCCGCCGACGCCGCACTGCAGGGCAGCGGGAAGGGAGAGGAAGGCAGGGTGGGTGGGTCACTAGTGATCATGCGAGGCGGCAGCGGGTGGGGGGAACAGCAGCTGGGAGCAGCTGGAAGCTGCCGGGCGCAGTCAGGAGCTGCCTTATTGACGGATTGATGTATGTATGAAGAGGAAGGCGAACGCCTGGAGCAAGGCTGCTGTGCGGGACCATTCCTGCGCATGACACACCTGGAGCCCCACAATCCTCCCATGCTGCGCATTCTGTGCATGCACCTGCACAACTCCCGGCCGCTCACCTGTTTGGTGGTCACGCTGCTGCTGAGGGGCAGGGCCGTGGCCGCGGGATCTGGCCGGCGCTCGCCGCTGCTGCAGCGCACCCCGAGGGTCGCCACGAACTCGCGATATTCCACCTCCACTATTCCCACGTCAAAGCGGGTCACGTAGCCGCAGGTGCAGCCGCTGCCTGTTGCCTCGAAGCCTGCAGATTGGATGAGGGGGTGCAGGTGCGGTTTGCAGAGGGCTCGCGGAACGGGGGAAGCCTGTGCAAGTGTGTGTGTGTGTCAAGAGAGAGGCTGCTGGCGGGTGGGCACACCAGCCGGTTGGAGGCGCAGCACCGATCGCCGCGTCAGGTCCAAGGCACAGGGGGTGACAGCAGTGAGGAAGCAGGCGGCAGCCTTACCCAGGATACGGTATGCAGGGGGGGTCGGGTGTGAGGCTAAAGACGAGTTCTTCATGAGCACAGGGGGCGCCGGACTGGGAGGCAGAGGCGAGGTGGGTGGGGGAGGGGAGGGGCGTGGGAGAGGGAGAGGGGAGGGAGGGGGAGGGAGGGGAAGGCTAGGGTGGGGGAGGCAAGGGACTTGTGGGAGGAGGTGAGGGCGGGGGAGGCGAGGGGCTTGGAGGAGGAGGAGAGGGCGGAGGAGGCGAGGGGCTTGGGGGAGGAGGTGAGGGCGGGGGAGGCGAGGGGCTTGGATGAGGAGGAGAGGGCGGGGGAGGCGAGGGGCTTGGGGGAGGAGGTGAGGGCGGGGGAGGCGAGGGGCTTGGAGGAGGAGGAGAGGGCGGAGGAGGCGAGGGGCTTGGGGGAGGAGGTGAGGGCGGGGGAGGCGAGGGGCTTGGATGAGGAGGAGAGGGCGGGGGAGGCGAGGGGCTTGGGGGAGGAGGAGAGGGCGGGAGAGGCGAGGGGCTTGGGGGAGGAGGAGAGGGCGGGGGAGGGGGGGGAGGGGGAGGGGAGGGCGGGGGAGGGGAGGGAGGGGGAGGCGAGGGGCTTGGGGGAGGAGGAGAGGGAGGGGGAGGGGAAGGAGGGGGATGCGTAGGCCTTGGGGGAGGAGGAGATGGAGGGGGAGGCAAGGGACTTGTGGGAGGAGGTGAGGGCGGGGGAGGCGAGGGGCTTGGAGGAGGAGGAGAGGGCGGAGGAGGCGAGGGGCTTGGGGGAGGAGGTGAGGGCGGGGGAGGCGAGGGGCTTGGATGAGGAGGAGAGGGCGGGGGAGGCGAGGGGCTTGGGGGAGGAGGAGAGGGCGGGAGAGGCAAGGGGCTTGGGGGAGGGGGGGAGGGGAGGGGAGGGCGGGGAGGGGAGGGAGGGGGAGGCGAGGGGCTTGGGGGAGGAGGAGAGGGAGGGGGAGGGGAAGGAGGGGGATGCGTAGGCCTTGGGGGAGGAGGAGATGGAGGGGGAGGCACGGGACCTGGGGGAGGAGAGGAGGGCGGGGGAAGCGAGGGGCTTGGGGGCGGAGGTGAGGGCGGGGGAGGCGAGGGGCTTGGATTAGGTGGGGAGGGAGGGGCGGCGAGGGGGGTGGGGGAGGAGGAGAGGGAGGAGGAGGGAAGGGAGGGGGCGGCGAGGGGGTTGGAGGTGGGGGGGAGGGAGGGGGAGGGGAAGGGCTCGGGGGAGGCGGCAAGGGAGACAAGGGAGGCGGTGGGGAGGGGCTGGGCGGCGGCGGAAAAAGGGAGGGTGGTGGCGGGCTTGGGCTGGGTGGAGGGGGTGAGGGGCTCGGTGGCTGCGGCGAGGGAGAAGGGGGAGGTGGAGAAGGGGAGGGAGGGGGAGGAGAGGGAGAGGGGGGTGGGGGAGAGGGAGATGGCGGAGGAGGAGAAGGTCTTGGGGGTGGGGGGGAAGGAGAGGGAGGAGGTGGCGAAGGGCTGGGAGGAGGAGGCGAGTGGCTGGGCGGCGGCGGAGATGGCAAGGGTGGTGGTGGGCTGGGGCTAGGAGGAGGCGGTGAGGGGCTGGGAGGCGGCGGCGAGGGCGAGGGTGGTGGCGGGCTGGGGCTGGGTGGAGGACGAGAGGGGCTGGGCGGAGGAGGGGAGGGGCTTGGGGGAGGCGGTGAGGGAGAGGGGGAGGTGGAGAAGGGGAGGGTGGAGGAGGAGAGGGAGATGGGGGAGGGGGGAAGGGGATGGAGGCGGTGGTGAGGGGCTGGGGGGTGGTGGCGAGGGAGAGGGAGGAGGGGGCGAGGGACTGGGCGGCGGCGGAGAAGGGGAGGGTGGTGGCGGGCTGGGGCTGGGTGGAGGGGGCGAGGGACTGGGCGGCGGCGGCGAGGGAGAAGGGGGAGGAGGAGAAGGGGACGGAGGGGGAGGAGAGGGAGAAGGAGGTGGGGGCGAAGGCGAGGGAGGCGGCGGAGAGGGGCTTGGAGGTGGCGGTGAGGGCGAAGGAGGAGGGGGCGAGGGGCTGGGAGGCGGCGGCGAGGGGGACGGTGGCGGCGGAGGGGGGCTGGGCGGCGGTGGCGAGGGGCTGGGTGGCGGCGGCGAGGGGCTGGGTGGTGGCGGCGAGGGGCTAGGCGGTGGCGGACGGGGCTGGGCGGCGGGGGTGGCGGGTTTGCTCGATACTGCAGTGTGCATTAGGGAGGAAGGAGGCATGCTTCAGGAATCTCTGCGACAGCATCGCGCTCCATGCCAGGCCTATTATTTGCACTGACGGGACAGCTAGTCAGCAGATGCAACGCGCTAGCATGGCGAGTGGAGGCGGAGCAGGTGCCCCACCCCCAGTGGCCTGCCTGCTTTGATGCAGCTGCTCGTGGCACGGGCCTTCGTGCAGACACACACACCACACCCACACCCACACACCACACCCACACCCACACCCACACCCACCCACCCACCCACCCACCCACACCCACCGCCCCCGCCCCCGCCCCCACCCCCCACCCACCCACACAATGCCCAACGCACCACATCGATGGATGCCCCCGCGCGCTTGGAGGGCAGCAACTCGTGGCCGGGGCCGGTGTAGAGGCAGGTGAAGTAGCGGTACGTCACCGCGTAACCATCCAGGATGGCGTTGCTGATGTCGAAAGAGTAGGTGGCTGAAGGTGGGGTGGGGTGGGGTGGGGTGGGGTGGGGTGGGGTGGGTGTGCGCGTGCGGGGTTTGGCGCTCTGCAGGCGGGCCTTTGCCACTTCGGCTGCGGCAGCGAGACCACCCTGCCCAACGCCTTCCTGCTGCAGCTTGAGTCACTTCTTGTTAAATACTGGCTCCCAGTCAAGCCCCAGGCTCACCCAAATAGGCAGCCCAACCGCCACGCAATCCCAGCAGCCTTTCGGCGTGCTTGCTGGGCGCCGACACCCCGACACATGTGCCTGTGCAGGCACAACATGGCCTGTGGCGACGGCGCGACAACGGCAGCCACAGGCACGCAGCGTCCCCCGCACCGGAACGATGTTGTCTGCGGGCGCAAAGATGATGCCAAACTTTTTCAGTGGCGAGCTGATTGTCGCTGTCGCGGAGCCATCTGCAGGGCGCAAGGCGCAGCGGGGGCGGGGGTGTGACGATGCCAGCACTGGCGGCGAAGCGGCGGAGGCTGGTCGGCCACAGGATCACACACAACGAAGGCACACGGCCTCTCACAGAAAGTGACAGTCGGCGGCGGTGATGGGGGTGGCTGCGGCGGCGATGGAGGTGGCGGGCCTGGCAGCGGCGTGCTCTGCAGGTGGGGAGGTGGGGAGGCACGAACTCCACGGCTGAGCACCAAGCGCTGCTCAAGGGCACGCGCGCCACGCAGCGGCCATCCAGCCCGCGCCCAGCACCCCCACCCCGTTTTCCCGCCCATCCCCCGCGCTGCCACCACCGCACCAGGGAGAAGCTCGTTGCAGAGCGTTCCTGCGCCTCTGTTGCAAGGCCGTTGCACAAGTAGAAGCACTTGAGATCGTAGAAGGTGAGGCGGCCCTGCAGGGGTGCAGGGGAGGGAAGGGGGCATCATCCCGCTATGGACAGGCACGGGTGCAGCCTGTTAGACGTCAATGCGTGCACGTGCCGCCCTGCACGGCCGGCTCCCCCGCATCCGCTGCTGCTCCTGCGCACCTTCCAGGCGTCCGTGATGACGGCGTCGAAGGGAGCCACGTACTCTGCGTTAATTTCATCATAAATGACGGGGCCTGCAGTGGAAGGGGGCGCATGCGTTAGCTGGTGCACGCAGCACACGCGAGCGCTGCGCAGCGGTCTATGCAACCAAGAAGGGAGCTCGCACTGCGCCTTGCAGATGACTGGCCGGCCCCCAAAAATAGCGGCGCAGCACCGACAGGCGCAGAGAGGAGCGGCGGGGCACTGCACCATAACCCCCTTACGCTCCCGGCCCCAGCGCCTGCATCGTGTTACAGCATGCTGCGCTGCGCTGCGCTCACCAGTGGGGTGCAGCACGCACGGCGCCGTCCCGCACACCGTGGGCGTGTCTGCAAAGCTGGGCAGGTTTATGTCGTTGCACGACTGCGTACTGCACAGCGTGAGCTGCGCGCGCCAGCGGCTGGCATCCAGCGACGCCCCGGGGGGACCCGTCATCTTGCACTTCGCCAGCATCTGGGAGCGGCATGGGCGGGGCATGGAGGGGGTGCGAGGAGCCGGGTGGGAGGGCAAGGGGCGGGGCGGCGGGCGGTAGCGCGCGGCGGCAACTTGCAGGGGAGGCGTGCCGGCGGCGGGGCCACTGGTTACTCTGCCTCAACACGCGACTGCAGGCTGCCCGTCCACATCAAGGTGCGTGGCTGCCTGTCCCAGCGAATCCCCTGCTGCAAGACACAACTCTGCCGTTTGGCAGCCCCTGCACCGGCCAGCCGAGCAGCAGGCGGAGCAGTACGCAACAGCTGCAGCATTCGTGCATGCTCACCGGGAACGTGTTGTCGAAATTAGGGAGGTAGATGCCTGCAAGGGTGCATGCAGACCGGAAAAGCTTGGAGGGGGGGCCAGGGTTGGCGCATGTTGGCAGCGGCGGCATCGGCGCGGGTTCCGGCGCTACCGCACGCTGGAGAAAAGAAACCTACCGTCCGCTGTGGCAGCAGTGGTTAAAAGCTTCGGGTTTCCCGTCGCAATCATCACCAGCTGCCCATTTTCTATGCACGTCGTTTGTGCGACCGCAGGCAGCATGGACGAGAGGAGGGCGGCTACCACCAGCGCCGCCGCCACGGGCAGCGGGGGTGACATCAACCTGCCGCAGCGCGGCGCCATGCAGGCGCCGACCCACTTCATGGAAGGCTGTCAGCAGTAGTGGGCAGCGGCGCACTGGTGGAACGGGGCGCCCAGGCGGAGCACAGGAGCCTACGGAAACGACACAAGAGGCTCGCAGTGTGCCGAACGCGGCGGCACGCTATAGACAGGGTCAGGCAGGTGCTCATGAATGAGAGGGATGCAGCACAAGCGGCGAGCGGCCTGTTACATGCAGGGCCGCCCGGTTCTTTCCGGAGAGGTGGTTGGGCATGGGGTGGCCTGGCCCGGCCGGACGCGCACCTCCTCTTCTCAGCTTGAGATTCCATGCTGTCCAAGCGAACCAGCCCAGGGCGTCCCGGCGCCACGCACCGAACGGCCAGGATACGGAAGGCAACGTCTGCTTCCAGGAGGGTGTCCCCATGGGCGCCCCCCCACATCAGCCTCGTCACTCAGCAGACAGCAGCACGCTGGCGCGAACGGGTGCCGGTTTGCAGCGCACCCAGAACCCCTGGGGTGCGCCGCCGCCCGTTGCGGCGCGCCTGCCCGCCGCCGATTGTTGCCAACCCCTGCAGACTGCACTGCCGGCGCTGGCCCTCGGCAGTCATAGCCGACAGCCCAATGGCAGTCAGGAGCTGGCAAGGGCGATTATCTGTATTGGGTTGCAGCAAGCGCCTACAGGGGATGGCTGCCAGTGGGCAGCGCCGCGCACGGCCGGCGCTTGACGCCGACGGGCGTCCCAGTACTGCGGGGCCAGAGTATGGCCAGTTTGGTTCCTGAAGGATCCTGTGTGTGTGTGTGGGGGGGGGTGGGGGGTGGGGGGGGGGGGGGGGGGGGAGGGGGTCGGCAAGGCTTGTTGTGGTTGGCGGTCGCGCTGCGGGGTGGCGGCAGTGGGGGTGGCGCCGCCGCTCTCGTGCCGCGGCGGCAGAAGGTCGGCGCCGCGGTGGAGCCGCAAAGGGCAGCCAACTCACCCGTGCTTCTTGGTGCGCCCCCGGCATAGTTACCCTGTGGCCCCTCGAGTGTGGGAGGCACAGGCTTGGACCGACGCGAGCGCTTATGCTGGAGCGCGTAGCTTAAAGCGCTGAGAGCTGGGCGCTGGACATGACTTGCCACCCTGCTTTGCGCGCCCGAGTTCCGAGGACCGGGCCATCAAACAGTACAACCATCGACCTGACGGCAGCGCCGCCATCGCCGCCTTCAACAAACCTGCCCAGTTCGAGGCCTCCCCTGCAGGCCTCCCCTGCAGCTGCCCGTCACCTCTCATCTTTAAGACTCAGACATTCACACAAACACAAGCTCTACCCCCACTGGGGAACACAACTGCATGCGCTACACCACATTCACCGCTGCCGGTGCGTGCGCCGCCACGCGCGCGGCTGCACGCGCGCTGCTGCGCCGCGGCGCCGCCGGTCGCGTCCGCTGCTTCGCTCCGCTGCAGGCGCGCCGTTTGCGCTGTCTCTGCCCTCACTTCTGGGCCAGGTCGACCTTCTGTAGCATCTCTGCAGCCTGTTCGGGGGTGGCGGCCCCTGGCCTCATCAGCACCTGCGGGGTCGCGCGTGCACACGTGTGGGTGGGTGAAGGAGCACGGCGAAGGGCGCTGCAGCGGACTCGTGACGTCGGCGTGCTGCGTGCATCGCTGAAAAAGAAACCCACCCACGCTTTCCTCGCTGCTTTGTCATACGAGGTCGGTTGGAGGGCTCGTGTTGCCGCACATGCCTCGCTCGCCCTGCCATCCCACCGTCACCCAGCCTTTGCACACCCACCCACCCATCCACCCACCCGCCCACCCACCCACCTTGATGCACCCCTTTGCCTTGTTGTTGAACATTTTGTAGGCCTCAGAGGCTTGTTCCAGGGGCAGGCGGGTGGTGATGACGAAGGTGGGGTCGAGGGTGCCCTCCTGCACGGCACGGGGGTGCATGCAGGGATACGCGCTGAGGGTGGCGCATGCAGGGATACGAGCTGAGGGTGCACTCTGTTAGAGGGCAGGGCCGGGCCGAGGACGGCGGGCAGCATGGCAGTGCAGCCGACAGCAGGCATGTGCATGCATGCCGCGCACCTGCACCATCTGGAGGAGCTGCTTCCAGTACCTGCGCCGGGCGAGAGGCGAGGGAGGGGAGGGGGAGGGGTGTCAAAGGGTGGTCCGGCGGCGTGCAGAGCACACGCTTCCTGGAGCCCAGCTCGTGCACACAGCCAGGCACGCCGTCTCAAGCGGCAGCAGCGCCTGCCTGCCTCCACGTTGTCGCGCAGCAGCCGGCGCCGCGGGCCTGCTGCAGGCACCCAGCACTGCTGGCAATGCACGCGGCATTTGGCACGTGCCGCCTGCGCTCACTTCTGCACGGGCGTTTGGCCGCCGCGCATGGTGAGGCACTTCTCCATCATGGCCTGGCCACGTAGGGGGGGGGGGGGAGGGGGACCAAATGGACAGGGGTGGTGCGACATGCACGAGGTGGGAGCATGGACACGTGGCACAGGGAGGGCTTTGCCCTTCCTGGCCTGCAGGCGGAGGGTGACTGAAGAGGGGGGGGGGAGAGGGCGGTGGACCAGCAGGCGCACTGCAGCATGATGTGGGGGGGCACGGGGGACACGACGCGGGTCGGTGGGTGGCACGGCGCCTACCTGCAGCACAAGGAAAGCACAGCGACGCCCCGCTTGGCGCTGCGCTCGCTGCACAGGCGAGGCGCGCGCTCGAGTCCCGCCATAGCTGTGCTCTCGACTGCATGAGCGACCACCCCTGGGCGCCCCTGCTCAACCTCACCCCAATGTTGAAGTGGTTGGCGTAGCCTGGTGCAGCGGGATGGAAGACGAGCAGGGGAGAGTGAGCACGGTCGCTGCGCTGCACTGTGCTACGCTGCTGCACTGCCGCCGCTGCGGCAGCAGCAGCGGATGCACATGGGATTTGGGCATGCTGACGTGTCCCAAAACTGCACGTGCACCCACTCGTGCCCATGTGCATGCAAGCAGTTGAAAAACGGGCGGTGTAACATGGCTGGCAAGCTGCAGTTAGTAACACATGCGCACGCACCCGCGTATGCGCCAGCGATGCTCACGCGGCCGCCCTTGCGGCAGCACTGGATCAGCTCGTTCAGGATTTCAGAGGGGTCGGTTTCTGCTTGAATGGGTGGGTGGGAGCGTTTTGGTGGCAGGCGGGCAGAGCGGGCGGGCAGGCAGGTGGGTAGCCAGGCGGGCAGGGCCGGCATTGCAAGCACACGCCGAGTGAAAGCGCACGTGCCTCCCGCCTCCCCCTCTCACCCAGCTTCAGCGCCGTCTCGAACCAGTGCAGCCAGGAGTTGGTGTAGTGGAAGCCAACTGCGTGCAGCACGAGTTCAAGGGGGAAGAGCACGGGCGTCGAGTGGCAGTTCCGTGGGCACCGCGAGGGGCCGCCCCTTGGCAGCAGGGCCGGCGCGGCGCCGGGCGGCGTCGAGTGGGTCCTAACAGCTGTCCACCCACCACACCTGGTCGTGAGCAGGGGCCCTGCGCACAGCGAAGGGCAGCGCGAGCCAGCGGCAGCTCACTACTGCCCTCACTCCAGCTGCTTGCCTGCCTCGATGCAGACGTCGGGCGCCGTGCCGTCAGGGAACATCTCACGCAGGGCATCGTACGGCTTCTTTTCTGCACAGCCGGTGAGGGCCGCAGCGAGGAGCCCGGGGGGGTGTTGAGGCCTGCTGTGCACAGCGCATGCCCCGCAGGAACGAGTCGTGCAAGGCACCGCAAGGCACCCCGGCTCCTGTCCTCTCACGCGGCTCTCGCCGCCCCCCTCTTGTGCCCTGCCCGCCGTCCCACCCACCCACCCACCCACCGTTGAAGTTGATTGTTTCCACGCGTGGGATCTTCTCACGCGCAAACTGCAGCACAGCAAAGGCGAGGGAGGGGGCCAGGATGAAGGGGCATGCTGGGCATGAGCACGCTGCAACTGCGGTCATTGGCACTGAGGGGTCCGCAGCACGCTGGGATGACACGGCTTCACCCGCAGGGCCCGTACGGCCTGCGGCGTCTACAACCCCGGCAGGGGGAGGAGGCCTCCTTCCTCTCACCTGCAGCCTGTCTTCTTCCTTGTCGATCAGGATGACGCGCTCCGCCCCCTTCACAAACGCACAGTGCGCGGTCAGCATGCCGACTGCAGGCAGGGGTCGGGGAGAGGTACACGTGCGTGGAAGGATTCGACGTGCAGCAACTCGAGCATGGACCCCATGCATGCTGCGTGCGCGGTGGCATATTGTTCTGCCTGTGAGAGCACGTCTGCACAGCCGTTCCGGCACGTGTGGCCGCCGACCCGCGCACCTGGGCCAGACCCCCAGATGGCCACTCGGTCACCGCGCCCCACCTCCCCCATCTCGCAGCCGTGCCACGCGGTGGGCAGGATGTCGGACAGCAGTATGACCTGGGGGGGTGGGGAGGAGCAGCGGCAGGTGGAAGGTGCAGGAAGAAACGACAGGTGCAGCGCAGCGGCTGGGCAGGTGGGCAGCAGGATGGCCTGTGCATGCGTGCCGGAGGAGCAGCGGCGACCCGAGGAAGGTGCGGTTTAGCAGCGCTGGGCAGGAGGACGCCGCGGCAGGCTGCTGGTTGGTATTGAGCGGAACAGACCCCCCTGTCCTCCCCCTGCCCTTGGGCGGAGCAGCGCTGCCGGTGTCCCACGTCCGCTCACCTGCTCGTCTGTCAGGTTGGCGGGCACCTTCAGGGTGTTGAGGTCGGCTGCGGCATGGTGAACACACGGCAGCTGGTGTCAGCCACGGAAGGTCAGCAGGTGATGGGGGCATGGCAAAGGAGGGCAGCAACGTTGGGGGCGTTCGGGTCGGCTGCAGCACGCATGCAGGGGGGCGCCAGTGGAGATCAAGGAGGTGTAAGGAGAGGGACCCACTCTGGGAAAGCCTGGGCGCCCTGCCTGCCGGCGCACCACGCAACCGGCAGCCCCTGAGGAACCCACCACACACACGCCCCCACCAGACGCACCGAAGGGCACACGCACGTACTCTGCCTGCCCGCCGTCCCAGCCGCCGGTCATGTGGCTGCGTGGATGGGGAGGCGAGGGGCGGCGGTTGGCCGGGGCGAGGCTGCAACGCCGATGCTTTGCCCCGTGTCTTCGCTTACATGCGTGGCACCCACCGCCTTCAACCCAACTGCCGTCCACCTCCGCCCGCCGCCGCCGACGGTCCCCTTCGGAACACGCCTGTAGCCGAAGAAGCCTCCGCTGCGGTGCCCGTACATCAGCTCCTGCTCCTTAGAAGGGTTGGTGCTGTCCTGCAGGTGGCGGAGGCGGCAGAGGGCCAGCAGAGAGGCGGGGAGTGCGGGGTGGGGGAGATGAGGGGTCACGCTGCCCCTCCTGCTCCCTTGCAAATGAGTGCTGTGTCGGGTTGGGTTGCTGCCCTGCACTCAGGCACACCAAGGGCCCGTGGAATGACGATACGTGGTCGGTCGGGCAGGCATTGAAGCAGGGTGCGCACTATATGTACAGGCACAGCACGTGCCGCTGCCACCCGCTGCCACCGTGCACGCAGGGGCGACAGAGCCCCATCCACTCACACATGACGTGTACAGCTGGCGCTGGCAGTAGAAGCACTGCAGGGGAAGGGAAGGGTGAGGGGAGGCAGGGCAAGGTGGGGGACCTTGAGCAAGGCTCTCGTGAATGGGCGAGCAAGGGAAGCCCCACATTCCGCCAGTAAATCTGCTGCGATGGACGCGTCGGGAGGCGTGAATCCTCCCCCCACCAGCCCACCGCGCTCGCAGTCGTCGCGAGCAGCGCCGTGCAGGCAGCCTGCCGCATCCACGCACCTTGCCGCAGGCTATGTCGAAGGCGCACACCACTCGGTCGCCCACCTGCCTGTCCCGCACCTCCGGCCCGACCTGTTCCACTGTTGATAGATAGCGAGGGATTGAAGGGAGAGAAGGGGGCGCTGAGAGGGAGCTGAGGGAGGCGCCCGCACCTCCGGCCAACCTGGCTCGACTGCCTCGCGACAATAAGGGGGGAGGGGTGCGGAGATGGTCGGAGGTGGCATCAGATAAAAGTGAGGGGGGGGGAGAGAGAGGGCCTGGCATGAAGCAACGGCACCACAGCGGGCGTGCGGGCGTGCCCGCGGCCCTGCGTGCGCTGCGCTGCCCATCGTGCGGTGCTGCCGCCTCACCGACACCCATGAACTCGTGGCCAAGTGTTGCGTGCAGTGTGTTGCGCAGGGCCACCGGGGCAGAGGGGCAGAGCGGGAAAGACAGGAGAGGAGAGGGGGAGGGAAGGGCACAGTTCATGTGTTGCGTGCTGGGTCGACCCCTGCACCGGTCGACCCCCTGGCCTGCCTGCTGCAGGAGGCGCAGCGGCGCCACTTTGAACTTGTTACCTGGTCCACAGAGTGTCTCTAGAGACGCGAGGCCGCGCCGGAAAAGCTGCTGAGAGCGAGGGGATGGTCGGGTCCGCGCAAGCCAAGCCCCCTGGTCTCGCCCGCTGCAGTAGAGCGTTGTTACACCGCAATTGAAACGCAAGGCAGGCCGGAGAAGTGTGCAAAGCAAAGCGAGAATGTGGGACAGAGGGCAGGCTGTCGGGCAAGGAAAGCGTGAGCGGCGGCAGGAGCAGCGCGCATCACAGCGCAGCTGCTGCCCAACTTACCTGCGTTAAATGGCTGCCTGCTGCACCAGAGCTGACAGGAGGGGTCCAGGCTGTTGCAGGGCGAAGCTGGGTTGGCTGGAGACAGGTGGACTGCAGCCCACGGGCAGCGCCGCCGGTGCTTCACGTGCGGCGGCGTTTGCCGCCTGCCGTCACCAGCAGCTCTGCATTCACCGCCGCAGTGAGCGTGACCAGCGGCGCCTCAGAGGAATCCGCGTCAGCAGCAAAGTTGAGCTCGGCTGCAGACTCGGCGGGGGCCGGGCGCAGCACCTCGCCGCCGCCGTAGGTGCCCTTGAGGAGGCCGGTGTTGCACCGCAGGTGGTACTTGCCGGTCTGCTCTGCCACACCCACCACGCGGCACGTCAGCCGCTTGCGCTGAATGGTGCTGGTGCCGACCTTGCCCATGCTGGCAGGCTTCAGCAGCACGGCATCGCCGATGTCGAACTCAGCGCCGCCCTTGCCGCCCTGGCTGCGGATGCGCTGGCGGTTGCGCACGTGCAGTGCCAGCACCTGCTCCTGGTGAGCGCCGTGGTGGGCGGTGAGGATGGCTGTCGATGTAGGGGGAGGAGGAGAAGAGCAGCAATTGACATGCAGGGTGGAGATGGTGGGCGTGCGCACTGCACCACAGCCGGCCTGCCCAACTCTGTTTATGTCTACCCCAGCTCAAACAGCCCAGTCAGACTCACCCGCTGCCTCTGCATCAGCGCTGGTGCCAGCTCCATCGCTGCTGTCGTCCACCTTATCCAGCTCATCTGCAGCATGGAGGTACGAGCGCTCATGTGGGAGCAGCCACTGCTTCATGCGCCCCCATTTGCAGGCAGGCCCCCAACGAATGGTTTGCCCGCCGCTCCCAACATCACTCCCACACTCACCAGCAGCGTCGCACTCTGCTGCAATGGCTGCCAGCTGATCCAGCAGGCTCGTCGCTGCCCGCCGCTTGCCTGATGGGCTGCGCATGGCTGTAGCACGCTGCGGCAGCGCACGAGTGGGCACCTCGCCCGCCTCGTCCAGCAGCTCATCTGCCACCAGCTGGCTCAGCCGGCCGCCTGCATTAGTGCGGGTACTGCGCCGCCCCAGGGGAGAAGCGGTGGCAGCAATTTGCAGCGTTGCCTCGTCCAGCGCTGCATCGTCGCTTGCCTCGTCTTCGCTATCCGAGGGCAGCACCAGTTCTGACAGCGTGCGGCGGCGCTTGGGCTGCGCTGCGCTGCCTTTGCGCGTGGCAGGGGCTGGCGGGGTGTCGGCATCGTTCGCCTCAGCCGAGGAGGTGAAGCCCAGCAGGCGGACAATGTCATCCAGCAGTGGCAAGTTCATGTTGGAGGGCAGCGTGCCGAACAGCGCCTTGGTGGGGGCCATGCCGCCGAGCGCGCTGGTGGGCGAGTTGTTGACCATCTGCATCACTGTCAGGACGTGGAACGCCCAGCTGCAGAGTGCAGGGGATGGGTGTGGGTGGGTGGGGTGTGGGTGTGGGTGGGGTGGCGTGGGGGCGGGGGGGGGGGGGGGGGGGCAGCGCTGAACCACAGCACAGCACAGCAGCACTGGACAGGAGCGGCAGGAACACGACAGCAGCGTGCAAGCAGCACTGGACAGGAGGGGTAGCAGCACGAGCTGCAATGCACGCAGGCACAACAACACTGGACAGGTGGGGCAGCAGCAGAAGCTGCAGCGTGGAAACAGGAACCACAGCACAGCAGCACTGGACAGGAGGGGCAGCAGGGGCAGCAGCACGAGCTTTCTGTACTCACTCGAACAGCGGGCAAGCCATCAGCAGCGCACGAATCTGACGAGGGACGGGTAGGGGATGTGCACACAGCGGTCAGAGAGAGAGAGCTGTGGGCTGGACCTGCAGCACTGCCGCTGCATCAGCCATACCGCTGCCACACACGACCACCTCCGACCACCTCAACGCCACCAGCAGCAACAACAACAGCAGCAGCACACCAGATTCCTCTTCGCACATTGCCCGGCTCCTACCTTGTTCTTGAGCTCGCGGTTCTTACGCTCCACGCAACCGTTGGTTTCAGGATGGCCGGGCATGCTCTTGGCGTGCCGCACGTTGAACAGCTCGCACAGCTCTTTGACCTCCTTGCCGCAGAACTCCAGGCCGTTGTCGGTCTGTAGCTTGGCAGGCACCTGCGTTCGCATGAATTGAAAGTAGAGCTGCAAGGGAACGACAGGGGTGCGTGGGGGTGGGGGTGGGGTGGGGCAGAGTGAAAGAGAGCGCAAGACGAGGCATGAAGCAAGCGAAGCGGCTGGTCGCTGGTCGGCAGCGCTGGCCGGTAGCGATGCCAATTAGCGTTGGCACCAATCAATGACAGCAAGTGCTTGCAGCAAAAACTGGCAGCAAGCGCTGGGAGGAAGCGCTGGCAGCAAGTGTTGGCAGCTCACATGCCGTGCCACGCCAATGGTCGTCTTGGAGGCCAGCGGGTAAAGCCAGCAATAGCGGCTGAAGACGTCGATCACCACCAGCACGTAGCGGTAGCGCTCGTCACGCCCTGCTCCTAGGTCGATCAAATCGGCCTGTGGGTGGGAGCATGCAGGTATAGAAGAGGTGGTTGGGTGTGACAGTGGTGGGCAGCACATCCCTGCAGCTTCATCGCAGCTTCACACCAGCTTCACAGCAGTTTCCAGGCGCTGCAACCCTGCAGCTGAACTGACCGCCAGGTGCATCAGGGTCATGATGGCCACAATGGGGTGCACGACGCGCTTCTCAGCAGGCTTCTTGGCGGCCATGTCGGCACGCACGGGGCACTCGGTGCACCACGCCTTGGCGGTCTCCACGGTGAACCCTTCAGCACCGTGGACCAGGCGCGGCTGGCCGCCTGGTGCAGGCATCAGCTGGGTGGGCACGGCGTGGTGCAGCTGCGCAGCAGCGGGTGGAAAGGGAGCACAGAGGTGTAGAGTGCGGGGAGCGGAGGCAGCCGGTGGCGGCCGCGACAGGCTGTACAATCGGCTGCCTCGCACAGGCGCAATGCTGCAGTCTGCACCACCACCATTGAGCACGCACGTGGTGGAACAGGCGGGCAGGGGAGTTCCAGCCCTGGCCCTGGATGCCGTGATGCTTGGCGAAGAAGGCGGGCACCTCCTCGGCGGCCACCACCAACACCTTGCGCGACACTGCGATGCCCAGCTCGTCGTTGCGGGACACCGAGCGCAGCAGGACTTCTTTGCCGTCAATTGTCTTGTCCAGATGGAACTGACGCAGCAACCTGTTGCTCAGCTCCTTGGGCTGCAATCGTGGGCAGCGCACAGCGGGGGATGTGTCCGTTAATGATGGGCACGGCATCAACAGTTCTGCCATGCCTGCTGCCCTCCTGCTGCCCTCGTGCTACCCTGCCCCGCTTCATCCAGCAACTCCAGCCCTGCTTACAGATACAGTATGCTCACCTCCACATCCCAACGCGGCAGGACCAGCTCAGCATCCTCCTGGTCCCCTCCCGCGCCCCGCCGCCGCCGCCCGCTGGCGGCAGGTGCCTGCGTTACCGTCAGGCCCTGCTGTGCCCGTTTGCGGCGCATGATATAATCGATTTGAGCAAGCGGAAACACATTGTGCTGGCGGCTGTTGCTCCAGTTGTCTTCCAGCTGCTGCTTGACTGCAGCTGCAGCAGCCATTTTAAACTGGGGGCGGGAGCGGGGCGCGGGAGGGTTCCACAAGGATGTGAGATGACCTTGAAGGATGTGGGAAGAGCGAAAACGTGATCAGGGGCCGCTACAAGCCGGGGGGTCCACGGGTGCAGAGGGCTGACGCAGCACGCAACACATGAGCGTCTCCCCCCCGCATTCAACCGCTTGCACCAATCTGGCGGTGCCCTCCCCAGCTGGCGGCGCTACAGCAACCAGCACGCAGGAACCTTCCGTCTCCACTCCCCTTGCCACACTCACAAGGTGCAGGTCTGAGCCGCAGATGCACGTGGCGGTGGTCTTCAGCACAACATCCTGTGGGTCGGTGACCAGCGGCACAGGCGACTCCACCACGCGCACATCCTTGGTGCCGTGCTGCATGGGACGAGAAGGAACGAGGCGCTGGGAGGTCGAGAGGCGGCGGCGGCGCAGGCGTCGAGCCAGCAACATTGGCGGGCCCTCTGTCGAGACCTCGGGGCCTGAAGCAAGCAATCGGGTCAGAAGCCAACCCCTAGAGTCTAAGACCGAGCGGCGGCCCTCGCCGATGGCCGGCCTCCTCGGCCCGCACTCACGTACTGCACTGTCTTCATCATGCGACCCTCATCCTTTTTCGCGCGAATCGTGGCCCCAGGCGCCTCTGCCGGGTGGATCAGTGGGGTGGACGAGAGCGGCGGCAGTCGCGCGAGTCAGCAGCGGCAGATGAGCGGGCGCGCCGCCACGCCGACGGCCGGCGCTGCTGCCCCGCCCTCGGCCTGCCTTGGACGCTGTCTGCGGGCTGAGCTAGCCCGTCAACCGGTCTGCAACAGTGCAGCAGCTCCCCTGGCACGTTTGCAGCCCCCTGCTGCGCAGCAGCGCACCCTCTCGTGTGGGCATGAGTTTGCTGACGGCCTGCATTTTCCTGGCGCAGCGTCAGGAGACTGTTGTGACGAGCTGAACGTGGCTGTGGAGCTCGCAGGGCACGTTAATCAACGCAGCCAGACGCCAAGCCTCAGGACATGCCGTCCCGGTCATCGCCGCAGCGCTCGTGTCGCGGACGCTGGTCGTCCTGCTGGAGGCGGGCGCTGCGCTGTTGCCATGTCCTTTACCTCGTTGCAACCTCGACAACATGCGTGCGTGCCTGTTGTTCATTACATGCCGGGTGAGCAGCAGTCAGTCGGTCAATCGGTCATTCTGTGCTGGCGGCGGTCTTGAACAGGCGTCGAAGCTCTTCCGTGGCGGGCCGCAGGTCGAGGCCTTGGTAGCAGCGGGGCAGCTGGCGCTCCAGCGCGGCCCACCGCTCCAAGCACAGCGCCTCCAGCCTGCGGGGGGTGAAGTGCGGAGATGAGTAAGCAGAGGCCGCCGATGAGAAGCGTTGCTGGTTGCTGCGTTGCCGCTTGCAGCGGGGAGGGCAGAGGGTCGGCAGGGAATGCGCAGCACAAGCACGCGGGCATCGACGCAGACTCTCCCGCTGCCTTGCTGCACGTGGCGCCCTCTCCTCTCCCCGCCGGGGAGCTCACCTGCTCCACACCGCCGCAACCAAGAAGGGGCTGCTGGCGGCGAGATGCTTCACGATGCGCTGGTGCACCTGCGCAGGGGGCGGGAGGGCAGCAGGGCCGCATGATGGGTGGCAGGGTGGCAGCGCAGCCTGAGACTGGGCGTCAGCCATCAGCAGCCCAGGGCGGGTGGTTCTGGTCGTGGCGCACAGAGCTTTGAAGCCGCGCCAATGTGCACCTGCAGCACAGGCCTGGCTGGCCACACAACATCCACAGGCGGCGCTGTGGGTCTGGTCTGTATGCTGCCTGCCGACAGGGCCACGGCAGCTCGCCAATCCACCCCCCAGCAGTCACCCCACCTGCACCAGCCGCTTGTCCAGCCCGCCGCTTGCTTCCGCGAGCACCTTCCGCACGTCGACCGGCTGGAACTGGGGCTGCAGGTACACATCCTCGGGCCCTGCCGCTGCCACCGCCTCATCCAGGCGCTGCATGGGAAAGCACGAGGGCACGCGTGCGGTGTGAGGAGGGGGCCGCAGGCAGGGGGGCTGAGGCTGCAAGGGAACCTCCCCAAGGCCTGCTGCTGCAACAGCCCCGTGCCGGCAGCGTGGCAGAGGTGCGCGACGCGGGCGGCGCTGCACATGGCTGCAGCCAGGCCAGCATGGCGGGCATGGCACCAGCAGCACGCCGACTCCTGGCACCGCCACAAACCCCTGGCCAACATGATGCCAACTCATGCGTCACAGCAGCACCGTGGCCACCCATTCGTACCTTGCTGAATTCCAGCAGCCGGCTCAGCCTGCCGTACTCTGCCTGCTGCTCGACGTAGGCGCCCAGCGCCGCCTCGCGCAGCGACCCCGCCCGCGCCGCAAAGCCGCGCAGCGCCGCCGACCCGGCCAGCGGAAGGCTCTGCTGGGCCAGAAGGGGGCGGGGGCATGCAGCCAGCTGTCGAGCAACCACGGGTGAGGAGCGCAGGGGGCAAGGCGTGCCCCAAGCCCAGGACCTGCGTCCCGCGGCGCTCCCCTACTGCACTGCACACGCGCACACGTGCGCTGCAACGCCCACAAGCTCCTCGCCTGCAGCCCCATCTGCAGCAGGGCGTAGTTCTCCAGGCGCAGGCGTGCCCCGTGCTTGGGCTCCACCGCGCCCAGCGCCTCTGTCGCGCCGCACATGGCTCCCAGCCAGGCCTCGTACCCGCTGTCAACCAGCTCCCTGCAGGAGGCAGCGTGGCGAGAGGCAGACGGCCAACGAGCGAAATGTGAGACAGGAAGGGACAGGGGGCAACGGGTATGGTCGCAAGGGGCACGGCGCACGGCGAGCACCACAGACGGGAGTGCGCAGCAGCGGCAGCGGCAGCAGCCTCGCAGCGCATCCAGCCCCGCACCTGAGCACATCGCCAGGGCCCTGCTCCTGCTGCTGCTGCTGCTGCTGCTGCTGCTGCTGCTGCTGCTGCTGCGCCGCTGCAGACGCCGGCGGCGCCGGGCCCCGCACCGCCTGTGGCGACGCCGCCGCCTCGGCGCTGGCATCGGTGGTGCGCCGGCTGCTGCCAGCCCCCTCCTCCTCCTCTGTCTCGACAAAGCTGATGTCATCCCCCTCTGAGATGAGCGGCAGGCTGCTCAGATCAGAGCCGTCAGTGGAGCGGCGGACGCCGCGCGGTGGCACAGGCGCTGCCGCCGCCGCCCGCGGGCCGCCGCTTTCAAATGGCGAAGGCAGCAGCGTGCGCGCGCCGGCCGGCGGCGGCGGCGGCCGCCCTGCCGCAAAGCCTGCCGTGGGTGTGCCCGCCGCGCTGCCAGGCGTGCGCTGCTCGTCGCCGTCCTGCTGCTGCTGCTGCTGTGCCTGCTGCTGCGCCTGCTGTGGTGGAAAGTGCTCCAGCAGCTCCTCGATGCGCGCTGCCACCGCTGGAAAGTTGAGGATGAAGGGCAGCACGTGCTGCGTCTGCGCTGCAGACGAGCGGCCGTCATACCTGAGGGCAGACGGGGGGGGACGGGGGGGGGGGGGGGGTCAAGTGTTGTCCGAGGAAGCGCGATGCACTGTGCATTGCTCGCGCCTACATATGCTTTCCGGCAAGGCCCAGGGCTGCTTTCAGCACTCCGCCTGCTATCGCGCGGCTCTCTGATTAGCAATAACATCACATGAACTAATACAGAGGCCCGGCGGGCCGCCAGGCGCCTCCCGCTGCCCGGGCAGACATGCCCAGCGCATGTCTGGGCCGGCCAGGCGCGCCCGGGGCGCGAAAAAGCGGTCGAAGGGAATGCTGCAGCGGTTTGGATACTCAGGGAGGGCGGCGCCGCACCCCACCCCCGAAGTTCGGGTCCCCCAGCCAAACATTTCATATGGGGGGGGGGGGGGGGGGGGGGGGGGGGCAAAGGCATTTGAGGAAGATGAGATGCACTGGAGAGCTGGCGGCGGCGGCGACGGCGCCCGCAGTGCCCGCGGATAACTTCCAAGCATCCCAGCGCCCGAACCCAGCGCACCGCTGGATGGCCACGGAACGCTCGCCGAAGAAGGCTGCCAGCGCGGCACGCAGCCGCTCCTCGCAGCGGCCCAGCAGCGCCAGCAGCGGGCGGCAGGCGGGGCCGCGCGGCGCCAGCCGCGCGCGCCACCGCAGCGTGGCGCCCAGCATGGGCAGGCACAGCGCGGCGTGCACGGGCCGCACGCCGTCGATGAGCCCCAGCAGCTCGCCCTCCAGCCCAGCCAGCAGCAGCCCCAGCGTGCCCTGCACCTCTGCACTGCCCACGTCCAGAGGCGCCGCCGCTGCTGCAGCCGTTTCTGCGGGCCCGAAGCGCACGCTCTTGCCGCCGCTGCCTGCCGGCGCCGGCGTCGTCGCCGTCGTCGCCGCCGCCGGTGCACCATTCTGGTTGTTGGCGCGCGGGAAGAGAAGCGTGATGCACTGGGCTGCCTCCTCTGCCAGCGCCTGCAGCTGGCTGTCGAGCACAGACTGGTAGCCCTCGTGGATGGGGATGACCCCTGCATGACAGGACGGCAGAGAGTGTGGCACCAAGCGGACTGCTCAAGCGTGCGGGTGCAGCACGCCGGGGCTGGCAAGGGCTCACAGCTGCACCCGTTGCAGCGGGCTGCCGCCCCCCGCCCTGCCCTTGCCACGTGCCTGCCTGCCGGAAGGCGGCGCTCATCCGGCTGAGGCTGGCGGCATCGCGGCTCAGGTGGCTGCCGGCGCGGCCTTGCAACGCCAGGCGCACCACGGCGCTGCAGGCAGTGGGGTTGGGGGGCGGGCGGGCGCATGGGAGGGCACACGTGCAGAACAGGCCTGTGCACGTTGCGAGGCTGCTTGCCAGCAAGCTGCTGCAGACCTGCTGCTGTACATAGGCATTAGGTAACCGTCACCACACACCTGGCGGCGTCTGCGGCGCTGGGCCTGGCCAACAAGTCTGGCTCGTGGCTGGTGGCGCCCCCGGGGGCGTCTGCCGCCGCGGCGCTGCGCTTGGCTTCGGCGGCGGCGGCGTGCGCCTCGCGCCGCAGCAGTGCGTTGACAGCCTGGCAGCCGGGGTGGCGCAGCGGCGGCACGGAACAGGTGTTGAAGCATGTTGAGGCCCGATGACGGTACGCCTGGAGTGCTTACTGCCAGCGTGCATCACGCCCCAGGAACCCAACCGCGCCTACCTGGCAGTAAGCCTCGCGGGGAGCGACCACAGCAGCAGGCCGCAGCGCTCCCACCACCTCTAGCAGGGGCGCCAGCTGGCCGGCGCGCCGCCGCAGCGCAGCGTGGTCTGGCGGCCGCCCCGGACGCGCCGGCGGCAGCCCCTCTGCCACCGCCGCCAGCTGCTGCTGGAGGTAGGCGGTGGCCCGGTCCACAAAGCCGCGCTGCAGGCCCAGCAGGCGCTGGCGCTGCGCCGTGACAGCCGTCATGCCGGCCATGCTGTGCGACAGGCGGGTCTCGTCCGGGTGCGCCGCCGCGTGCGGCGTGCCGCTTGCGGGGCCCTCCTGCAGCGACTGCAGCCGCTTGTGCAGCTCCCAGGCGGCTGCCACCGCTTCTGGCAGGCTGCGGGGCAGGACAGAGGGGCGGGACGGGCGGGTGCAATAGCCGAGTTGCGAGTGCTGGCGCCGCTGCGTGTAGGCTGGCAAACCCTTGTGACCATACCCCCATGCAGGTAGCAGTCGCTGTGCTCACTTGGAGGGGGTCACTTCGCGCGCGCCCAGCGCGCGCTCCGCGCTGTCCGGCAGCGTCAGCCGCGCCACCAGCCCCTCCAGCGCCCCCAGCAGCCGGTGGTTGTTGCGCGAGTGCAGCTCCAGCTGGTTGTTGCGCTCCTCGATGGCTGCGGGGGGGCAGGATGTGGCCAAGTCATGTGGTGCGAGTGATGCATGGATGCTGATTGATTGAGCGGAGGAGGCTGCACCTCCGTCTGGTTGTTTCGCTTCTCAATGGCTGCGGGGGGCTGCGGGGCGGGGTGACACGGGTCGGCTGGTGGGTGGGCGGGTTGCTGGTAAGACCAGGGGTTGGGAGGCAACTGCACAGCGGCTGCTCGACAAATGCTCCGCGAATACACCTGCTTCCACCCGCCCACCACCCGCCCACCACCCGCCCACCCGAGATGTGCTCCCGCATGTGGCGCAGCTTGGCGTCGAAAATGGACAGGTTCTCCTCCAGGTCGCCCAGCAGCTGCAGCGCGCCGCCCAACTCCCCCAGCACGCGCGCCACGCTGCCGCCGTTCTCCAGGATTTCGTGCACGCTCGCATCCTGGGGCGGCGAAGGGGGGTCGGAAGGAACAGATGAGGACACTTCTAGCACGCGGGAGGGCACATGCAGCTGAAGCGTGGCGCTCTCCAAACCGTCTAGCCCAGAGGCACCCTGAAACTGCTCCTCTGCCTGCCTGCCCACCTCCAGCGCGGCAAGCTCCGTTTCCAGGCGCTGCTGCAGCTCCTCCATGCTGGCGGCGCCGCCCGACACCATTTCCATCAGTGACTGTTGGAAGATGGGTCGGAAATGGGAGGATTGGAACACACGGCTTAGCGCAGGCGCGTGTGTTGGTCTCACCGTGTGACCATGCCCTGCCCATTGCTGCCATCGCTGACACAAGTTCAGCCACTGCTGCCTATGCGACCCATCCAGCCGCCGCAGCGCGCATCCGTGCATCTTACCGCCCAGCCCCCGCCGCCGCCCCCTCACCTGTATCTGCTTGTCCTCGCGCTGCCCCCACAGCGGGTTGGCGGCGTCGCCGTCATCGCTCCCCTCGTCCTCCTCCTCTGCTGCCGCTGCCGCCGCCGCCGCTGCGGTGCGCCCCGGCTCCCGCACCGCCTCTTTGAGCAGCTCGCGCTCCGTCTGGCCAACTCCCGCGGCTGCCAGCTGCGCCAACAAGAGCAGGGAGCGGGGAGCAGGGAGCGGGCACCAGGCGGCATCGTACGTGGGAGCGCGGCAGCAAAGGCGAGGCAGACATGCGCCTGATCGAGGCGCAAGCCCCAGGCCCCCGCTGCATGACAGGCGGGTGTACAGTCGACGCCGCATCTGCAGCCCTGCCCTGCATGCTACCGCCGCAGCCCCGCCACCGGCCCTCCCTCCCTTGACACACCTGCTTGTTGTACGCCGCAGCTGCGCTCTCCAGCTCTGAAATTTCGGCACCCACTACCTGCGGCGCCTGCTTCTCGTGCGCCCTGCACGCCAGACCGGCAGGCAGCAGCAGCGGTTACGGTTTGGCACGGGGTTCTGAACCAAACGGATCCACCGTGAACTCACCGCACGCTGTAGCTCTGCCCGCCGCTGCACTGCCTTGCCTTGCCTGGCATGACATTGTGTCGTCCGCTCCACTCCCGTGACTGCACCACCCTTCAGCACGTGCCCCGCCCCCCCCCCCCCCCGCCCTCACCTGCAGAACGTGTACAGCAGGCCAAGGAGCTCGCGCTGCACAGCGCCGCTGCGCACCTCGAAGGCCAGCCGAGCCTCGCCAGAGGTGAAGCCACGCTGCAGAGAGAGCAGGGAATCAGGGCGCGTGAGGCAGCAGCGGCGGTGGCGGTGACGGCAGAGATCCCTGCTGTCGCTGCCTGACGGTCAACCAGCTCACTGCCCCGCCACGCCCTGGAACAGCCCGAAAGCACAGGCCGCGGCACCAAGCTTCCCCCAGCCACCCACAGCGGCACCCAGCAGCCCGCTCGCCTGCAGGAAGGTCATTTCCAGGTAGGCCTGCGGCCCAACCTCCTCAAATGCCTCAAGCTGAGTCAGCAGCTTGAGCCGCACGCTGCGCCGCACCTGCAGGCAGAACGGACGGGACAGAGGGCGTCGTGGCAAGAAGGGAACAGCGCTGTGCACGGCCGCAGGCATGGGCCGCCATGGCGCTACGCTGCTGCCCGCACCTGGTAGCGCCCCTGGGCCAGCTTGCACACGTGCAGCGTGCCCTTGAAGCCGCGCTTGGCGGTGCGCCGTTTGGCGGTAAGGCAGATGACGCGCGGCTTGCCTGTTGACTGTGGCAGGAAGCAGAGGGGATATGGAGGTCTGCCGAGCGGGTGGCAGGTGGCGGCGGCGGCGGCGGCGGAGACGCAACTCTCACCTTGGGCAGCGCGCGGCGCCCACGCCCTCCGGTAGAAGTGGGATCACATTTCACAACCTGCACAGGAGCAGAGGGGCGTCGCAGGAGCGTAAGCAGCCGAGCGCACCAAGGTCTCGCTTCTCGGCCCTTGCGGGCCCTCTGCATACCACGAACGCTGCTAGGACGCGTTGTTCGGAGCTGGAGAAGAGCTGCTGAAGGTCTCGCAAGAGGCCGGGACCGCTCGCTGCCATTCTTGCGATCGACGGGCCGCAGAGGCGCTCAAGAGGCGTCAGGAGGGTTGATCAAGGGTCCCTGCATGCTTATCGTGTGTTCGAAGGTACGCCGACGGAGGCTCAGGGCCAAAGGGCGACTTGGTCTTCCACCGTCGCCTTGGTGGCGCGGTGGCAGCACACGACATGCGTCTCTACCCGCCCGCGATGGTGGCGTTCGATCGTCACGTACGGACGCGATTTGAGCCTTCTTCGCATGCGGTGTGGTTACTTGGTATATGATGTGATGTAATATCAGCAGATGCCTGCGAAAGGCAAGGACGAGCGGGATGCGCCTGGTGCTGCACCGTTGTCGGCTCACCCGGTGGCAGCCCAAGGTGCGCGGGCGAGCGGCATGCAGTGGGCCAGCTGATGCTGACAGTGCCAGCTGCAAACTACAAGCCACAGCAACAAGCGGCGCATCATGTGCCGGCCACTGCACCAGCATAACTGATCAACTTCTGCTCAGCACTGCTGTCGCTGCCGCTGGCCGCTGCCCCTGGAGCATGGCAGCGAAGGCAGCTCGGGTCGCCACCGCAACATTTGCATCTCCTCCACAGTTTAATTTTTTTCAATGCAGGCCGCAGGGCAGAGAGCTGCGCAGCCGCCCTCACTCCAGACGCAGGAACGCTCTCCGGTGGCCGAGCGCGCCGCCGCTTTGCTGCACAAGCGCTGCAGGGTGAGGTGGAGTCCGTGTCTGAGCTGCCTGATGCGCTGTGCCTGCGCCGCCGCCGCCACCGCCGCCCTGGCGGCTTGCCCACCGCCCCCGCCCCCGCCGCCCTCTCCTGCATCCTTGCCCCCACCAACAGATCCATGTGCGCGACGGCCGAGTGCTCGTCGGCGATTTCAACTGCCTGGACCGTCAGGGAAACATCATCCTGGCCAACACACACGAGGTCCTCACAGTGGCGGGGCGGTAAGTGCCGGCGGCTGCTGCTGCGTGCCAAACCGCGATGCTGCAGGCAGCCTCACAACGGTGTGAGGCTTTGGCCCCCGGCCCCTGCTCTGGCGCTGGCAGAATGCTCCATCGGGCGTGTGTGTCGTATGAATGGCCCCGGCTGTCTCTCTTTCTCCCTTTGCCCCACGCAGCCCCCATGAAAAGTTGATGGGACAGGTGCTGGTGCCAGCGGCGCACCGCGTGAGCATCGAGTTTCAAGCGGTCAACCCCTCGGAGCACGCGGCGCTGCAGCAGCTGCTGAGCTGGCGGCCAGAGGGCAGCTGACGGCAAGCAGCGGAGGGCACCCTTTGTCCTCCCTGGCAGCGCACGCCGCCTTGAGTGACGACAGCACTGTTGAGCGCGTATTGACGGCCCTGTTACTGGTATTGAGCGACAGCATTGCCCCTATATTGAGCTCTTCCGAGCGCCCCACGTTGAATTGTAACAGTAACGACAGTTGTGACGCACCACACCACAGGGAGGCAGCTGGGCAGGAGGCGAGGCGCACGCAGGCAGGCAGGCAGGGAGGGGAGAGGGCCAACGCTAGAGATCAACACATGAAAGAGGGGAGCGGATTGGAAAGGGGACGATGCGGGTGGAGACGGAAGGGCGTCGACAGTCGGCCGACAGCGCGATGAACTCGGCGCACGTCTGTGCTTCCCCTGGACGAAAAAATCATGAAGTGGTGGATAGATACGGGGGGAGGGCGAGTTTATGAGGGGGACAACATGTGGAGGCGAGAGGCTTGACCAGCAGGCAACAGGTGCACCGTGCGCGAGCAACAAAGGCCCACTCAGGCAAGCGCAAAAGGTTTCTTGTGGGCAGGGAGCACGCGAACGACGCGTGGGGTGTGGGGCCGCCGCTGCCGGCTGCCGTACAGCAGCAGCGCGGCCACCGCGCTCAGCAGCAGGCTGAGCTGCACAAACAGCAGCCAGTGCTGCACCGTCCAGCTCACCGCCGCCTGCGCGGGCAGGGGCACCGCCGCGGGCGCCGCCAGCGTGCGCAGCGGCGTGGGGTCGGCCGACCCGACAGCTGTCTGCTGGGCTGCCTGGGAAGGCTGGGCTTCTGTTGTGGTCGCGACGGTGGCAAGCTGCACGAGCCGCTGGTTGGGCAGCTGGCCAGGCTGCAGGCCGGAGTGCAGGGCGAGCTGCGGCGCGGGGCGGGGCGGCTGCATCAAGTCGAGTGCCGCTGCGGGCTGGGGCCGCGGCTGCGCGGCGTGCTGCGGCGCCGGCTCGGGCGGGTGGAGCGGCTGCTGCTGCTGCTGCTGCTGCGCCTCCGCCTGTTCTGGCTGCTTCTGCTGCTGCTGCTGCTGCTGCGCCACCTCCGCCGGCTGCTCTTGCTGCTGTTCCTCGGGCTGCGCCTGCTGCACCACCTCCGCTGCAGGTTCTGGCCACGAAGGTGCACGCTCTGCGGCCGGCGGCTCCGGCGGCGGCGGTGGCGGCGGAGGCTGCGGCACTACGCCAACGACCTCGATGGGCCGGTAGGGGAACCCAAGCGCTTGCACCTCTGCAGGCGGGCAGGGAGAGAGAGAGAGACGCGGGTGAACACCAGGGTTGCACAGTCGGTACATGAGATAAGTGGACCTGGAGGATGGCAGGGCAAGGTGCTCGTGCACGCCACGCCGCGCGGCTAGGAGCGCCTTCCACCACACCCCGACCAAGCCTTCTCGATGGTGGCACGCACACCCACAGTGTGGCTCCCTCCCCACCTCCCCGACCCACCAGAGGGGTAATAACCGTACTCGCCGCCGCGCCGCGCCTCCTCTTCGCGCGCATCGTACCGCACAAAGCGCGCTGCGGCAGAGTAGACGGAGCCGTCGCCCGTCTTGGACTCGGCAAAGTGTGGGTGGATCCTGGCGGGGGGCAGGCAAGAGCGCACAGGTGTTGTCATGAGGCAGCTGGGGGTAGGCGGGGCGGGGCGGGGCGGGGGGCCTGCAGCCAGTCGGGCTGTCGCGGCGTGTGCGGCACCGGCAGGCAATAGCTCGGGGCGCAGCCCTCCCGCCCAGCCTCACATGCACACGTCGTCGATCACTGCGATGCGGTCCCGCGGGTAGTGCAGCAGGAAGGGCCACACAAAGTCCAGGCCTGGGGGCGGAGGCAGCAGCAAGCGCGCCGCATCGGTCACTTCATTGCTTGCAAGCTGGGCAGCAGCTGGCAAGCAGCACCCGGGGCGTGGTTACAACCGTCGGCCATCAGCCGTCCCTTTGGTCCACTGTCACCCCAGCCAGCGCACCCCACCGCCCCCACCCACCCCAGCCGGTGTAGGCGTCGTGTAGGGATGGCCTGGCCAGCCCCTGGAACAAATCCATTTCGAAGATGGGGGCCTGCAGGCAGGCAGCACGGGGCAGGAAGGCAGAGACACTCGGGACGCTGGCTGCTCACCCGTCGCCTGGCCAGCAGCAGTAGCGCAGCAGCAGTAGCGCAGCAGCAGCGCAGCAGCGAGCAGCGTTGCAGGCAGCACCAGCACCACCAGTAGCGCAGGAGGCCGGCGGCGGCGCCGGCAGCAGCAGGCCAGCAGCGTTGGGTGCAGCAGCGGCGCCGGCAGACAGAAGCACCATACGCCACCCACCCACCCACCCACCCACCCACCCACCCACCCACCCAACCGCCCGCCCGCCCACCCACCCACCATGATTTCCACCATGGTGACAAAGCGCAGCACCGCCGACTGGTCTTGCAGGAGGTGGAGGTACCAGGTGGGGCGGTGCTCCGTCTTGCACAGGCTGGGCTGGCCCAGCAGCAGGCCGTAGGCGGAAAACACCTCAAAGGCGCTGCAGAGGGTGGTGGGCGGCAAGTCAAACAGTGAACAGCACGCAACTGAAGGCGGCTCGAGGTGGGCGGGGGCTGGGCCACCGCCCCCCTCAGCGGCGCCCCATGCACACCCTCATCCTTCCGGCTCTCGCCGGCCCCTGCACCCACCGGTTGATTGCGCAGGTGTCCATCTGCAAGTCGTCGTCTGCCGTCATCACGGCGCGCTTGCCCGCCGCCAGTCGCCGCCAGCTGGGCAGCCGCGTGGCCTGCCGGTTGAGGAGGGGTGGCGCGGCAGGGGCGGGTTTGTTTCATGTTTGTTTCATGTTTGTATCTCTCATGTTTCTCCCCAGGCAGGAGTGCCGTCACCACGCTGCTGGGTTGCAGTCAGCTGCTTTGGAACGCAGCTGCCGCCATCGCGACCACCGCTGCCGGCCCCCATCGCCGCGCCGCACCTGCCACACCAGGCGCCACTTGGGGCCCTTGGCGCGCAGCACCCCGCAGCCGGGGCAGGCCGCGGCCAGCTGCGCGTCGCTGGCGTTGCCGTAGTGGAGGAGCAGCAGGTCAAAGGTGGCAGACTGGGGGCGGTTCAGCCACCTGGAGGGGGAGGGGGTCGGCCAGGGACAATGGGGAGGTGAGCGGGCATTCTCACGGGGCGCTGCACACGCCGCTGACGAGCTGCCGCGTTGAACGTTCGCGGTGCCTGGTACCCGCTCCCTGGCCCCGGCACCTGCTTCGTCTCACCTGCTCACAGAGCTCAGGTCGTTCCCCACAGGCGCCAGCAGCAGGAAGTCCCGGCGCAGCGCCTCCCCCGGCTGGCGCGGCAGGCAGGTGCCGTTTGGACCCGGCCCTGCCGCCCAGCGCCGAGGGTCTTCGGCAAAGCGCGGCCAGCGCAGCACGTGCGGCGGCTCTGGTGCCGCCAGCATGCGGGCCGCTTCGTCGCGCAGGCAGGCCACGCTGCAGTTGAGCGGGATTTCCACTTCCCAAGGGGGCGGCTCCGGCTCTGCCGGCGGCGCGTCTGCCGCCGGCGCTGCTGGGCCCACCGGCGGCGGCGCCGCCGCCGCCGCTGCCGCTCTGTCGGCTGCTGCCTTCGCCGCCGCTGCTGCTGCGTCCCGCTCCGCCTTCAGCCTGCTGCTGGTCATTCGGCTGGCAGAGGACTTGAAGTAGCCTGCCAGCCAGCGCTGCATTTCAGCGTGCGAGTTGACAGCAATCTGCCGCCGCTCGTGCTCCGTTGGCGGCGCCAGCGGGTGCATGAAGACTGCTGGGAAGGGCTGCGTGTCGCTGGCTGCACCCGGCGCGCTCTCCTCCTCCCCGTCTATGGCTGCTGCTGCCTGGTCTGCCGCTTGCTCGGAGGACGCACGGCGCATAGGCACGCTGGCGCCAGCGCCAGCGCGCCGCCCGCCCGCCGCCGACGCCGACCCTGCCGGCAGGCCTGCAGCCGCCTGCAGCCGCTCCGAGCAGACCACCATAACCAGGAGGAGGCCGGCTGCGAGCTGGGAGAGCCTGCAGCGCGGACCCATGGCTGCCCGAGTCGTGTGTCCCCTGCTCAAGCGAGGAGGGGCGCGAGCGTGGAATTTAAGGCGCACGGATGAGAGCAAGGCGGCCGAAGGTTGCTGGCAGCCGCTGGGAGAGGAGCAGGTCCGCCAGCTCATTGGGTGCGCCCCCAGCGTCAACCCCTCAGCCCCTCCAATGGCCTGTGTTACGCCTCGTGGTGTTATTTACAAGCGTCGGGATACGTATCTTAGGCGCGCATAAAAGATACGAGGCAAGCGCAACAAAATAGAGCTCCTGTGGTGGGCAGGTGGGGAGGGCGGCAAGCACCGCGCGCCAACCGCCGCGGCCGCCGTGCCGTCGTCGACCGCTGGCACGTGCCGCCTCCGCGTCAGGCCATGCCAGCAAGCAGCGACTTTGCGGGGCTGCTCGTGCGGGAGATGGGGCGCGCAGTGCGGCGCGAACGGAGCTGCATACAGGCGACGCCGCAGCAACCGAACACGATGATGGCAAACTGGCCCATCAGCAGCAAGGGGAAGTAGGGCCCCAGCCGGGCCTGTGGGTGGGTGGGTGGGTGGGTGGGTGGGTTGAATGAGCATACATGAGCCGAGCTGGCAGGCGGCCGCCTAATTTAGCGTGCCAGAATCCCAGCAAACCTGCCACCCAGAGCAAGGTGTTGATACACGGCAGAAGCTCCGACTGGAGGCCGCTCTGCAGCCGCCCACCCCCAGACTACACTCTCGCATGCGCGATCCCACTCACCTGCAGGCTGCGGCTGGTTGTTTCGATGAGACCCTCGCGGGGCGTGGGACGGGGCACCCCCCCCAGAACCTCCGCCACCTTCAAGAGAGCACGTGGGTGAGCAAGCAAGCAAGAGGGGTGCATGTGAGGGCAGGCAGGCAGCCTGCTGCAGCGGTGCCGGCAGCGGCGGGGCCCCCACAGGCAGCGCCGCGCCGGCACCGCTGCAGCGCGGCCTGCATCGGCAGGTCCACAGGCGATGGGCGCCGTCTGCATGCCGCAGCACGCTTGCCTGGTACCAGAAGCCGCGTGCTTGGATCGCAGAATCGAAGTACTCTGCCCAATGGGGGGTGACATCAGGGGTGAAGCAGGAGGTAGAATTGGAGGGCTGGCGATAGGGCCACAGGTAGGCTGTCAGCTGCTGCAGCAGCGGCGGGCGGCCGGCGGCGGCAGCGGCAGCGGCAGCGGCAGCGGCCAGCCAAACCAGCGGCGGCGGCAGCGGCGCCCGCCCCCTCACCGTACTCTGCAAACCGGCGCGTCTCCTCCTCCTTCTGCGGGCAGGCAGGGGGGGGGGGGGCACAGGCGGGGGAGCAGCACAAATAGTTAGGCGGCGTCTGTGTGGCACAGCCAGCGACCGTCCCCCCGAAGAGCAGCAACTGCACCGGTGCACCCCCGGCCAACGCAGCGCTTCACCCCTTGCTGTTGTGCAACGCACGTTACGGAAGGGCGCATCGGCCGCGTACACGCTGTTGCTCTTCTGTTGGGTGCTGGGAGGGTGGTAGATGCACACCTGCGTGGTGCGTGGCAGGGGTGGCAGAGCGGGCAGCGAGTCGGCCCCTGCATCCACTCGGGGCAATCGGCGCGGCACTCCCTAGCGCACACTCGTCTTACGGTTACAGCTTGCGCAGCGGCACCTGACACAATGCGAGCACGCCCTCGTCAGCAGCAACTGCTTCGGGACACAGCACAGCACAGCACGGCACAGCACGCGCACACACCTCGTCGATCACAGCGATTCGATCTTTGGGGTAGCGCAGCAGGAAGGGCCACACAAAGTCCAGGCCTGTCGCATCGTGTGTGGAAGGGCGAACGGGGGTCGTGAGGGGCGGCAGCATGTCCGGCTCGCGCAGCAGTGCACAACAGGCCAGCCCGCGACGCACCACCCCGGGGGCTGCCCTGCCACGCACCCCACCAGACGTAGGCGCCGGGGAGTGAGGGCTGGATGCAGGTCGAACCTAGCTCACCCCTACCTCCCAAGGCAACAGGCAACAGCAAGCGCACGGGCGGGCGGGACAGGCCAAGGCTCACCCCAGCCGACGTAGGCGTTGTAGAGGGAGGGCCGGATGAAGCTGTCGAAGAAGTTCATCTCAAAGGCGGGCGCCATGATTTCAACAAACGCTGCACCGCATCGGAATACGTGATGGGTGGGTGGTGGGTGGGTAGATGGGCTGGCTGGCCGGTCAAACCGGTTGCTGTGCGCGCCGCGTTGCCCACCACCGGACGCGCAGGAACACCAATGAGCGCGCCGCCGCACACTGGCACCGCAGGCCGCTGCCGGCGTCCCATCGAAATCTCTGCGTGCGGCACCGCAGTCGCATCCCCACCCGCCGGCACTCACTGCTGAAGCGAAGGATGGAGTCCTTCTGCTGGAACACCATCTGCGCGTGGGTGGGCCGACAGGGAAATGTCAGGGCGGCGGGGGGGATGGGGTGTGCCATCATCAGTGTAGTGGGGGGCTGGGCAAGGGTGTGGTTCAGGGGCGAGCGACCAGGGCGTGAGGAACTGGGGGATTCGAACCCTTCTGCAGGAAAGCAATCTGCAGCACTGCTGGCGAAAGGAGCAGGGGAGAAGACATGAGAAGCGTACGGATGGTAGCGACCCGCACGCTCGCCCCTTGCCGTCCTGCTGCCTGCCCACACACGCAGCCCTCCCTCCCTCCGCGGGCTGCCACTCCACCTTGTAGGGCGAGTGGCTCCAGGTCGCCTCGCACAGGCTGGGCTGCAACTCAGCGGGGGCGCGGGGAGGAAGTATCAAACAGAGGAACTTCAGTGTGGCGCCAGCAGCGGTGGCAGCGGCGGCGGCGGCGGCGGCGGCGGCGGCAGGGCGCATGTTGCAGCGTGAACGCGCACACCTGCGCCATGATCAGGTCGTACGCCGTGAGCACCGAGAAGAGGTTGTTGACCGTGCAGGTGTCCATCTGTGCAGGATGCGAGGGGACACACACACACACACACACACACACACACACTGGTTGGGGGCGGGAACAAGCAGCAGCTATCATGCTGTAAGCGCCCAGCCCATCCACACAGCAAGCCTTTTCGCGTTGGTTGCTCACATCACGCAGCCACCAAACGTCTGATCGCATCGCTGGCCTTGAGGAGGAGGATACCCACCCCGCCGCCCAGCCCTCTAAGCCCCACATCCTCGCTGGCAGCGCTGCTCACCACCAGGTCGTCGTCGGGCCACAGAATCGCCTTGTACTTGCCCTTCATCTCCTGCCACTCTGGCAGCAGGGTGAAACGCCAGGCCAGGCGCCACTTGGGCCCGCTGGCGGCGTAGACAGCGGCGCACAGTGGGCAGCGGAACAGGTCCGGGGCGCTGCGGTGGTGGTGGTGGTGGTGGTGGTGTGTGTGTGTGGGGTGGGGTGGGTGGGGGGGTGGTGTGTGTGGGGTGGTGTGTGGGGTGGGGTGGGGGGGTGGGGGCAGGCAGTAGGTGTAGGTTGGTGGGGGGCTGTCGCGGGGGCAAGCGGCGGCACTTCGGACGCTGCCACAGTGTGCCGCGCTGCCCTCCCCGCCACCGTGACAAGCACCGCTCTCAGTCCCCCTCCCCACAAGTGGCGCGGCCTGCAGCGCCACCCCTCGCCCCCTCACCTTCCGTAGTAGATTGCAACTGCAAGGAGGAGGAGGAGGAGGGGACGCAGAGAGGCGCACGATGTGGGTCCCAGAGGCAGTGGGTGCAGGGATGCGTGCAGGCGCGCTGCATCCGCAGGCACCTGCAATGCATGCAGCTGTGTGTCCCTGTTCACGGACCCGCTGCCCGCCCACGGCAGCTCACCGATGTCCCAGTTTGCCTTCTCCGGCTCCCGCAGCCACTTGCTGGCGTCCCAGTCGTCCCCCACCGGCAAAACCACCAGGTAGTCCCGCTTCACCGGCCTGCAGGTACCCACGGGAGAGGTGGTGGAAGGGCGAGTTGAGGCAGAGGCGGACGCGCTGTCGCCCTGTCGCCTTGTGGCGGTGACCCTATACAGCCTCGCTCCCAGCCGGCGCCGGCGCCCGCGGGCCCCCTTGCTTTCACTCACAGCTGCCGCTCGCCGACGCCGCACGAGTCGGCCTGCCGCCCTCCCAGCAACAGCTCCAGGAGGCTCAGCCCCCCCGCGGCGCTGTCGGGGGCCAGGTCTTCCTGGCTGCGCGGCGGGCGCTCGGCCTGCTCCCGCACAAACCTGCGGCGGCGGCGGCGGCGGAGCACGGGTGGGGTGTGTCACTGAGGAAGGAGGCGCAGGAGGCAGGCAGGAGACGGCAGCGGGGTTGGGGGGCTCGCGGCGGCCCGGCGCGGCGCCAGCCTGCCAGTTTGTGCGGGCGCTGCCGCTCGGCAAAGGGCCCGCTGCGGCTGCCGCCGGCCGCACCTCTCGGCGTAGTCCAGGACCGCCTGGTGCGGGTTCTGCCGCTTGACAAGCTCCTCATCTGGCTGCGGCAGCTCCCGTATGCCGGCAGGCGCAGGCGCGGCGGCGCCGTCGTCGGGCTCGCCGGTGGCGGCGGCCCCGCCCGCCAGCAGCAGCACGGCCAGCAGCAGGCAGGCGCGCTGAGGCGCCATGCTGGTCCGCGAGGTCGCCGCTGGGGAGCAGGGGAGCGCCTTGGAGCGGCCGGCTCCGGGGGCTGGCGCACAGAGTTGCTCGCGTGGCCTGACGCGTCGCCCTGCGCTCGCTTCAGGTGTGATGGCACCGCTGCAGGGCGCGAGCAGCGACTGCAGGCAGAAGAGGTAGCGGTGGCGGCCAGGAGATGACGGGACCCGTAGCGCTCGCAGCGTCGCTGGCACCCGTTCTGCAAGCCCGTAGAGGGGGCCTTTCGCCAAGGTCTGCGCCTAATTACGGTTCTGTCGCCATGTCGGCAAGTTTGACGCTGCGGGCAGCACCAAGCCGCGCGGCCGGGCCGCCCACGCGCCAGAAGCAGAGGCACCTCGTTGACTAGTATCTGCTGGCCTCCTACGTTACCGACCTGCAGGGACTGCCAAACGGCGATGCCCCCCTGCGTGCACATGCCGCATACGTTGCACCGTGGAAGGAAGCGGCGGCGGCGGATCGCGGCACAAGTGGGGCGCTGGGCGCAGCGCCACGGTGCCCGTGGCGGCAACAGCGCTGCCGGTGCTGGGCCGCATGCTGGCAGCAGCGCCGCTGGCGAGAAGCAGCACAGAAGGCTGCGTGAACCTGTGGCGTGGGCATTCATGCTCCCAGGCGTTGCCTGGTGGCTGCATACATGCACCATGCTGTGCATGGGCATGCATTCTTGCACCTAGCATACGTTGGCCCCTGGACCCCGCAGCGGTGCTCCCAGTGCATGGCTTGCCAGCACGCTGCCAAGAGTGACCCAGCCGCACCCGGCGAGCGCACCAGTCGGGCCCTCTGTATCCCTGCAGCGGTGACCCTGACCCTGGTTTTGCACACTCGCACAAAGAATGCCAGACAACACAAAGAATCAACCCCTGTGTCAGGGCGAGTCCCAGCACTCCGTGCCGCACACACAACTCAGGGCGAGCGCGCACGGCGTGGGGGCGACTGTGGGCGGCGCGCCGGGGCCGACGACAGCCGGCGCAGCAGATGCACCCGCTCCGCCTTGTTCCGCATCGCCAGATCCACTGGCTCTCGCTCATCCTCTGCCAGTCGCACCCCCTTGAGCTTGAGAAACGAAGAGGACGTGCTGCGAGGGATGCCGACAGCAGGCTTGCCAGCCGCGGTGCCGCCGCCGCCGCCGCCACTGTCTGCTGCCTGCCGCGCGGAGCGCACGCGCTTGAGCATGGGGCTGCCTGCTGCTGCTGTCTGCGGCAACTGCTGCCCGTCTGCTGGCTGCGCCGACAGCCGCGCCAGCAGCTGCCCATCCCCGGGCAGCCCCCGCTCCGGAGGCAGCCGCAGCGGCGGCAGCGGCAGCGGCGGCCTGCCCCGCGGCGGCGGCGGCGAGGCTGCCTGCAACTGGCTGCTGCCGCGGCTGAGGCTGGGCGTCCAGCAGGGCGCGCCCAGCGCTTCCAGGCTGACGGCAACGTCCATGCTGGCCCGCCGGCTGCAGCAGGCAGAGCTGGAGTTTGCCAGGTCTTGCTCCTCCACCTCCTCTGCCTCCAGATCAGCAAAGCTGTCGGAGTGTGGCAGGCGCCCGTTCTGGGGCGCAGCGCCTGCTGCCTGCCGCCCTGCCCCCTGCTGCTGCTGCTGCTGCTGCTGCTGGCCGGCCGCCGCCGCCTGCGCTGCCTGAGGCGAGGCTGGGGTCGGCCGCTCGCCGCGTGCCTCCAGTGCCTGCTGGTCCTGCAGGCCTGCCGCCGTGGCCACCAGCCGCAGCTGCGCCCGCAGGCGCGCCACCACAGGGTCATCTGTCTCCCCCTCTCCTGCTGCCCCTGCTGCCCCTGCTGCGCCCGCTGCCACGCTGCCGTTGCCAAGCACCCTGCCTATGGATGCAGCGGTGGCGTCGCGCACTGGCTGCAGGTCGTAGTCCAGTCCTGTGGCAGCGCTGTCGCCCAGCACGGGGTGCACTGCAGGGGAGGCAGGCAGGGGCCAGCAGGCGTTGGGTCGGACGGGAGGCAGGCACGTACTGAGAGAGCGCTGTGCAGGCCACACGCAGCAGGCAGGCAGGCACGTGCAGGGCCGCAACCCGCCCCCTCGCACCATCCCTGGCGCCGGCGCTCACTCTTTGACGCCGCCGCCGCTGCCATCCAGCCCCGCGACTGCTGCAGGTCCCCCTCAGAGTGCGCCAGCGCCGCCAGCGCCAGCAGCTTCCGCCCCCGCTCTGTCTGGCTCAGGTTGGCGCGCAGCACCTGAGGGGACGGCGGGCGGCAGGAGACGCTGAAGACAACTGGGCATGCATGCGCAGGAGAGAAGGCGCGTGCGCAACGGCAGCGGCGGCAGCCATGCAGCGGCGGCAACGCAGCGGCGGCAGCGCAGCGGCGGCAGCGCAGGATCACCACCACAGGCAAAAGGTTGCAGCAACTGCAGTGCGGCAGCAACAACAGCAGCGTCACCAGCCAAGCGGCAGCAGCAGCAGCAGCAGCACCCACCTGGGGGCTGTCCAGCGGCAGGGCATTGCCGTCGCCTAGCTGCGCAGACAGCCAGGGATGACGGAGCACCTGCAGGGGGGGGGGGGGGGGGGGGAGGTGCAACACCGTGCCAGGCAGGCAGCTGGATACGAAGAAGAGCCTTTGAGATTCAACAGGACGGATGGGGACAGGGGGATGGGGGCAGGCGGACAGGGGGGGAATGGGGACAGGGAATGATGAAAGTGGTTCGTTGCAGCACCAGAGCGGGGCAGTGCAGCGCCCCGACGCGGGGCCAGCGCTCGTGTGACCTGTCTGCACTGAGCCCCGGCTGCGCCCCTGCCGAGCGGAGCCAAGCGGAAGCCGTGCCCCCCCCCCCCCCCCCCCGCCGCCGCCGCCGCTTCTCGCCTGCTCTGACGTGAGGCGTTTCTCCGCGTCTGTCTGCAGCAGCGCGTGCACCAGGTCCTTGGCCCCCTCCGACACAGCGCCCCACAGCTGCAAGGAGCGAGCGGGGGGGGGGGGGGGCTCCACGAGGGGCAGGGGGCTCGTTTCATGGCTGGTCGAGGGCTTGGCACGCCATGCAGGGGCACCACAGACAGGGGGGCCTGCCGTGCACGCACACACACGTCGGCATGCCCCAAGACCCCTTACGCATGCCTTACACGAATGTAACCCCTTTGCACGCTTCACCTGAGGGTCCATCTCATACACCCCAGCCTCGATGGCCGCAGCGACGCCCTCCCTGTCCTTGCCATCGAACGGCAGGTGGCCGCTGCAGGAGGCGGTTGGTGATGGGGAGGTGCATTAGAAGATCGCTTGTCTGTGCTTCTTCACCTGCCCTCGACAGCGACCCCTGCCCGCCCCCCGCCGCCCCGCCCGCACGCAAGCAACACGCAAGCAGCGCAAGACACGCGCCTGAGCAGCACGAAGAGGATCACTCCCAGGCTCCACTGGTCGACGGCGAGCGAGTAGCGCTGGCAGGCTATGATTTCGGGGGCCCTGGCAGAGGGGGGCAGATGCGGCGTTTTCAGGGCGCAGCAGACCATCGCGACCGCAGGGTGCGCAGAGCAGCGTGCTGAGCACGCGGCCACCGGGCAGCGCTGCCGCGACGCGCCCACGTCACGCTCGCGCCGTTGCACTTGACCACGTGACAACAGGCGTGCACGCAGGGGGGGGGCTCACATGTAGTGCAGCGTGCCGCAGGGTGTGCCTCCCTCCCAGTTGGGCGAGTAGTTGACCCTAGCCAAATCGTAGTCCATTATTTTGACCTGTCGACCAGGGCAGGTGCAAAGGCAAAGCACGACACGCTGTCGGCGCGTAATGGAGAGGGAGGGGGCTTGGGGAGGCAGGGGAAGCTGGGCGGCCCTGCAGCAGCGAGAGAAACAGGACGTTTCAGACGACGTGCTGGAGCGACCTGAGCTGCATGTGTCTGGCAACTGGCGAGGCAGGACGGGCAAGGGCAGCTGCAAAGCGCCCCCTCCACCAATGAGCGCCCCCGCCTGCTGCCGGGCACCAGGGGTTGCCCTGGTGATGCCCCGCACCGCGCTCCTCCCGCCCACCTGCGCGCCGGCGTCCGCGGAGGCATACATGAGGTTCTGAGGTTTCAGGTCCCGATGGGCAATGCCCAGCGAGTGCAGATGCGCCACCCCCTCGGCCACCTGCGCAGGAGGCGTCCGGCCGGCGGGCTGGTGGGCGGGCAGGTGGGCAGGCAGGGCACACATGTCCTGGTGTGTGGGGACAGGCAGCGTGAGCTGGACTGGCGTGCTGCTACACCAGCCTGAGGGTGGGAGTGTAGCAGACCCGGCACCACCACCTGCCTGCTTGAAGATGTCCCGCGCCTCCGCCTCGTGCAGCTGCTCCGACACCGCGATGTGGTCGAACAGCTCGCCGCCTGGGCAGGGGGGCACAGCGGGGTGGCTGGGGCAGCGGTCAGGCCAGGCGGGGCAGGGGGGGGGGAGGGGCGGCGGGGGGCGCAGGCCAGGACACGCAGCACCCCCACGCTACGACAGCTGCTATGCCGCCGCCTCTGGGCAGCCAGCTCCTCCTCTTTCCCGCCTTTGCCTCGTGCTCCCCGCCGCACCCTCCATAAGGTCTAACACCAACTCAATCGCTCCATCTTCGTCAAAGAAATAGTCGTGCAACCTTGGAATGGCAGGGTGGCTGCATGACACGGGATGGGGGAGTGTGGTGAACATAAAGCAGCGGCGCATTGGCAAGCCTGGGCACATGGGCAAGCCGCACCGCGGGCGCACATGCACATCGCGTCTGAGCCCCCCCCCCCCTCCAAACTCACGGGTGCTTGGCGCACAGCTGCAGGATGCGCAGCTCGTTGTGCATGGCCTGGGTGGCGCCCCTGCTGCGCTGCAGGTGGGACTTGAGCGCCAGGCGCCGCCCGCTGTAGCGCCCCACGCACTCCTGCACCACGCACGTCGCGCCGTGGCCCCATGCGGCGCCCAAGATATAATAGTCTTGCACGCGCCTGGGTGTGTGTGTGTGTGGTGTGGTTGGGTGGGGGTGGGGGGGGGGTGGTTGGGTGGGGGGCGGGGGGCAGCCTGAACGGATTCCGGGCACGAGCGGCGCACCACCAGCGTCGCTGCTCCCCCTCTGCAGGTTCATCTCCGGCTCCACACATCACCGCACCTGAACAGCCCCGGCACGCCCGCCAGCGACACCATCCAGCCGTCGCGCTGCCCTTCGTCTGGAAACTGCAGCGTCACGGGGGCGTCACCGCTGCGGCTGCTGCCGCCGCTGCCGGCAGCGCCAGCGGGCACCACCACGATGTCCTGCTTCTTCTCTAGCCGCAGGTGGGCACCCACAAGCTCCAGGCCGCGGGAGGGCGCCGTGCCAGGTGGCGGCGCGGCGGCGCAGCCCTGCCAGAACAGCAGCTGGTGGCCCTGCAGCGCGCACCACCCCTCGATCCAGCTGCCCCACCCGCCGGCGCGCAGCCTGCGGAGCAGGGGCGGGCGAGGGGCGGGGTGAGGAGAGCTGAGAGTCGCAAGCCCTGAGCTGCACGGCAGACTGCCGCAGGCGCGGTGCAGCAGCACCTCTTGAGAGCACCGTACACCCACTCCTTCCAGCAGGAGGAGCACAGCAATTCGTTGGCGCCCCAAGCGCTGCTCCCACACCTGCACGGCCCCTCGCGGCGCTCGGCCACCGCGCGGCGCAGCGCCGCCAGGTGCCCCCCTTGCTTGCTCTCCTCCTTGAACCGGGCTTCGCGCTCGAAAAAGGAGCTGGGGATGGCGCTGGGGTGCTTGGCCCTCTCGTGCAGCGGGCGGTTCAGGCGCGGCGCCGCTGCAGGCAGCGCACTGACCACCGACGAGGGCGCAGCAGAAATATCTTCGTCGCCGCCGACCTGCAGAGAGCAATGGCGTTGGTGAAAGCAAGCCGAGGTGAAGCGGAGCGAGGGAGCAGTGCCGAAGCTGGCGCCGCCGCCGCCGCCGCTCACCTCAGGCGGGCCGCCATGTGCGCCTGCTGTGCTTTGTGCGCATCCCATGGCACACAAACGCCCTTTAGAAGCCCTGCAGCGGCCCTCTAGAGCTGAACGCGCGCCCACGGCGAGAAGCGCTGTGGGGCACCGCCCCGGGCCGGTGCCGCAACGCAAATCAGACGAGTGTAGTGATCATGCGATTGCGTGATAGTCGGGTTAACGGGAGATGGAGCGCCCGCATGCGTGCTGGGCACCCTCACGCCTCCGACACAATCAAAACTAGCTTGCACGGCTTGCAGCTCGTGCATTCACTGCCAACACTTCACAGTAAACTCCGGCCACTGATAGGAAGCTCTGCAGCTCGTGACGCTGCCTGGCGTGCGAGAACCGGCAAACCGATGGCTTGTCTTGCGCCCAGGCAAGGCCTGGCCATGCGGTCCTCTCCTGCTGGTCTGGCATGCTGTGGACTACCGCCTGTGAGGCGCGACGCCGTCTGGCGGCCGGCCGGCCGCCGCTCGGTGGCGGTGCCGCTGGCGTCGCGGCAGGTGGCGGTGGCGGTGCCGCAGCAGCAGCCCCCGGCGCTTGCAGCACCCGATCCGCGCATGGCGGGCACACCCAAGTGGGCGCTTGCTGCCGGCATGCTTGCCGTTGCGGCGGCGGCTCTCAAGCTGGCCTGGTCGTTCCGGCAGCCCGCGTCGCCGCCGCCGCCGCCGCCAGATGCAACGCTCGACGCTGCCGCCGCTGAGGAGTCTCCAGCGATGCAGGCAGCGCGCGCGGCGGTGCAGCAGGCGGGCCAAGCGCTGGCCGCGTCGGGCGTCGACGGCGCGGCTGCTGCTGCTGCTGCTGCGGCGGGCCCGGTGCTGCTGGCGGCGGAGACGGCTGGAGCACTGGATGAGACTGCCGCCATGAGCCTGGAGCAGCTGCGTGCCACCGCCACAGAGCTCTACATGCTCATCCAGCAGGTGGTCTGGGTCTGCATGGGTGGGTGCATGTGTGGGTGGGTGGGTGCATGGCGGGTGCCGAGGGGTCCTGTAGAGGTGAGGCAGCGACGTCCAAAAGCGGTGGCATGTGCGGGAGTTCTGGGCCAGCGGCAGCAGCCCCACGGGGCGCGGGACGCCGCCCCGCGCTGGACGCTGCCGCCGTGCGTTTTTTGTTGTGCGCCATACCCCGCTGTGCCCGCTGTGCGTCGTCGGTGCAGATGGAGCTGAGCCTGCAAGACTTGGTGTTCGACCTGACCAGCCCTCTGCCGGAGGCCTCGCTCGCTGTGCTGGACGGGCTGGGCGAGGAGGTGGAGCGGGTAGAAGAAGAATTGGCGGGCCTCAAGGTGAATCTATGAATCGTATTCACCAAGTTCTCATGCTGAATGTGTTTTAGGATGGGCTGGGCGAGCAGGCGGAGTTGAGGAGCGTCTGGTTAGGGGCGGATGCGCTGCAGAGGGAGCGGGCGGTTGGGTGGCTGGGGGTGTGACGCGTGCTGACCCACACGCACGCGTGCCTGCAGCATGAAGGGGTGGCGGCCCGCGCTGCAAGCCCGCCACCCAGGCGTGCAGCCTGCACCACCCGGGCACCAGCCTGCCGCAAGGTTTCCTGCTTTGCTGAGTCCCCACGCCGCTGCCCCCCTCACTCATATCCCCTCACCACCGTGCAGGGCCAGGACGACGTAAACGCGGCGGTGCTACAGGCGGAGCAGCGCTACGCCGACCTGCAGTGGCGCCAGTTCGAGCTGCTGACGGAGCGCGCCTCCGACGGCGAGCGCCGCACCTACCGCTCCCTCCTCTTCAACCTGCGCACCCAGCGGCAGCTCCTGCGGCAGGTAGGGGCCCCCGCACGGCACGGTGTGCCTGCCTGCCTGCCTGCCTGCCTGCCTGCCTGCCTGCGTACCTGCCTGCCTGCCTGCCTGCGTACCTGCCTGCCTGCCTGCCTGCCTGCCTGCCTGCCTGCCTCCCTGCCTGCCTGCCTGCCCGCCCGCCCGCCCGTCTGCAGTGCACAGCCTGCACTGGAGGCCCTGGCCCTGCCAGCCGGCCCCCCAGCTGGGCCCCATGCGGCCACACCTTGCACGCTCGTGCCTTGTTGCCCGCCCTGCCTTGCTCGTGTGTGCTGCTGGTGTGGGGCAGACGAAGGGCTTGATGTGCCCACCGCACGCTTGCACTGCCTCCCTCCCCCCTACCCGTGCGCCAGGTGGAGGCACAAGAGTCCCTGCGCGTGCGCATGGATGCCACCAAAGCACGCATAGCGGCACTGCTGGACGCAGAAGAGAAGCATGCTGGCGGCGGCGCCGGCGCCAGCAGCGGCAGCGTGCCCGCCGCGGCGGCCACAGCGGCCGCCGCCATCACGCAGCAGCAGCAGCAGCAGGCGGCCGCCGCTGCGCCGGCCGCGCAGCAGCTGCGGCTGGCGGCCGCGGGCGTCAATATCCCTCACCCCGCCAAGGCAGCCACCGGCGGCGAAGATTCCTTCTTTGTCAGCACCCACGGTTTGGGCGCTTTGGCGGTGGCAGACGGCGTGGGCGGCTGGGCAGCGGAAGGCATCGATCCCGCGCTGTACCCCCGCCGCCTCATGGCGGCGTGCGAGGAAGCGTTGGCGGCAGCAGACCCGTATGGCAGCATCGACGGCGGCGCTGCACCGGCGGCGGCCCTGCTGGCGGCGGCGCACGCGCGCACCGAGGAGCCCGGCAGCTGCACCGTCATCCTGGGGGTGCTGCTGCCAGGCGGACGGCTGTCGGTGGCAAACCTAGGGGACTGCGAGCTCAAGGTGGTGCGCGACGGCCGCGTGGTCTACTCTTCAGAGGTGGGCAGGGGTGGCCAGGTCACACGGCGGTGAGGAGCGGGCGTCCACCTGAGCAGCGGCCCGCGTAGCCTAGCATGCGCACCGGGCGCGTGCCTGGGCGCGCGCGCCTCGCGCCTGGCTGCACCCCTGCGCCGCCCTGCCCGTGCTGTATCCCTGCGTGTGCGCCGTCGTCTCAGAGCGGACGCCGGTCCCCCCCGCTTCCCCTGGCCGCCCAGGTGCTGGAACACCAATGGAACATGCCGCTGCAGCTGAGCAGCCCCCAGTTTTACGACTGCGGTAGCACGCCAGCGGATGCAGGTACTGCAGCCCTGCCGCAGCTCGGCTGGCTGCGTGGGGGTGCGGCGCGCTGTTCCCTGCGTTGCGCACGTGTCCCAAGGCGCACGCGCCTGGCAGCACTCGCCGGCGCACGCGCTCGCCCTGCCTGCCCCCTGAACGCGCGCGCTGCGCCCCGCGCCCCTGTGCGCTCGCAGAGACGGCAGAGGTGGCGCTGGCACCTGGAGACGTGGTTGTTGTGGGCAGCGATGGCCTGTGGGACAACCTGTGGGAGGATCAGGTGCTTGAAGCAGTGGCGGAGGAGGCGCACGGCGCGCCGCAGGCAAGTGCTAGGGTGGGAGGGTGGGAGGCTTTTGGGGTGCAGAGGCAGGTGCAGCTGGTGCGGTTGAGTTGCCAGCACTGGTGGGACGGGTGCGTGGATATGGGAAGGCTGCGGAGGGGTGCATTTTGTGCGCCGGCTGTCTGCGGATGGTTTGAATGCGTGCGCCGTTGTGCGCCAAAACGTGGCCAGCTGTCGCCACCCCTCCCGCAGGCTGGTGGCGACGAGCTGGCAGCGGGGCTGGCGCAGCGGTTGGCAGCCGTGGCGTTTGAGCAGTCGGGCGATCCCGCCTTTGTGTCGCCGTTTTCGGTGGAGCGGCAGGCACGCATGGGCGACGCGGCGGCGGCGGCGGGGGTGGCGCTGCCGGCGGCGGGCGGCAAGCGCGACGACGTCTGTTGCGTTGTGGCCGTGGTGGAGGCGGTGTGATCATGAACTTGACTTGAACATCACTGCAAGTACGTATGGACGTAATGCGCAGATGCTGCGTGCGCAGCAGCCGGGCGGGCCTGAGGCTGCAAGACCCAGTGTTACAAGGAGCTCGCCGGCCGCGACGCCGCCGCCAGCCTGGCCGTGCTCCCTGCTTTTGCAACTGCCTTCCCTTGCGCGCGCCCCTGGCGGCGGTTCCGCCCTCTGCGCTATACTGCTTCCTATTGAGCACATTCCGCACATCCAAGCAAAACCACGGGCGGCGAGGCGGGCGTAAAGCGGGGGTGATGGAAGTGTGATGGGAGGCAGAGCACCCGTTCCCGGCCTCTCTGGGAGTGCGGGTAGTCCCTTGCTTACTCCCACACTCTTCCTGCCCTTGCTTCTACTTCCCTGTGGAGGTCGCTCGCCCGCGCACCGGCGATGTCCGCCCAGCTGCAACACAGCAACCTGTACACGCGAGGCTTCCCTCCCGACTTCAGTGAGGCCGAGCTCATTCAGTTGTTTGGCGAGCACGGCAGCATAGTGTCGCTGCGAGTTGTGGCAGCCGCCGAGGGCCAAGCCCCCCACGCCTTCGTCAAGTATGAACAACCAGGGCAGGTAAGGATCGCCAACGGGCGGGCGAGCAGGGGAAGAGGGCGTACGCAGCCAGCGCAAACCCTGCTCGCAGGTGGTCGGGGCTGGCAGGGCCCCTGCCCTGTGTCACTCCTCCCACCACCACCGCGTGAGCACGGTGGGGCCAGCGGCGCGGCGGCGCACAACAGCGCCAGCTGCTGGGTGGGTTGGAGCCGGCGCCGCGCGTGCGGCGCGCCGCCACCAGTGCGCCAACCACCAGTGAATCACCCGGGTGCAGCATTCACATCACTCGGCGTTGCGCTCGCACACAGCCCTCGGCCACTTGCGGGCGGCGGCGCAGCCAGGCGGGCGCAGGAGCAGTGGCACGTGGCATCATGCCTGTATCGCCGCAGCCGTGGACGCGCAAGTAGTGGATCACGGCGGCCCCACACGCTGCATGCAGCGCACCCCTCAGCTGCACCCACGCACCGCCCGCACCGTGCCGCAGGGGCAGGGGGTTGCCGCCACCCCCACGCGGGATGGCTGCGCGTACTGGCAGCCGCGCTTTAGAACCACCGATCCTCCCTCTTCCCTCCCGCCAGGCCGCCGGCGCCATCCAAGCCCTCAATGGCACCAACATCAACGGCAGCCAGCTAGTGGTCAAGTTTGCAGACGCGGATGTGCAGCCGCGGGTGGAGTCGGGGCGGCAGCCTTCAGAGTGGTGGTGAGCCGCCGCCGCGCCCCCGTACGCCCATCACGTCAGCTTTACGCCGCGCGTATGCCCTGCCGCTTGCACGGGTGGGGTTCCTCTCGTACCCTGCGCCGCGTGCGCAGGCTTGTGCCTCCTCGCCCACTGGGCCCCCCCCCGACGCCCCCCTCTCCCCCCTCCCCGCCACAGCTACTGCCGCAACCTGCCGGCCTCCTACACGCGGCAGGACGTCGGCGAAATGTTTGTGCCCTTTGGCACCGTGCTAGAAATCCGGCTGTGAGTGCCTGCGCCGCCGCCCAGACCGCGGGACGGACAGCGGGGCCTGCTCGCCACCCCGTTGCTTGCGCATCAGCCGCCCGTTGTGCGGCTGCACCCGACGGGCTCCCGCCTCTGGCGCCACGCGTATGTCCCTGCCCTCCCCCGGGGCCGTGCTTCTCCAAGAAGCCACCCCCCCCCCCCACCCGCCCACCCACCCTGTGCTGCGCTCCGCCTCATGGCATGTACCCTGCACTCCCCCTGCCTTCCCCGCAGCTTCCCCAGCACCGAGCTGTACAAGGGCAGCGGCGCGCTGGTGCAGATGCAGGGCATCGAGCAGGCGGCGGTGGCCATCCAGACCCTCAACGGCAGCTTCCCCCGCGGTGCCACCCAGCCACTGCTGGTGCGCTTCGCAGACAGCCCAGGTGCGCCTGTCCTCTCCCTCCGCGAGTGCATGCACACCGTCGATCCACCCACACGAAACCTGTCAGCACAGGCTGCCCTGCTGAAAGCTCCCTGGGAACGTGCACGCACGCTTCAGGAGTTCTCGTTGGCGCTCCCCACTGGGCACTGCGTGCTGACTGCGCGTGCTGACCACGCGTGTGCCCCACCCCTACCTGTCCCCGCCTGCAGCCGAGAAGGCAGCCAAGCAGCAGCGCAAGGAGCGGCTGATGCAGAAGCAGCAGGTGGCGGGCGCGGGCCTCTTTGGCGGCAACAGCCTGCCGGGGCTGGCGGCGCAGCTGCAGCATCAGCTGCTTGGCCTGGTGCGTGGGGCAGGGGAGAGAGGGCGGCGGTGCTTGGCGTGCAGGCGGCCTTTTGTGTTTTGTTTTTATTTTTTGGTTTGGTGTTTTGGTACAGGCAGGGCGTGCTGGCCATGCGTGCCTGTCGCCTGCCTGTCGCTGCATCCCAACCCTGCCCGCCCCCCTACCTCCCCGCGTGTGCAGGCCATGGGCAGCAACGGCCGCGCCTCCATGTCGGCCAGCAGCATTGGCAACAGCCCGGAGCTGTCTGCCGACCTGCCATCTATGCTCTCCCCGCTGGACGGCTTCTCCGACAGCAGGTACAGGGGTGCAGGCTGTGTGCAGGCTGTGTGCAGGCTGTGTATGTGTAGGCTGCCGGCTCACAGCAGACCTGCAGCAGGTGGGCGTGCTGAACAGACGCGCAATCCCTCTCAGTCGGTCAGTCTTGCAGGGTGCAGCAGCGCGCGCGCCGTGCAGTTGCAGCGACAGCCCGGCCCCAGCAGCTCAGCTCCGTTAATGCCCACACGCTTTGGGGGCCGTCCCCTCCTGCGCACCGCCCTGCCTTGCCGCACCTTGCGCCGGCTGCTTCGGTGTCCACCAATATGCGCCTCCCCCATCGCTCCCCCCCCCCCCCCCCCCGCCCCACCCATTGCAGCAGCAGCGGCGGCCTGCCCGCCGCGGCGGTCCTGCACCAGCAGGCGGCCCTGGCGGCAGCCGCCGCGCCCGGCGGCGGCGCCTCCATCTACATCAAAGGCATGCCCGAGGATGCAGACAAGCTGTGGCTGTACGAGAAGTTTGCCAGGTGGGCTTGCTGTCGTGGTACGTGTGTAGCTGCCTGCTTTGTAGCTGTGCTGCCGGTGTGCTGCCTGTTGGTTGTACGCTCGCTGTGCACTCAAGCCGTGGCTGTCCGACAAGCTTGCCAGGTGGCCTTGCTGTTGCTTTTGTTTGCTGGCAGCTCCGCGCTGGTTTGCTGTCTGGTTGGCAGGCTGAGGCGCCTGCTGCTGGCATGCCTGCTGCTCCTCTGCCACTGCTGCCGCCGCCGACCTTTTGCTTTGCCAACCTGCCTGGCATGTCTTGCTGAAGAGCCTTGCTGCCGTTGTGTGCTGCCCTTGGCAGGTTTGGCGGCATCTGCAGCGTGCGCGTCCTCATTGACGACCAGACGGGCAGGTGCAACGGTGAGTGCTGCGCCGTGCTGCGCCGCACTGTACCGCACGCACTGCTGCGAGTGCTGGGCTGCGCACGCTGCCGTGTGGTGCGCCGTGTCGCAGCGCGCGCAGGCCAGCGCGAAAGCTTGTGGTGAGCCGGCACCAAAGCACGTGGTTGGTGCACCCGACTCACGTGGCTGGTGCACGGCTCCCTCCCTCCATCCCTCCCCTTGCAGGCGTAGGGTTTGTCAACTACGTCAGCGCTGAGGCGGCGCGCGTGGCGCAGGTGGGGCTCCACACGGGGCTTTCAATCAGCCAGCCAGCCGTTCATTCGACAGCGCTGCAGCAGCACGTATGCGCGCCGCAGATGCGCCGGCCCGACATGGGGTCAGCGCCCTCTCGCCGGCCATGCCTTCCCCGCGTGCTGTGGGCGCTGCCTGCGGCACGCTCGCTTCCCCGCCCACGCCGCCCCCCCGCCTGCCTGCCCCGCCCGCCACAGGACTCCATGAACGGCGTCAGCATGGGCGACCGCCTGCTGCACGTCATGGTGCAAAACCCAGCGGCGCGGGGCCGCATGCCGATGGGCAACGGCGGTGCCTCTGGCGGGCTGTCGCTGACGCCGCCGAGCAGCAGCGGCCTGCCGCCCGTGGGCCCCTCCCGCGTCACGCCCTCTGCCGTCATGCAGGCGGCAGCCAACTCGATGGGCCTGAACGCCAGCACCCTGGCCAGCCTGCAGGTGCACTGGGTAGCAGGCTGCGGCGGGAGTGCGCTTGCAGTCGGGGGCGCGGCGCGTTGTGCACCGCGCTGTGCAGCCAGCCCCGCATGGCCAGCCTCTGTCCTGCCCCCGGCCGTCCTCTGAACGCCCACCCTGCTTGCGTTCGTGCACGCTGCAGGCCGCATCGGCGGGGCTCATGCATCACCAGGGAAGCAACAGCATGGGCAATGGCATGCTGCCGCCCGGCACCTGCGGCCTGCCCATGGATAGTTCCCAGCAGTACGGTGGCGGCATGGGCCAGCACGGCGGCACCTTTGGGACCCTCCAGTGGTGACCAACCGCCAGCGCCCCTCTGCCTGCCTGCCTCGCTGGCCGGCGGGCAGGCCGCCGCCGGCCGCCCCTCTGCAGCGCTGCCGCCGTTTTCTGAAGCAAGCTCCTGGGCTCTTGCACTATTGGCGGCCCGTGGCCGGCTCGTTGCGTCACGGCAAGGGCACGTGCGCCCTGAGGGCCCGCCGGCACGTGCCAGCGACGACGACGCGGGCGCCGCCTGTCGCCGCTCCGCCGGCGCCGGCTTCGGGCCTGCCCCCACTCCCCTCCGCCCCGAATTCTTTCGTTCTTTCCATCCCTTATCAGCAACACCGCTTAGCGTGCACGTCTCCCCTCCTGGCTTTCAAGAGCGAGTTTCGGTGCCCCCTTTTCGTATGCGTCGGCCCCCACTTCATTCTACCCGTGTCCTCCCCCCTGTTCCCCATCCCCTGCGCCGGCATCTGTGCCCATGCGTGCGCTCCCCACCACCTACCACGGCTGAGCCGTCCCCACCACCCCTCTCGCCACAGATATCATTGGCACACAGTGTTTGGTCCACCATAACAGGAGCACGCGTGCACCCCCCCAACACCCCCACCCCAGCACCCCCACCCCACCTACGGCCGCTCCATGCTCCCTGCGTGCCCGCGGCATCCACTTCTTTCCCACACCTTCCCCGGATACCGCCGCGCCCCGCAGCATCCCACCGATTTTTTTTTCAGCAGCCCCACCTGCCCCCCTATACTAAACCCCCTCTCGTCGCCTCCCTAGCCGTCGCAGCATACATTTACCAACCCAAACGCGCACCAGCCGACCCCGCCCTCCCCCCCGTTGGACGTCTGTTGTCTCTTCATCTCCCTGCGCCCGTCCATCCCTTCCCCGCACCCAAATTCCTTTGCATCGACTCGCTGGCCACCCCTCCTCCCCGCCGGCACGGCCGTGTGGCACAGCACAGCACTGCGCTGCCGGCTTTTTGCCCCGAGGGCACGCGAGCTTGCACGCCTCCTCGCCCCCACCCACCCACCCACACCCCGTCCTTACCCCTGGTTCTAGCAACCAACGCGCACTCAACCCCATCCCCTGCACCAGAGCTGCCGCCGAGAGTCCGGCGCACGAGCCCGATTATCCCCGGGGCATGCCGTCGGCCCCGCAGCTGCCACCTGTCGCCCTCCCCCCCCCCCCGCCCGCCTCACCCCCGAGTCCCACCCCTCCCAGGTACCTCCTCCCCCCTCCCCCCCCCCACCCCCGCTTCCCCCCGTAATTTGTTGCCCCTGCCAGGCGATCGCTCGCTTCAGCCGACCCCGGGTGGCACTGCCACGCCGCATCCCCCGCCCGCCGGCTCAAAAGCCCCCTCATCTCCCGGCCCTCCCCCTGTTCTCTCCTCACCCTCCTGCTGAGAAGACCCCTCTCTCTCTTTCTCCCGCACTCTCGGCGCGCTTGCTGCTGCCTGCCCGCAGACCCAGCAGGGCCCCCCAGCCCGGCCGCCACGTCCCACCCCCCCCGCACCTCCTCCCATGTCTCTGCCCGAACCGACCCAATGCATGCTAGTACCTCACTCTTACTCCCCTCCCTCTCCCCCTCCCGCTCGCATTCTTTTCCCTTCTACACACGTTTGCCACTTCTTTCCGCGCCGGCCAACCCGCCCGGCTGCCCCTTACTAGACGCAGTACACACGCTGCTGTTCGACAGACAGGGAGGATGCCAAAGGCAGGGCCGTGAGAAAGAGGGAGCCGACGTTATCGCCCATTCCCAAAAGGAGCGGCTGGCGAGGTTAGGCAGACGGCGCGGCAGCGCCAGCGACGGTGGGGAAGGGGCAGCGGGGTGCCGCATGAGGGCGCATGCAAAGCTCGCGGCCCAACCAGGGTTGCCAGCCGCTGCGCGCCGGCTGCGGTCGGGTGGGGCAGCGCCCGCTCCCAACCTGAGAACCGACAGGGCGGCTAGCTGTGCACGCAAGCTTGTATTGCAAGGCACTGGTGTGGCAGCTAAGCATGTGGCCGCGCGGGCTCGAGGCGGTCGAGCGGAGGCGTGTGCCCGCAGGAGGTGAGCGCGTTGGGCACTGCAGGCTCACGTTCCCGGTCAGGCGCCAGCGGGGCTCAGGTCGCCGCCAGGCGCTCCTGCGTGCGCGCTGCCAAGCACCAGGTACCCTGCAGCGGCGCAGCACACGCGCGCAGAGAAACCGGTGTGAGGGGGGCTATGCTGGAGCCAGCCAGATGGCACGGCATGTCCCCCCTGGCAGCACTGAATGCGCCAATTGAACACAACCAGCCTTGGCCTCCCTCCCACCGCCCCCCGACCCCCCGACCTGGCCGGTGCACGCGATCGTAGGCATGCTCCGACCCCGGCAGGGGGCGCAGGTCGGACAGCGCAGGCTGCTGCTGCGCCACGTCCGCTGTGGCTTCCGCGCCGGGCAGCTCGGGCAGAGGCTCGGCGTCGTGGGCGTGCAGCTGCGGCTCCGCTGCGGGCGAGTGATGGGGGGTGCCGGCGGGCAGGCGGGGTTGATGGACCGCAGGCACCGCCACGGGCTTTCAGGCAGGGCAGGGCAGAGCAGGCACGACGTGGCCCAGCTTTGAGAACCACCCGCACACCGCACCTTCCATGTGCGCTTCTGCCACAGCCTCTGCCAGGTCAGCTTCCGGCAGCGGCTTGAAGGCCAGCGACAGGTGGACGTACCCTTGGGCCTTGCCTGGCCGGGAGGCGGAGGGAGTCTGGCCTCAGTAGTGTATGGGGTATCAAGTGTTGTGGAAACAAGGGTATGGTTTAGAAGCCTAGGGCGTTGGCTGACAGGACGGTGGGTTGGGTGCTGGCCACCGAGCAGCGGACAAGTTAACAAGGAAGGTGCGGCGGCGGGAGCTGAGCACGTGTGGCAGCATGCACAGCGTGGCGGCGCCACGCGCAGCAGGCCTTGCCTGAGGGGTGAGCTGTGAGGGGCACAGCCTCTGTGACCGACTCGCCGTTGCGCTGCAGCACGTCATAGACTGCGGGGGTTGGTTGGGTGGGCAGAGGTGGGGGCGAGGGTGTAGGTAGCGTGGCGGGAGGGCACCAAGGGAGGGAGGCACAGAACAGCGTATCCATGAGGGAGGGAAGGTGGAGCGTGCCGGCGTGGCGCTGCAGGCCAGCAGTGCAGCTTCCGGTGCTCCTCCCATGCTCCGCGCCGCTGCCCTCCAACCGCCGCAGCCCTTCGGCGCACGCGCCCCAAGCCGGTGGTGCAGCCCTCATGACAACACAGACGGTACTCGGGTGGGTGGTGGCTGCCGCTCACTTGAGATCTTGCCATAGCCCACCAAATCGTCGGGTGCAGCCTTTAGGAACGGTCAAAGAGTGGATGGAGGGTACTGTGAATGCTTATTCGTTTTTATCGTTTTATGATTGTTGATTAAACGGTTGACCACCCCATTCAATGCACTTCGCCTGGATGTCTTGGTTTGGCAACCCTCCCTCCTCTATTTTTCATTGATAACCAAGTGAAGAGATAACGATAGCGATATATGCAACTCACGCGGTTTTGGTTGAACACCTGTTGGCGTCGTTGTTGGTGGATGGGTGGGTGGGGTGGGGTGGGGCGGGGTTGGGGGTTGGGGGTTGGGTAGGTGGGGTGGGGTTGGGGGTTTGGGGTTGGGTGGGAGGAGGGGTGGGCGGTGGTGGTGATGGTGGAGCTGTGGTGCGTGCGTGCGTGCGTGCGTGCGTGCGTGCGTGCGTGCGTGCGTGCGTGCGTGCGTGCGTGCGTGCGTGCGTGCGTGCGTGCGTGCGTGCGTGCGTGCGTGCGTGAGTGGGTGGGTGTGTGTGTGTGTGGGTGGGGGTGGGTGGGTGGGGGGCAACCAGAGGGTGCCAGGTGTGGAACTGGCTAGCCACTTGCTTTGCTGTGCAACATTGTGCTTTCCGATGTGCAGAGGCAACAACCGCATGCCCCATGCGTCGCTGCAAGCGTGCTTGCGAGGGCCGAAGCCCCCTCCCAGGCCGAAGCCCCCTCCTTGCCAGCAGCAGCAGCAGCAGCAGCAGCAGCGGCAGCAGCAGCAGCAGCGGCAGCAGCAGCAGCAGCAGCAGCTGCGGCGGCAGCGCCGGCAGCGGCAGCAGCTGCTGCTGCTGCGGCGGCGGCGGCGATGGCGGACGCAGCAGCAGCATGCAGCGCACCTGCACCAGCAGCTCCCCAGGATCGTGTGTGATGGGCAGAGCCCTGCAGCAGGGATCAAGCAAAAGGGTGCGTAGGTGTCGGCACCGGTGTGTTTCTCCGACTGGGATTCCTCTCGGTGGGATTCCGATTCGGGCTGGCGAGGCAGTGCCGGAGCCAGCAAGCGCTGGCAACCCCGGCGCACCCCCGACTGGCAACTCGGCGGGCCTCACTCACAGCGTCTCCTCCCACAGCGGCGCCGTCCCGCCCTTCATGGCTGTCCTGGTGCCAGCGGCGGTGGCGCCAGAGGCATCTGGCAGGCCCAGCGCCACGCTGCGCATGGGGAAGGGGGGTGGGGGGCTGGGGGGAGGGCAGCTGGAGCCCCCTCGGTGCATGCGTGCAGCGGACAGTGGCGTGCCCAAACATACAGGCGTCGCGCCCGGCGCCGCGCCGCGCCGCGCACCTGCCTCCACTGTTGCCAGTGAGCGAGACGATGGCGTAAGGGTCCATCTCTCCCCACTCCTCGCAGTCCTGGGTCGAGGGAACCATAATGGGCGGCGAGGCAGTTGGAGGAGTCGGTTGGTCGCCTGCAGGCGCACGTGGCGGCCAGCGGCCACGGGTGTGCCTCCAAGAGAGGTCTGCGCAAGTGTCCAAACTCGCCCACAGCCCTGGCAGAGATTAGATCAGGCGGCAGGTCGGCACCTGCTGCCCCAGCTGGTGTTGACATCAGGGCGGCATAGGGCGCGGGCAGAGCTGGTTGCGTCAGCGGCGGCGCAGGCGGCGGCGCCGCTGCCTTGGTGTGAAGCACCCGGGCCTCGTTTGCCCCACCTGCAGGTCAGAGGCGCCGTGCACTGTGGCCAGCAGCTCGCCAGTTATGGCAGCCATGGGGCTGAGATTCGGAGGGTCGGAAGGACGCCAGGCAGCGTCAGCGGCTGCGGTGCTGCCAAGCCTGGGCCTAGGTCTCTAGTTATGAAGAAGGTGTGTGATCTGTCAGCGCGCAATCATACACTCCGGCTGCAGGAGGAACCTGGCACAGAGTCCGAGGCAGCAGCGCCGCCACGTGCTAAGCCTGCCGCTCCGCCCCGCTGGGCATGGTAGGCGTGCTGCGGGCTCTGCGGCCCCCGAGCATTCCTCAAGTGGGTGGTGTTTAGTAACACCGGTAGGGGTGCCCGAAGGCGGTGGAGGAGCGGGGGAGGGCTGGCCGGGCCCGGGGGGGAAAAGACTTGTGCACGCAGCGCGACGGAGAGGCTGGGGGCTGCCGAGCAGGCGAACAAGCAAGCAAGCAAGCGATCAGAGCAAGGGCAGGCGGGGCGGCAAGCTGGCGGGACACACAGGTCTGCAGAACACGGGGGGGGAGATCTTGGCAGGGGAGCGTGAGGGGTGCAGCCAGGGCTGCGCTGCGTGCACCAAACGGGGGAAAGGCGGCAAGTGAGGACAGGGAGAGGACGTTAGAGCAAATGCAGAGGTGAGCTGGCACGGACGGGCCTTCCCGTACGGGGCTCCGTAGAGTTCCCACCGCCTGAAATCGGGGGGAGTGGGGGGCAAGGCGGCATCAGGGCAAAGCAGTAAGGCGGCAACAGAGTAAGGCAGAGGCGGCAGCTGCAGGGCGTCATCCATCGAGCAGTTCTGCCAGCTGCCGGTCGACGGCCTGCAGCAGAGCGAGGGGGCGGGAATCATATATGCCGGGCCATGCTCGCTTCAACTGGCGTCTCAGAGGGGCCCGCTTGTATCCGAGGTCCACCAGAGTCTGCAACAGAAGGGCAAGCTCGTTGGCAAGGGGGCAGTGTTAGCCAATGCACACCGAGCGGTCGTGGCGGAGGTGGTGGATGGCGTGGATGACCCCATCTGTGGCGGCGGCGGCAGCAGGCGGCGCCCCATCACACCGCGCCGATGCATTGGGAAGCACAAGTCTGATCGCGCACAACCTGCAGAACGTGCCCGAGTGCCTGGTGCCAGCGAGCGAGCGCCACCCAGCGGAACGCAAGGCAGCCCTACAGCAAGCGCAGCGCAGCGCCGCTGGCCTATGCGCAACACTCTGAACTAGTACTTCGGGCGAGCAGGTGCGCAGACGGAGACTTTCGAATGTGCGGGCCGTGATCGCCGCTGAGCGTGCTTTTATAGCGTTCTGCCCTCGCCATCGCGCCTGCAAAGCGGAGCTCTGTCGTGAGCGCCGGCCGCGGCTGCCGCGGCTAGCCTAGCGTCTTCCACCGCCCCTTTGTCGCAGAGAGGAGCCAGGCCCGGATGGGCAGCCCCTCGCGGCGACGTGATGACAAGGAGCACCGGCACAGGCACCGTGAGAGATCGCGGTCGCGCGCCGCCGAGCGGCGGCGGAGCGACAAAGACAAGGAGCGGCGGCGGCGGTCGCGTTCCCGCTCCCGCTCCCGCTCGCGCCATAAGCGCGATCGCAGCGCAGACCGGGATGGCAGCCGCAAGCGCAGCAGGTGCGGGGGACGGTCGGGGGTTTAGGATGAGCAGGAAAGGAACGTTGTGCCGCACCCAAACCAGCCGTTGCCGCTGCTCCCGCTGCCCCTGCCCCTGCGAGCCCCTTCTCGACAGCCAAAGCGCGCAGCTCTGAAGCCTTCTGCCATGGCGTGCCCCCCGCAGGCGTGACAGCAGCCCCGCCAAGCAGCCTGCCGAGCCGGCGCCGGCGGCCGCGCCGGCGGTGCCCCTGACGCTCGAGGCAGCGCGCGCGGCGGCGCTGGCGGGGCATGACGCCGAGGAGGTGCGCAAGCGTGAGCGCGAGGCGGAGCAGGCGCAGCTAGATGCGGAGATGGAGAAGCGGCGGAAGCGCATCCAGGCCTGGCAGGAGCAGCGGCGCAAGGAGGAGGAGGCGGCAGCGGCGGCAGAGGGCGGCACCTCGCCCGAGGCCCCCACAAACCAGAAGCCGTGGACGCTGGAGGGGGAGTCTTCGGACGACGACGAGGAGGAGCAGGCGATGGATGGCGACGCTGACATGGCAGACGCGGCGCCGCCGTCGGCGCCGCCGCCGACACGGCCGGCTGCAGCGGCGGAGGAGGATGAGGTGGACCCCTTAGACGCCTTCATGCAGGCCAGCGTGCTGCCGACGGTCAAGCAGCAGGACGCGGCGGCGGCGCAGCAGGCGCAGCAGGCGCAGCAGGCGGCGGCAGCCGAGGAGGAGGATGAGGTTGACCCTCTGGACGCCTTCATGCAGGCCAGCGTGCTGCCCGCGGTGCAGCAGCAGGACCTGCAGCAGGCGCAGCAGCAGCAGCAGGCGCAGCAGGCCGCACCGGCCGCGCCGGCCACGGGCGCGGCGCCGCCGCCCGCGGCCGTCGTGCAAGCAGACGCACCAAGGCCTGGTTCCGCAGCAGCAGTCAAGCCCGGTGCTGCAGCAGCAGTCAAGCCCGGTGCTGCAGCAGCAGCCAGGCCTGGTTCCGCAGCCGCCAATGGAGAGGCCACTAGCAAGCCGGCGCGGCCGCGGCGCCGCTCACGCTACGACAGCGATTCCTCAGGTGCGAGGAGCGCCCCGCTCGGTTGACCCTCGTTCGGGGTTGCACCTGCTGGCAGGGGCGTGGAGGCCCACCCGCTACGCTGCCCGCCTGCCTGTCGCCGCGGACGCTTGCAGCGCCGCCGCCGCTGCCCGCTCTGCCTGGTCCGCCGCCTGCAGCAGCCGCCACCTCCGTGCGCTGCGCCCGCCCGCCCTCCTTGGTTTGTGGCTGCCGCCGAGTGCCGCCTCCACGCGCTCCCTCGCTTCTTTGTGGTCTGCAGAGGACGAGGGCAACTCCTCCGACGGCGGCGGGGAGGAGAGCGAGGACGAGGCGGAGTGGATGCGCAAGCTCATAGCGGGCAAGCTGTCCAAGGGGGACAAGCTGATGGCGGTGGACCACGCGGCGATACAGTACCCGCCCTTCAGGTGGGTGGGCACAGCTGGGGGTTGGGGGGCCTGCGGGGAGGGGTGTCGGGTAGCTGCTGGGGGGGCTGCGCTCGCGCTGCGCGCCGTCCCTCCTGCCGAGCGCACCGCCGGCCAGCGCCGCATTCGCTGTGGCCCCTGCAGGCGCAACTTTTACATCGAGGTGCCCGAGCTGGCGCGCATGAGCGAGGAGGAGGTGGCTGCCTACCGCCGCCAGCTCGACGGCGTCAAAGTGCGGGGCAAGCACGTTCCGAAGCCTGTGAAGAACTGGAACCAGGCAAGAGCTGCGGCTGGGCTGGCTGCCGTGTGGTTTCTCGACGGCTGTGTGGGTGGCCGTGGTGGAGCTCGAGGGCGCCTGCTGCAGCGACTGAGCAAGGCTGGGCGGGCGGCGCTCAGCAAGCGGCAGCGAAGGTGGTGGTTGCGCCGCAGCCACACCTCTTATGTCGGCTGGCCCCCGCCTGTGCGCCCGCTTCCCTGGCATAGTGCCCACCCACCCACCCACCCTCCCGTCTCCACCTGCCTGTTGCAGTGCGGCCTCAGCACCCGCATTTTGGAGGTGCTGCGCAAGGGAGGCTTTGAGCGGCCACTGTCGATTCAGGCGCAGGCGCTGCCAGGCATGTTTGGCGGATGGTGGCAGGGGTGTGGCAGGGAGGGAGATTTGCGCAGACCCCGCAGCCGGGCTCGGTGCATCGCTCCCCCGCTGGACCACCCCGCCTCTCCCCTGCACACCCTGCTGTGTCGTCTGTCACCCCTCGTCCCCCACCGCCACCCACCAGCCACCCACCCCCACATCCGAACCGCAGTCATCATGAGCGGCCGCGACTGCATCGGCATCGCCAAGACCGGCAGCGGCAAGACGCTGGCCTTCGTGCTGCCCATGCTGCGCCACGTCAAGGACCAGCCCCCGCTGGCAAACGGCGACGGCCCCGTCGCGCTGTGCATGGCGCCCACCCGCGAGCTGGTCACGCAGGTGGGGGGAGGCGGGGGGAGGGGAACAGACACTCCAGGGAGCGGATGCAAGGTGGTCGGCTGGTGCACAGGCGCAGCCCACGGGCGCAGGCGACCGTCCCCCGCGCCGCCGACGGCCTGCTGCCTGCTGCCTGCTCCCATCCTGCCGACTCTGCCTGCCCTGCATTCCGGCTCATTGCAGATTGGCAAGGAGGTGAAGCAGTTTGCCAAGGTTGTGGCTCTCAACTGCACCACCGTCTATGGCGGCTCTGGAGTGGCAAATCAGATCACAGGTGCGAGGGGCAGCAGCTACAGGCGGCGACGGCGGCAGCGGAGGCCTTGCAACAGCAGCAGCAGCGGCGGCATCGGAATTACTGATGGGAGGGCGGGTGGTGGCGGCGCGCTTGCTGCAAGCTGCCCGCGCTGCAGCTGCGCTGTTCTTCGGGAGTCTGCGATGTGTCAACTGCACATGTCAACGTGAGGCCCCTTTCCCTGCCGCCTCCCGCTGCAACAGAACTCAAGCGCGGCACAGAGATTGTGGTGTGCACGCCCGGCCGCATGATTGACATCCTGGGTGCGCGAGGCGGGGGCGGTTGAACCTGCCACGGCACACCACGCTGTGCTTCCGCTTGTGAGCGTCAATCTCTCTTGCCCACCTCGCCACTCAGCGCTTCCTTCATCTGCCATTTCCAACCCATGTGGCTGCAGTGACCAGCGGCGGCAAGATCACCAACCTGCGGCGCGTGACTTACTTGGTGCTTGACGAGGCGGATCGCATGTTTGACATGGGCTTCGAACCGCAGGTGAGGGACTGCGTGGTGAGGGCGGCTGCGTGCACGGCAAACCGTGCAGCAGGCCTCACACATGCCTGTCACCTGGCTGCCCCCTGTCCCCGTGCTCCCCGCAGATCATGCGCATCGTGCAGAACATCCGCCCCGACCGCCAGACCGTCATGTTTTCGGCCACCTTCCCCCGCCAGGTGAGTGGGGGCGGGAGGGCCTGGCGGCCGGTGGATGCTGGGGGTCGCCCAGGTGCAGCGACTTGTGCGGCAGCGGGGCAGCAGCAGAGCGTGGCGCGCGGTGCTGCCGCCCAACAAGGCGCAGCATCGCTCTGATCGGGCCATCGCTCCGTCCCTCCGGCCTGCTTGCCCGCAGGTGGAGGTGCTGGCGCGGCAGGTGCTGTCCAACCCGGTTGAGATTCAAGTGGGGGGGCGCAGCGTGGTGAACAAGGACATCACCCAGTATGTGGAAATACGGCCGGAGGAGGACCGCTTCCTGCGCCTGCTCGAGGTGCTGGGCGAGTGGTGAGTCCCAACACACCTGGCATCTTACCAGTGCTTTTAAACTTGCTGGGGTCAGGCCGGAGGACCGCGTGCTGCGCCTGCTGGACGTGCTGGGAGGGAGGCGATTCGCCGCCCCTGTGCCTACCACCGCCCTGCCCCGCCTTCTTGTGAAGGGGGGGCCTTGGTGGGCGTGGGTCACCCTGCGCTTGCCCCTCGGCCTTGCCTCCTGCGACGTCACCTCCGCCCATCCACCCCGACCTGCCCCCTGCCCCCCCCCCACAGGTATGAGAAAGGCAAGCTGCTCATCTTCGTCAGCTCCCAGGACCGCTGCGACACGCTGTTCAGGGACCTGCTGCGCGCCGGCTACCCCTGCCTCAGGTGGGTGGGTGGACGGCAACAGGGGGGCTGTGCCGCGTGCCTGTGGCATGCCTGGTGCGTGACACGCCTGGCGACGTGTTCCTCCGTCCCCGGTGCGCGCGCCGACGCCCGCCCGCCTCTGCCCACCTGCCCACCTGCCGTCCCGCGCCCCATCCCTCCCCTCTGCAGCTTGCACGGCGGCAAGGACCAGAGCGACCGCGAGTCCACCGTGGCGGACTTCAAAGCCAATGTGTGCAACATACTGGTGGCCACGTCAGGTGACTGGTGGTCAGGGGGTTTGGGGGCTCGCAGGCCGCTCCGCAACGCCGCTCCCTCGCTGCTCCCTTGGCCAGCGCGCCCCTGTGGCGCATGCACCCTTGCTGCTTGAGCATTTGGAGTGGGAGGCAGGCGCGTGCGCAGCGCAGCCCCTGCGTCTCGTGCACAAGTCGGGCACCCTCAGCCTCTCAGCGCGCGGCCCTGCCTCCGCCTGCGCAGTGGCTGCCCGCGGCCTGGACGTCAAGGACCTGGTGCTGGTGGTGAACTATGATGTGCCCAACCACCACGAAGACTATGTGCACCGGTGGGGTGGGGTGGGGTGGGGTGGGGTGGGGTGGGGTGGGGAGGGCAAGTCGTGGTGGCGGTTGGCACGGTGGCGGTGGTGGCAGTGCTGCTGCTGCGGCTGGCGCCTGCGTCTGCTGCCTCCCTTCTGACGCGACGGCCGCTGCCAGCAGCTTCACCGCTTTCCTCGACACTTGCTACCGCCCTGCCACCCCTGTGCGTGCTGCAGCGTGGGCCGCACCGGGCGTGCGGGCGCCAAGGGCACCGCCATCACCTTCATTGGCCCGGACGAAGACCAGTACGCTCCAGGTGAGTGGGCAGTACGCTGCGATGCAGTGGAGGGCACGCTGGACGTGCGCTGTCGTGCCTGTGAGGGGGGCGCCTGCACCCCAGATGTGCAGGGGAGGGTTGGCTGGGGCCCCAACGGGGGCGCGTGCTGCAGCGACATGCGCTGCAAGGCAGGTCCTGCAACCGCAAGTAAAACCAGCGCACTCGTTCCGTTGCTGGGGCGCCGCTGTAAACCTGATTGGTGGCCCCTGGTTGCCCCGCCTGCGCCCCCCTGCTGCAGACCTGGTGAAGGCCCTGAAGGAGAGCGGCGCGCCCATCCCTGCTGACCTGGCGGTGCGTCGCCGTGCCGCGCTGTGCTGCTGACCTGGCGGTTTGCTGCTTTGCTTTGGGAACAGCTGCACGTGCCACCTCAACCGCCCCACACAAAGCATGTTCCCGTCTGGCACCCCCCTCCCAACCTGGCCCGTTGCAGGAGCTGTCCGAAGCGTTTGAGAAGAAGAGGAAGGAGGGCAGGGCGCAGGCACACGGCAGGTGCGTGGCTGGCCAGCTGGTAGTGGGGGTTGCTGCGCGGTCGCCGTCCGCACAAGTAAGCCGGGTGCACCAGGGGTGCCGGTTTGACGGCGCGGGTGGACCATTCGCGTTGGTGGTGGCGGAGGCACGGCAGCCTGGCTCACATTCCTGCCCTCAGTGCCCGCTCCTCTGCCCCCCCCCTTCTGCACCCGCGTCCTCCGAGCAGCGGCTTTGGCGGCTCAGGCTTCAAGTTTGATTCGACAGAGGACGGCCAGGTCAAGGCTTACAAAAAGGTGGGTCTGCGCTTTGCGGTGCTGCGCGCGACCTGCCGCGGTACTGCCTACCATGCACGCATGCGCTATTTTTGCCACGGCCACAGCGTGGGTATCCCTCGGCGCTGCCCCACGGCCTCACCCGCCCTCCCTCCCCTCCCCCTTCGCTTCGCCTCTCGTGCGCGCCCACAGGCCCAGCAAAAGCAGGCAGCCAAGGCGGCGGGCGTGGAGCTTGAGCAGTCGGATGAGAGTGAGGGGGACGACGACGAGATCCGAGAGGTGGTGGGCGGCAAGACCGCGATGCCCGAGCCGGCGGCGCCCGGCCAGCAGCAGCAGCAGGGGCCGCTGGGAGGCGTGGTGCTGACGGGTGACCAGCTGGCGGCGCAGCAGGCGGGGCGGCCGGTCATCCTGAAGTCGGCGCAGCTGGCGCAGCAGCAGGCGGCGGCGATGGCGGCGGCGGGGGTGCAGCAGCCCGGGCCATTTGGCATTTCGGAGGAGCAGATGGCGGCGCTTCCGCCAGAGGTGCAGGCGCGTGTCAGGGCCGCCAAGGAGCTTGCTGCCAGGCTGGCGGCAGGCAAGGCGGGGCAGGCGGCGCCGCCGGGCGCGCTCCCTGGCTGGATGCCGGGCATGCAGGTGCCACCAGGGTACGTCCTGCTGCCCGGCGCCGCGGCGCCGGTGCCGCTGGCGATGGCAGCAGGCGCAGCGGGCATGGCGGCGCCGGGGCCCCCGCCGGGGCCCCCGCCGGGCGTCGCCGTCGCGCAGCCCGCGGCGCCCGCCCCGGCGGCCAGCAACCCCATCCTCGCGGCGGCGCAGGCGGCGGCGCAGCGACTGGCCCAGCAGGCGGGCATGCCGCAGCAGGCGGCGCCGCAGCAGCCGCAGCTGCTGCAGCAGCAGCCGCCCGCCATCCCCGCCAGCCTGGCGGCGATGATGCTGCCACCTGGCGGGATGCCCGCAGCAGGCGCAGCAGGCGGCATGCCTGGCGGCGTGCCAGGCCAGCTGTCCATCCCCAGCAGCCTAGCAGCTATGATGATGGGTCCGGGAGGCATGCCACCAATGGGCGGGGCGTCGTCAGCGCCGGCGGCGCCGGCAGCGCCGCCCAACGCCGTGGCTCCGCCTGCGCCGGCCAAGCACTTTGAGACGGAGCTGGAGATCAACGACTTCCCGCAGCATGCACGCTGGAAGGTGGGCGGAATCTGGGGGAGGCTGCTGCCGCGGTACCGCGCAGCCCGGCGCAAAGCGGGAACGCGTGCGCGTGTCCCCGCTTGCTGCTGCACCACTGGAGCCCAGCTCACCTCGCCTTCCACGCATGCCCCCTGGCTGCAGGTCACCCACCGCCAGACGATTTTGGACATCGGCGACCTGGGCGCCGCCGTGGTGGTCAAGGGGCGGTACTACAAGCTGGGCACCGCGCCGGGCCCCAGCGACGAGCGCAAGCTCTACCTGCACATCCAGGGTGGGCTGCACATCCAGGGCGGGGGGCTTTGGGGAGGGAGGCTGACTGGGTAGGGCTGGGGGGGGCCGACTGGCACGCCGGCGTGTCGCTGCCTGCTGGCGCGACGCTGCACGCCGGCCTGCTGCTGTGGTGGTGCCGCAGCTGCGCTGGGGGGCTGCCGCTCGCTGCGCCGCCGTGCTCACCCCTCCCCTCCCCCCCGCCCGTCCGGATGCTCGCGTCCCCCTCCGCAGGCCCCACGGCAGAGATTGTGAAGCGCGCAAAGCAGGAGGTCAAGCGCATCCTGGAGGAGAGCACGGAGAAGGCGATGCGTCGGGAGGCGCCGTCCGGCCCGGGGCGCTACTCTGTCGTGTGATGGGGCCCGCCGGCGTGCCCCTTTGCGCCCCTTGTATATTGAAGAGGTGAGGAATGAGGATGCTGGGTGGAAGCAAAAAGCGGCAGGAGCGAGAGGCGCAGGCCAAGCTGCAGTGCGAACCGGGGGGTGGGCGAGGCGAGCAGGCAGCCGCAGGGCAGGCGCCGTACCAGGCACAGCCACCCGCTGCTGCCGCCCCCCGCCGCCCATGCGCCCTGCAGCGGCCAGCATTTTTTGCCGCCCTTCCCGCGCCGCCGGGTGATTGATACATGTACCCACACCGCGGCCGCGGCGGGCGGGCTGGCCGTTCAGCCGGCCGCACCGGGCGCTGACGCGCCACCTGCCGTAAGCCTTCTGTGGCTGTGGCTGTGGTGGGGCAGCCGGCACGCTTGCACCGCCCGCACGCTTGGCTGCACCGCAGCGGTTGCCCCTCTTGCGGTGCAGTTGGGTGCTCAGCAGCCCGCTGTTTCCCTGCTGTCCCCCTGCTGCTGCAGGCCCTCGAGCGGTCCCTCGAACGTGAAGGTGGTCTCGAGTTGTGCGCGCGCGTCAGCGCCTGGTGCCGTTGTCCCGCTGCCTCGGGGCAGCGGCCTCGACCAGACCTCGCACTGCCTTCCTGCCCCTCTGCTTCCCCCTGCCTCCCTCCTGCTGCGCTCGTGCTGCCCTGTGTTGCGCCGCTGCATCGCTACGTGTCCCTTGCAACTTGTGATCGTTCATCTAGCAAGCAGAAGGACCAGGCAGCGGCACACGGTGGCCAGCCTCGTGTGAATTGCAAAGCTGTGAGGGAGCAGCGCTGTTGTGGTAGCCGTGCTGCTGTTGTTCAGTTCACTCGACGGTGTGCCGATTTGGTTGGGCACGCCGGATGCCGTCAGTCTTAAAGTACAACTGAGGCAAGCTGCATCCACCGATTCCAGGCATGTCCCTTTCAACCTAACCTTTCAGCCCGCCCCGCCAACTCCGCGCAAGCAGTTTGCCAGCGCTGGTGCGCGCGGGAGGTCCGCAAGTTGCCCGCTCAAAACCTCCGGCACTCTCTCCGCTCCAGGTGAGCTCCCTGAGCCGCTGCCTCAACTGATTTGCGGGTGAACATCGGCAGGAGGACGAGCGGGCGTCGCCTGTTGCGGGCTCGAGCAGGCCGCTTCCCGCTGCTCGGCCACACGCACCGGGCAGCGGTGCTCTCCGCTCACCTGCACGCTCTCCGCTCACAATTCTTCCCTGATCTGCCCTAAGCTCAGGCACACCATGACCGGACGCGCCGTCTGGTCATGCACGGCGCCTCTGACGCTCCTCATGGTGGCGCTGCTGGCGTCGACCGCGGCCGCCGGTCCGCCTGCACCGGCGCCAGAGGAGGCCAGTGTTGAGCTGGCCATCAACACTGCGCGCGTGCGTTTAGGGAGAGACTGCCTTTCCAGTACGCAAGTGCAAGGGTGTTCCGCTGTCTCCTGTTGTGTGCCTCCACATGTGGGGCGTTCCAGTGGTTCCTCAACTGCGGCAGCTGTTGCGAGTGTTTCTGATTTTCGACTGATATCGACGGTGCAGGTGTGGCTGACGACCATGGAAGATCTGTCGACAGCTGTCAGCGACCTGGCGCAGGCAGAGGGCCAGCCGCCCGCCGCTATCAACTCCACCATCACGCGCACACACAGCATGGAGCCCGAGGGTGGGGTGTGCTGCCGCCGCCGCCGCCGTCGCTGTTGCTGCTGGCCCTGCTCAGCTCGTCTGCCTGCGCCGCCTGCGTTGCAATGTGCAGCCTGTGCACCTGCACCTGCCTGGCGGCATGCTGGTGACAGTCTGTTGGCTCTTGCCGGGGCGCGCTGCAGGCTGCGCGGTGGCCCTCCAAATGCGTCAGGCAGCCGACACTGGTGCAGCAGCTGCTGGCTGTATACCAGTACGCCCGGCCCATCCCTCGCTGCTGACGCAGGATACATGGTGGCACCCTCCAACGGGCAAGTGGCGGACATTGCTGCTTCCATCACAGGATTCACTGCGGAGCAGCTGCATAAGGGCTACGAAGAGTGAGCGGGGCTGGCCGGCGGGTGGCCCTGCGCAGACGGCAGTGCGAGCTTGCCGCTGGCGGCGCACACACGTGCATGGCACACCGGGCTGTCAAAGCGCTCCCCCAAGCCCGGCCGAGGCTGCCCCTTCCCGCCTTGCTGTCTGTCTGTGTGTGTGCAGGCCCCTTGTGCAGATCCCCTTTGGCTGGTCCCCCTCCGAGGTCTTTTACAACCTGCAGCAAGTGGAGGAGCCCCTGAAGTGAGCACAGGGACTGGGGCGGCTTGGTCGCGCCCCGTGCGCGCCCTCGCCAGCGTCACCGCTCCGCCCCAGAGCGCTCGACCCACTGGCAGCCACTGACGGCTGACCCTGCGCGTGCCCGCCGCCCGCCGCCCCCCTGCAAGCTGGGCGCCAGAGGACCCCTTCTGAGGGTGTTGTGTTCTTCCTTCCCCCGCTTTGGACCCTGCAGGCTGGACGCCTGCGCGATCGCCGGCATACTCACAGAAAGCCTCACCTCGTGGGACGACCCCGCCCTTGCCGCGCTCAACCCCACAGCCCAGCTGCCCGCACAGCCCATAACCCTCGTATACCTCAACCTGTCCATGCCCATCACCGAGCGCCTGACGTAAGCGGCGGCGGCGCATTCGATTCATTTGACGATGCTTGCATGGGGTGATGGTTGTATCTTTTTTTATGGTCCTCCCTGTGCCAGGGTCCGGTGCGTGGACCGCGGTTGCCAGCGTCGTGCGGTACGGCGGGCAGGTGGCATCCGCTGCACGTCACAGCATACAAGGGAAGGCCGCGGGCGCGGCTCCTGCGCTCTGCGGCACGTCACGCGCCGCAACTAGCTAGGCACCAGCGCACCTACATCCGCCATCCGCTCCACATTCCTGCCGCTGCACACCCCGGCTTCCCTGCCTGCAGCCAATACCTGGAGCAGGGCTGCCCCGCCTGGCCTTATGGAGTGCTGGACAACTTGTGGGAGGTGGTGGAGGGGCACAGCAGTGAGAAGGGGGGTGTGGTGCGAGGCGGGCTGGAGTGGGCTGTCGAGCCAGGCACGCCCTGGGCATTCGCATGGCTGACGCCTGTGCAGCCTCGCTGGCCGGCCTGCCCTGCTGTGCGCACTGCGTGCCCGCCCACACGCCTGGCGTGCCGGCAGGCACGTGCCAGGTCAAGGGCGGGTGCTGCGGCTGCTCCTCTGCTGCAGCTGCTCCTGCCCACCTACTGTCGCTGGCTGCCATGCCGCATGCAGACCTGGTGCCATCCACCGACGTTGAGTTCAACTGGCAGGCGGTCAACTCCACCCCTGGCGCCGTCTGCATTGGTGCTTCCATGCCTGTGGGGCAGTACGTGGCAGAGGTGAGCGAGGGCTCAGGAAATGTGCGCCAGCGCTGGTGCCGCGGTGCTGCTCGGCTTGCGTGTGGGCAGGCTGCCACTGCGGGGTGGCCCCTTTGGATGCGGTCATGAGTGTTCTTTGTGTTTGCCTACCGGCTCCCCCTCTCCCACCCCTCTCCTCCCGCCTGCCACACCTGCAGTACCCAGCTGCCATGCAGTTTGCCAAGCTGCAGACCGCAGTCGGCGGCGCGTTTGTGCCTCCCGACGGCGCCCTCAACGACACCGCGGTCGCCGAGCTGGCGGCGCTGGCGCCAGCTGTCGCCGGCCCCGACGCTGACTGGTCTTTTGTTAACATCCGCTGCCCGTCGGTGTACCCCGTGTGCTATTGGGGACTGGCCACCCTGGCTGCCGACCTGACGCCACAGGGCGACCGCGGCCTCTACATTCGCGACACCGGTGCGTGGCAGCATGTTGCCCACACGGCTGCTGCTTCTGCTTCTGAGCAGCGCCGCTTGCATGCAGGCAAGGGGCTGTACTTGTGCTGCTGGGCCGGGTCGGCGCACTGACCCTGCCCGCTTGGCAGGGGCTTGGCTATGCGAGGGGCAGCAGGGGCCAGCTGCTGATGCATGTGTTGCCGCTGGCTACTGCAGCCCTTTGCATATGTTGTATGCTGTGTCACCCCATACATGTATGTTCCTCGACTTCCCGACCGCCAGCGCGTGCCCCTATCCCCGCCTCGCCCCCTGCAGCCGGCTTCCTCCTGACTTCTGCCGGCCAGCGCATTGTGTCGCAGTCGTTTGAGCTCGGAGTCCCAGAGGAGCTGCTGCCTGCTGCGCTGGCGGCCTGGCAGGTTTGCAGGGCGGGCTGGGTCTGTCTCTGCAGCGTGGTCGGCGTCGTGGCGTGCGGCGTCACGTCTGCAGCATGCCGATGGCGCCGCCGCGCCAGATGCTGTCGCAGGTGCAGGCAGGATGCAGCTTCAGCTGTACATCAGTAACAGACGCCTCGACTTGTGATCCCATACCCTCCTTGCAGTCGATCAAGGTGGCCCCTGCTGACGGCCTGCACACCGGCATCCCAGTCCCTGAGGCCGGTCCCGCGCCCACCCCGGCGCCCGCGCCCGCTCCGTCTGCTGCTGCCCGCGCTGGCGCGCGTGCCAGCGCCAGCGTCGTGCTGCTCAGCGCGGTGGCAGCTGGCGCGCTGCTGCTGGCATGAGCGGCGCTGGGTGCGACGTGAAAGCGCCTGCCATGGCTGGCGCTGCTGACCCGGTGGCGATGGCACTGCTGGCAGAAGCGGCGTAACTCAACCTCGTTTCCTTCCTAAGACTTCCCCATTCCGTCTTGCTGTTTTCCCTTCAGCACCCCCATTCAGATACTGGTATCCCATACTCCAGCCACGGCGTGCACCCCCCAATCATCGTAGTAAGAGCTGTTGTTTGTTGTTTATGCAGAACCGTGATGCTGCAGCTGTCGTTGCACATGTAAAGCCAGGCTGGCGACAGGGTGTGCGACGCTGACACGGGGCAACAGCAAGCATGCATGCGAGGGGCGTTGCAGGCAGGGAATCAATCTGACGGGCAGGCGTGAGCGAGCGAGCGAGCGAGGGTGCGGTGGGAGGTTGGTTGGGGCGGCTTGCAGTCTGAGCCCTGCCGCTGCCACAGCGTGGGCACAAGTATATGCCCCTGCCCCGCACCTGGCTCTGCCGCGCCTCCAAGGTCTGCCGAGGCGTTACGGGAGCCCGCGAGGGTGAGCACTGGCAGCGGCTGCGGGAGGTTGAGCAACAGAAGGGGCTGCTTCTGCTCCAGAGCCTCGGACGAAGTCAGGCGGTGCGTGGGCACCAGTTTGTCCAGAAGGAGCTCAGCAGGCACGGCGCTGCCCGCGCACATCAAGGCGGCGCTATGGCCACTCAGCCGCTGGCAGCTTCTTTCTTGAGCACTCCCTCTCGCTTTTGCTAGCTTCGATTACGCAGGGCCGACTAGCTGCTGAGAGGCGCAGCAGAGCTTTCTTGATGCCAGCCCGGCCGATGCTGACCGCCTCCCCTCTGCAGCCGGCGCAGGGTGCGGCAGGGCACGGCAGGGCGCTCCAGAGCGGCGGCAGGGCGCCAGACGCCGGCGGGCGGCAGCGGCGGCGGCCGGCGGCGGCCAGCGGCGGCGGCAGCTGCGCAACACTCAGCGCAGCTGCCCGCGCGCCGCCTGCTCTGCGGCGTGGCGTCGTTTTGGAAGGTGCGCCGTTGGAGGCTTGCGTGGCTTGCACTGCCAGCATTTGCCAGGCCGCCTGCCTTCCCTCAAACTGTCGTAGCTTTGATGGCTGGAGCCGCTGGGAGAGGGCGCACCGCTGTCGACCGGTTGCCCGTCGCTCCAGCCCGCCCTCACCCATCGGCACCCCTACTGTTGGCCCCTGCAGCATCAGCCGTCGGCCTGGAGTCTCTGGCTGTGGCAACCGCGACTGCAGCGGCAGCGTTTTTTGCAGTGGCGGTCGTCTGCCGGAGCTTGCGCTGGCGGTATAACTAGCGGTTGCTGCGGCAGAGACACGTGCACGCGGTGCCTGCGGCGGCTGCCTGCCTGCAGCTGACACATGACAAACAAAGCTCAGGAGGGAGGCAGACGAGCGAGCACGCCCTGCAGATGCGGCGCCGCCACGTGCGCGGTCCCACTTCACTGCCTGGCCCGCACTGAATTCGGTTGTTTCCCGACACGCTACACTAGGATGCGTAAGGAGCACAGGGGAAACATGCGTTGCAACCACTGCCTGCCTCGCACCCTTTGCGTCTGGCAGTGGGAGAAGTGGCGACGCGACGTTGGCCCAGTTGTAGGCATGCCCGGCCAGAGGATTCTCCAAGCACTTCCTTGTGCTGCCCAGCTGCTGTTGCCTGTTGCTCATTTCGCAGGCCGGGTCATGTGCGAGCGCATACCGACGTGCCGCCTGTCTGTCCTGCCAACTGTCCTGATCGGCGGCAGTTGCTCATTGTTCGTCTTAAAACTGTCAGGCCGCCAGGAATAACCTTCTGAAGGTGGGAGGCATTGCCCGGGGGGGCAGGCTGCGGCCTGGGCCTGTTGCACGTCAGCCAGGGCAGGCAGAAGGCAGACGCCGCGCGGTGCCGTCGGGGCCGCTGCGCGGCGCCATCGGCGCGCTGTGGCTGTGGCGCAGGCGCACCAAGGGTTGACGTTTGGGCTGGCAGTCGAACCCGCGCCTGGAGACCTGTTGTTGTTGGTGATCCCCACCAGGTGCCGCGTCGAGCGTTCAGATGCGTGACGCCGCTGGGCCGGCAGGCGTTTGTGATAACGTGCACGGCACGCCATCCATTGTTGCTGTGCCGCATTGAAACATGCCATGCATTTTAGGTTTGTGCACACTTGATCGGCCTGCAGGGATCCTGTGCAAAGCCGAGTACCTGAGGGGTGTGGTGAGCCTCAGATTGAGGCGAGGCTGTGACGGCAGCTTCCACTCGCGTGCGCGGCATGATTGGCAGCCCTGCTTTCTGCTCAGCCACGCGCCCTCATGCACCATTTCTGCCGTCCTGCAGTCCTCGCCCCTCCCTCACGCAGGCAGCCCGCCGGCAGCGCCCAAGATCTGGCTAGGGCTCCAAGCTCGGACGCCTCCCCTCTGCCTGCGCACCGCCTCAACATCATGTCGGATTTCAAGATCAGCGACGAGACAGCGCTCACTCTGGCAAGCGTTGCGGGCGCCGCCTACGGTGAGCCTGGTGGCAGGCGGGCGGCGGCAGGCGGGGCGGCGGCGCGCGCCAATGCCTGCGCCGCCGGCACCGTGAAAGCCAGGGGACCTGGCATTGGGATGGGCGCATGGGTGGGTGGGCGCTGAGATGCAGCAGAGTCGTTGGTTTATTGATTGGTTGACTGGCTGACCGGGCGCGGGGCTGGACGCGGCCCTGGCTGTTGTGGATCTGATGCAGGTTCTGGTATGGACCCCCCCCCCCCGGTATGGACCCCCGCTCGCGGTGGCCCGAGGGGAGTTCCGGCGTCAACCCATCCGGCTTCCTCCCTCACCCCACCCCACAGCCGTGTGCTTTCTGCCTTTATTTCCCTGACGGGCGCGTGCACATCCCTGTCGTGCGCAGGCCTGCACTGGTTCTTGGCACCCCCCCACGCCCACTCCACCTGCATGTCGGTGGTGAGACTGAGCTGCTTCTATTTGGGTCACGGAGTCACGTAGTCACTGAGTGGTGACTGACTGACTGACTGACTTACACCTGCTAGGTTCAGAAGAGGCCCGGGGGTGCCGCCGGCGGTTGACCGTTGCGGGCGAGACAGGGGCCGCCTCACTGCGCACCGCTCCCACCGCTGGCTGCTCATGCCGCTGGTTTGGGCATGTCAACCAACAGTGCAAATGATGCTTGCAGTAGCTGCCAGGCAAGCTTCCCTCGCCCCCTGAAGCACCCCACCCACTGCGATGCCCTGGCACCCCCCGCGCCTGCAGACCCAGCCGTTTGATGCAGCCACCGGCCGCTGGTTTGGTTTCATGCTTTGCATGTCGGGCGCACAGAGCCTGGCGGTCGCAAAGACGCCTGCATGCAAGGTACGCCTGCCGTGCTCGACTGCTCCTTTTGCCGTGTGGGAGTGGGTGGACAGGCAACTGGTGGGCGATCTGAAAGCAGCACGCATGCGGCGAGACAAAAAACACGGAGGGCATGGCAGGAACATGAGACGAAATATGTGGCGGCACATGCTGCTGCTGCCGCCGCCGGCAGCCCCACTGTTAAAAGGGACAGGAACAGGAGGCGCCCTGCCTTACCACGTGCGGTAATGCAGGTGGTGGGCACCCCAGCAGTGGGTCTCCACCCCTGCCTGTCGCGCATGTGCCATCGGCAAGCGAGGCGTGGCTGGGGTGCCCTTCCAAGCACCCAGCGAGATGCATGCAGCGCCAGGCTGTGCCAGCGCCGCCAACTGCTGTAACATGTGCGTGCCACCCCTCTGCTTGCAGGCTGCCAAGAAGAACCTTCTGAAGGTGGGTGCTGCGCTGTATGCTCTGATGTGCTTCGCCGCGCTGCGCTCTGCTGTGCTGTGCTGTGCATGCGTACCTGCGCTGTGGGTTGCGCGGACTCCTGCTGCGCTGCGCTTCTGCGCGCTAACAGCGGGCACGGCGAGGCATCGACAGTGAGTTGTGCTCTGCGCTGCACCCGGCTTGGAGAGACTGCCTCGAAGGCGAACTTTCACCGCTTTCACAAGATTAACAACACTGAAAACATGTGTCCGTTCTTTACTCCAGGTGGCCGGCGTTGGCTGGCTGGCAGGCTGCTGTCTGGGCCTGTGGCACGTCAGCCAGGGCAGCCAGAAGGGTGATGCCGCTGTGCCGTCGGTGCTGCTGCTTGGCTCGATCGCTGGCCTCTGCCTGTGGCGCGGGTATGCCAAGGACTGAGGCTGTGACGGCTGCTGGAGAGAACCAGCGGCAGCGCTCGGCAAGCCTTCCGAGCCAGCGCATGCGCACAACACTGTGCCCGTGCACGTGCCTCCAGTTGCCGCAGTATTGCATTGCTTGACAAGCACAATGTGTGACATGCCAAAACTAGGTTTGTGGCAAAGCTGAGTCCACTTTAGGGACTGGTGATCAGACAGCAATGCATTGCTGGTTACGCATTAACAGGAAAGCAAGCCGCTCCGCCTCCTCCTGCTGCCGCCGCGTCTGCTGCGCACGTCGCGACGCCGCCACTGCCGGCCGACATGCATGCATTGCGTAGAGGGATGCACGCGCACCCTTGTGATTCCCTGCACCACACAGAGCAGCCATGCCCAAGCGCAAGCAGCCTGCCGAGAAGGAGGCGCCCCCGTCCCCCGCAAGCAGCGAAGAGGAGGCCGCGCCTTCTGGCAGCGCTGCCAGCGAGCCCAGCACGAGCGACGACAGCGTCAGCGACTCGGAGGGCTTCCCTTCGGGCGGCAGCGACAGCGACTCAGAGAGCAGCGACGACGAGGCTGGCGAGGCTTTCGACCAAGTAGATGTGGACTTTGGGTTCTACTGCCCGCAAGAAAAGGACTTCCACGGCCTGCGCACGCTGCTGGCGGGCTACCTCGACGGCCAGCAGTGGACCGCCTCAGACCTGGCCAACGCCATCATTGCGCAGGTGCTGAGGGAGCCCCAGGGCAACTGAAAGCAGCGATGGCGCTCTGCCCGGCTTGGGCGGCGCAGCGGCGGCGGCGCGCCGCCTGCTGGCGGCGGCACCTCTGCTCCCTCTGCCTGCAGGCCCTGTCCGTTCATCGCATAACTATCCATCGCTAGCTGCAGGGATCCAGCGCAGGCGTGGGCTCTGTGATCAAGTGCGGGGAGGAGGACGACCCAATCGGCATCAGCACGGTGCTCAACCTGGCGCAGCACGGCGCCGCCACGCCGCTGCAGGAGCTGCGCACGTTCCTGCTGGCGGCGGCGGGCGCGCACCGCGACCGGCTGGAGCGGGTGGGTGCTGGGGCTGGGGGGTGGGGAGCAGAGTGAGAGCTGAGGCACAGCTGCCAGGGAGTGAACCTTGCAGGTGGCCGCCGCCCAGGCGCCGGCGTCCCTCCCGGCGCTGCCTGGCCCCTCCCGTCACGCCGGCTGGCGTGTCACCAGGGCTGCCTCTCACCTGCCTCGTCTCCCACCGTCCCCCTCCCTGTCTGTCTCGGTGTCAGGCGTGGGCAGCACCGGGCACCGGCCTGGTCATCAACGAGCGGCTGGTCAACAGCCCCCCAGAGCTGGCAGAGCCGCTGCAGGAGTCCCTCTATGGGGAGGTCGAGGAGGCGGCGGGAGAGGAGCTTCCCCAGGTCGTTGCAGGGGCAGGCAGGCGGGCGGAAGCAGCGGCGGCGGCTGGCGTGGCGGGCCTGCGGTGCAGCGCAGCTGCGGGTCGCGCATGCAGCTGCGAGTCGTGCATGCAGCTGCGAGTCGTGCATGCAGCTGCGGGGCGTGCATGCAGCTGCACGCTGCCTGCCCGCGTCGCGCTGGCCCACCATCGCCCACCGCTGCCGTGCCGCCCGCGCTGCACCACACCCTCGACGTGCAGGAGGAGCGGGACCAGTTCAAGCTGCAGCGGTTCCTGATGGTGGTGCGGGCGTACAGCGACCCCGAGGAGCAGCAGGCGGCGCAGCAGCAGGCGGACGGCGGCGCGGGCGGCAGCAAGGGGGGCAAGCAGCAGCAGCAGGGGAAGAAGAAGAAGAAGCAGAGGGGCGAGGCTGCCGGCAGCGGCGTGGTGCACTACCTGCCCGAGGCAGAGTGCTACCAGGAGGCGGCGGAGTGGAGCTTCACGTTCCCCGTGGCCGACCGGCTGGTGGGTGGGGGCCAGTGGCGGGGGTGGCGCACATTACATGTGCCCCACATTGGCCCACATTGTGGCCCTCCGCTTGAGTTATTGAGGAGGCCTGTGGGATGGAGAGTGAGGAGAGCTGGGAGCTCACCTCCTGATGGCTGTGTTTTTTCACTCGCTCGTCTCCCATGTGTGTGCAGGTGGTCCAGGACGAGCTGCAGCCGTGCCGCTGCGTCATGCTGGTGAGCAAGGCGGGCGTGGCGGCGGCGCGGCGCCACCTGGCGGCGCTGATGGCCGGTGCAGGCGGGCAGTAGGCGCGGCGGCCGCCGGCGGCGCCGGCTTTAGTGTCGCCTGCCGTCTCTGCTGCGCCCTGTCCTGCCCTCGTGCTTTTTCCGACTTGCTGACCCCACTGTGTAACCACTACTGCTGACCCTTCAGCTCCCCAGCAAGCGTAAGCATGTGGTGCCGCCAGGCTGGCGTGTCACCTGTGCCTGCCTGACGACGCGTGCACTGTGCTCGCCTCTGCTTAGCTGCCATGGTTGATGCAGGCTCTTTTACACAAAGGGCTGCAGGCCGCAGCACGCATATAGAGTACAAAAGGGGGCGCCAAAGGGGCAGGCTGAGAGCAAGTGTGGACCAAGGGATGGTGTGTATGGAAGGAGGCTGGCGGCCGGCGCGTGACAGCGCATGCGATAGGTAAGGGAGTGACTTGGAAGAGAGGAAGCGGCATGCAGGATGCCGGGATTTCGGTTTCGGGGCAGTGCGAGAGGTGTGACGGAGCAGCGGAGGCATCAGCGGCAGGAAGGGGGCGGGAGCGGGGAGGGGAGGAGAGGAGAGGGATACATGGCCCTGCGAGGGCTTAAGCTCCGATCAGAGGGATCAAGAAGAAGAGGGTTGGAAGGTGCGGACGGACGCACGGCGGATGGATCAGCCAGGCGTCGCCCGCGGGCTGTGGGGAGCGTGTGGGATTCCAGGGAGGGCTGGGAGCGGCTCGATTGAGAGAAGATCAGATGGAGGGGACGGGGCGGGGCGGCTCCGGGGAGGAGAGAAGATGGGATGGGATGGGATGCAGTGCAGGGGAGCAGGGATCTCTGGCGCCGGTCAGGCACACACAGGAAGGGCCCCAATGCACGGCGCAGGCCTGCGCCTGCGCCTGTGGCGCCAGAGAGGGTGCGGGAGCGGCTGGGAGGGGCTGGCGCAGCGTGCGGCGTGGCTGCCCGCCACCAAAAGGCCAGCGCGTGGCTGGCGTAGCGGGCGGCGCAGCTGTCGTTGCCGACAAAAGGCCAGAACGAGGCTGGCTGGCGCAACGCGCGCCGCGGTTTCTAGTAGGCGATGCTGCTGCTGGCCGGTGCCGCCTGCTCAGCCATCCATGGAGGCCAGGGCGCGGCGCATGCCCCACACCGGCTTCTCCAGAAGCTGCCGCACAGCGCCCTTGCGCACCTCGCCAAGCGTGCGCTCAAACCAGTCGCCTGCAAGGGAAACACACACGGGAGGCCGGGGCGAGTTAGCGCACTGTGAACAGCACAGTGTGTGACACGTCGCAGCCAGCCAGGCGCGCACAACGCGCGGCTCTTCTGCACAGCCACCAAGCAGCGGCTGCCGTTGCGCGCCTCCTCCCACCGCGTGGCCCCGCTCACCCTTGGCGTCTGTGCGCTCCGCGTAGGCGTAGCCCTTCTGCACAAACGCCTGCACCTGCGCCAGAGCACAGAGCGTGTGTGCGGGGGGCAAGGGGTGCGTGTGGGCTAACACCCTCGGCGGTGTCTGCAGCACACTGCGTGCTCACCCTCCCCAGCACACTGCATCATCAGCAGTTCAGGCAAGTGCACGCCAGCTGCAAGGGCAGAGCAGCCACGCGACAGCCGGGAACTGCTGCTGTGGCAGGCGGCAGCGGCCCGCACCTCCTGCAGGTCGCACAGCTTGAGGCAGTCGAGGCGGCTCCACTGCAGCTGGTCATCGTGGAACTGTGGGAGGGTAGTGGGTTGGGCAAGGCAGGGGGGGGTGAGCAAGCCAGGGCAGGGCGGGAGGAGAATGCAGGAGGACAGTGGAGCTGACGGGCCTCGCAAGGCACTTTGCACAAGCTTTGCAACCACGCCCGGCCCCTGCTGTTTGTTTCACACCCGCCCGGCCCCGGCGGGGGAGGCTGGACGGGGCGATGGGTGCTGCACGCGTGCAGCAGGCCAGCGCGCAGGCACTCACGTAGTCGATAACGCAGGCGTCGCCGCCGCAGTTGATCAGGTCTGAGTTGGCACCCATCACAAAGTCCCACAGCGAGCCTGGGGGAGGGGCGGGGAGGGAGGGGCAGGTTGGTCATGCTGTGTTGAGGTGGTGGTGTGGCAGCGCACCGAGGGAGCACGGGGAGCACGCAGGTGAGCAGCTTGAACCCGCCCCACACCACTGCCGCTCGCAGCACCCCCCCCTCCCACGCCCACCCACCATCGATGTACTGCTGGCCGCGGAAGGTGGTGGCGGCGTTGCCGTCCATGATGAAAGGGATGTGCACACTCGCCACTGCAGCATTGGCAGGGCAGTGAAGAGCAGCGGTGAGCTGGGGCCACGACCGCAGGCTCCTGCCCAGGGTGAACTGCTGCACCATTCATTCTTGCTCTTCCTCCTCCTAACTGCGTAACGCTCCCAACTGCCGCGACGCAACGCCCGCCCACCCTCTCTGGCTCGCTGCTTGCGCAGCTCAAGTCATGCTCTCCCTGCCTTCCTCCCCCCACACAACCAGATACAACACCTCAACAGCGCTGCAAAGCACGCGCTGCTGGGCTGCTTCAGCAGAAGCAGGTGGGCAGCACACTCACTGTTTGCGTCAATCAGGTCCTGCCGGGTGGCAAAATTTTCAAGGTACTTGATGCGCAGCGACGGAACCTCCGTGACGACTAGCCGCACGCGCCCGGCGCACAGCTCCGCTGCATCCTCCGGCAGCAGCTCGTCCAGCCACTGCAGGGTGGAAAGCCGACGACAGGGCGACGCCAGTGTCAGCTGGAGAGCAGGGGGCAGCTGGCCAAAGAGATTTCCTGTACAGCAGGCTCGCCTGCGGGACTGTGTGCCACAAGCACTGCATCTGCGGGCAGCCGGCGCAGCAAAGCACAAAACCCGCGGCAGCCAGCCCCCACCTCGCGAACCAGCAGGCCCCAGATGCCTGCCAGGCCCCCGGGCCGCTCAAACACGCCGTTGTCCTCGGCAATGCGGTACGCCACACGCACCTGCGGGGGAGGGGGGGGGAACAGTGCCGGGGGTTGAAATAATCAGCTCCTAACACTGTTCCACACCGCGGCAGAGCGACAGCAGCGTGTAAAGAAGCAATGCAAGCCCCGCCCCGCCCAGCCCCACCCCGCACGCACCGCCCTGTCCTCGTCGACGCCGCAGGCCGCCAGCGTGGCGATCAGGCCGCCGGCGGACGCACCCACCAGCTGCACCTTTGTGAGGTCAAACTGGCGGTGCAGGTAACGCAGGCAGCCCAGCTCCCAGAAGAAGTAGGTGCTGCAGATGGGCGGCGGAACAGGAAGGTCAAGGCGGTGAGGGCGACGGTGCGGGAGGCGAGGTGGAGGTAGGGTGCTGACCCGGTTGACCGATTCGATAATGACGAGCATGCCAGGCGTGCTGGCACGCCGCCCCAGCTGTGCCGCAGGACCGAGCTGTCCGCAGCGTGCTAGCTTGCGGCAGAATCACCGAGGCCGGCCCTGGGTCGATCGCACCGCTGCCTTTAGACGGAACAGTGGCGGTTGGCGCCGGAACGCGGCTTCCCATACGTGGCCCCTTCCACCCCGCTCACCCGCCGCCGGCAAAGGAGAGGATGGGCAGCGTGCTGGTAGCTGCCTGCTGCACCTCCTCCAGCTGCGGCGGCGCTGTCTTGGCACGCCACCAAGGCAGCTGCGGCAGTCGTAGCGGCCCGCCGCGACCGGTGTCGTCGCGGGCAAGGCCCTGCTCGCGCTGCTGCTGCGGGGAGGGCGTAAACACCCCTGTCGCGGCGGCATTGACGCGCAGCGGCCCGCGAGAGGGGCGCGCGGGGCGCTGCGGGTTGCTGCACACGAGGCGCGGCGCAGCCGTCATGCTAACCGCCGCCATTCTGGTGCCACAAACACACGGCAGAGTGCCTGAGCGCGCGGGTTTGCGTTGGAGGGACGATGGGACTGCGGAGACTCCCACGCCGGCCTGCCGCGTCGCTGCCCGCTGATGCACGTGACACTGGGGCGTGTGTTGTGTGGGTCGGGACGCGTGGAGTGGGGCGTAGCGCAGCAAGGAGACCTAGAAGGCACCGGCGGCTTTGGGCAAAGCGTAGTGGGCCGGGGGGCGGCCCTTTCAAAATGTGCCTGCCAAGTGCCGGCATGAGGGGTGGCGTGAGAGGTGGCTTCTCCAATATGCTTGCCACGCAGCGGGTGCGCAGTTGCACACGACAGCAGGCTGGGCGCACAGCAGCATACTTTGTATCACCTTGAATGGGACAACCAATGTGCCCCCTCGGCGTCACCGACCATCCTCCGCTCCCACAGCACCCACCCACGACGCATTGCACGGTACATTACACAATCGGATGGGAACGCGAAAGAATGCACGCCGCGCGCTGAAACAAAGCTGACGGGTTAGCACGGGGCAAAGAAGTGCAGGCCGCCACAGAAACCCGCCCGCGCATGCCGCCGGCTGCCCTCCGAAAGCGGCAGCCCGACAGACGCCGGCGGGAGGCTGCGGGTGCAAGGCGGCGGGCGAGCGCTCGAGGGCGAGGGCCGGGCGGTGCGGCGCCTCACATCGCGACCACGCACGCGCTCACAGCGTCATGCGCGCCAGGAAGCGGGTGAACATTTCCAGCGCCTCTGCCGGCTTGTTCTCGGGAACCATGTGGCCGGCGCCGCGCACCGTGCAGTAGACCAGGCCACGGTAGTGGACGGCGTACCCCGCCACCTGCAGATTGGGAGGGAGATCAGCGGGGTCGGCTTGAGATGGGAGTGAAGGAGGTCGAACGCGCGCAGTGCAATAGCCCTGGCCGCGGTAGTGAATGGCACCGCCACCTACGCGCAGGGCAGGGCGAGGGAGCACGGTGGAGGCTGCAGAGGGGCGGCGGCAGCGTGGCAAGGGGCGCGCCACAGGCATGCTTGCAGCATAACGCGTAGGCAGCACAGGCTGCTGCGCACGCACCTGTGAGTCAACAGGGGAGTAGCAGGCGGCGGCGGCATGCGGAGGCATGCTTGCAGCGCACAGGCCAAGCAGCGCAGCCCCTCGCCCACGTCGCCTGGCCCCCTACTTGCCTGGTGGTCTGCGGTGTGCCAGGGCGCCCACTCCCGCTCCACCCCCAGCTGCCGACCCAGCCATTCGGTCCACGCCTCGCTGCCGGTGTGCGGTACCGCCATGTCATGGTCGCCGCTGTACACCAGGGCTACCAGGCCTGCGTCGGTAGAGGGGCGAGCCGGCTTTGGCTGCCGAGCCTGCCGCCGCGGGCACTCCCAGGCGGTCGCGCGCCCATGCCGCCTCACACGCACCTCGCCTGGGCACGCTTCCCCACACGCGTACCTCGGTCCATGCGGGCTTGCCAGAAGTAGGCCCTGAACTCCACAGACAGACAACACAGACACAGGAAACGGCCAGACGACGCACCTCGGTCGATCAGGTCTTGATGGATGGGCAGCATGGAGGGCACGTTGTGAGTGTAGTGAATGCGGGCGCCATTGGTGCCTGCACGTGGTGGGATGAGGGCGGGACGGCCGAGGAAGTTGGTGCAAAGCAGGGTGGGTCATGCACTGTATGCTGGGAGGGATCCAGGTCAGTAGGCAGCAGCAAAGGAGGCGGGACGGCGACAGCACCAGGCCAAGGGGGTGGGAGCAGGGCGCATGCGGCGGGCAGGCACGGCGGGCAGGCGCGGCGCCGCAGCCGCGCTCAGCCTCTGCCTCGCTGCGCTCACACTCGTCGAATGTGCCAATCTTCTCTATTGGTTCTGCATGGATGGCCTTGCGCACTGCAGGGTCGTTCAGGAACGCCCACATCTCCCTGCCAGGTGGGTGGGCGGGCGCAGGGGCAGGGAGGCGGGGTGGCAGGAAGCTGAGGCCATCACACACACACACACACACGCACGCACGCACGCACGCACGCACGCACGCACGCACGCACGCACGCACGCACGCACGCACGCACGCACACACGCACGCACGCACGCACGCACACACACAGCAGCTGGTGCAGCAGCAGAACAAGCCAAAGGTTGCGGGGGGCGGGGCGCAAGGGACGCCTCAGCCCCAGGCCACCCTGGCCCACATGCACGCCCGTCACCACCCGCCCAGCGCACCTGCTGTCCAGGCAGGGCGGCGTGTGGCCCAGCTGCCCAGCCCCCAACAGGTCACCAAAGCCAGGCACAGCGCCGGCGCGGGCGCCGCCCACCAGCGGCCACCCCCTGTGGCTCGCCACCGCCGCCGCCAGCTGCGTCGCGCGCTCTGCGTCGCTCGGCTCCTGCTCCTGCTCCCGCTGCTGCTGCTCCTGCTGCTGCAACTGCCGGCCCTGGGGCGCCACCGCTGCTGCTGCCGCTGCTGCTGCGTGGTAGGGGTTGTGGCCATGATAGCAACGCTCCAGGACGTCATAAATGTTGATCCCAGAGACTGCACGAAGGGCGCAGAAGGGAGGATCCTGGTCGGCCAGCGGCGACGGCGGCGACGGCGACAGCGCTGGCCGGCAGCACAGGGGGAGCAGGGCCCCCAGGATGTCACACGGGAACTTACCCTGCGTCTTCCGGCACCGCGGCCGGTGCCTGGGGACGCCCCCAAGGCAGCCCAATTCAACAGAACCACCAAGCGGGGGGACTCACTGGTGTGCCACACTTCGCTCAGCACGTCGTCGCACTGGGAGCCAGCGGTGGCGTTCCAAAAGCTGTCGCCGCCCTGGCAGGCGCCCGCCGCGCGTTGGTACAGCTCGTGGCTGCGGGGCGGTGAGGGCAGCGAGAGGGACCGAGGGCGCGCGTTGAGCAGGGTGGCTCGACAGCGAGGCGTACCTGCGAACCGTGCCCCTCCTCTCCCCTGCACCCCCTTGCACCTCCTCCTCCCCTCTGCTGCTGCAGCCAGCCAGCCAGCACTGCCCTCTTGCCTGCTTTCATAACAAACTTCAGTCGCAGTCAGAAATTTAGGAGGGACCCACCTGATGAGGCTCTTGCCGGCCGCAAAGGGCACCAGGGCGTTGCCGTCAAAGGCTGGGTCGGTCACGCCGTTGCCAACCAGGTAGCCCTTCAGGCGCAGCCGGGGCTCCTGCCCCGCCTCGTTGCCGTCCAGGACAGCCTGGCCAGTGGGGGGTGTGAGTTTTGTTTTGTGACGGGGTGGCTGTGGATGCAGGCCACGTCTCTCGCCGCTCTCCGCCTCGTATCAACGCACGCACGCAGGCGTGCGCGCGCATGCATGCCTCCTCACCCTCGCGCACGGCGGCACCGCCCACCTGCGACACCAGCGGCACGTACACGCCAGCAAAGGACTCCCCGCTGACAAAGAAGTCGGCGCCCTGGAAGTGCGGGAAGGCCTGGAACCAGCGCCGCAGGAAGGTGTTCATGTCGGCTGCCGTCTGGGTGTCGTTGGTGTGCCGGTCGGCGTGGGTCTCTGCGGCACTGGGTCGGGTGTGGGGTGGGGTGGGTGCCAGCGAGAGACGTGCAGGGCGGCGGGGACGGAGCCCACGCGCGGCTGGAGCCGTGGCGGTGCTGCGTCTGTGCCCACTTCTGGGAGGGAGGCGGGGAGGCTGGAGCGGCGGCGCAACAAGTGCAGGTGCACAACGCGCGGCGGCCCAGCCGGCAGCCACGCCTTGCCTGAGTACGACATGCCGACGAACGCCGGCGAATCCACGTACAGCATGTTGGCCACCTTGCTCCAGCTGTGGGGGTTGCCTGTCAGCTCCAGCTCCTGGGCACAGATGCAAGGGAGGTGTATTGTGGTCAAATGGACAGCGGTGCATAGTGAAGCCACGGTGGCAGCTTTCCAGATGTGGGGGTCGGTGCTCAGCTCCACCTCCTGGTAACGAGACACAGAGGCAGGCATGCAGCGGCAGCAGCAGAACAACTGCTGCGGCGGCTGCGGCGGCGGCGGCGGCGGCAGCGGCGTCAGGCCCACCTGCAGGTGCCTCCCCGAGCGGTCCTTGCCTCCCTTGAAGCCGAACTTGAAGGGCCCATGCTCGTACACAAACCCTGCACAAGTGGAAGTGACACCAGGTCAGCACACAGCCTGCGGCGCGACCGACGCCTGCCATCCTGCCATCCGCATCATGCAGCAGCATCCGCACCACGCCGTTGGCTGCACGTCAAGCCGCCGTTGAGCGCATCCTGGCAGTCCGGTCCTGCTGCACGGCGGCGCACACGCTGTAACTCTGCTCCACCCACCATGGAAGCTGCTGCAGCCACACCCCTCCTCACCCCCCTGCTCGCCCCCTCTCAACCCTGCACCCACCCACCCACCGTCAAAGCTGCTGCACCCAGGGCCGCCGTTGAGCCAGAGCACGACAGGGTCGTCGCGGGGCGAGCCCTCCGACTGCACGAAGTAGTAGTACCTGAACAAAAATGAATGGGAGGGCAGGCGGGCGCGCTGGGGGGCAGTGCGGTGGGATGGGGGGCTCTGCAGGCACGCAGCTGCCAGCTCCCCGCCTCGCTCATTCCCGCTCACAGGTGCCTCCCATGGTCCTCGTCCACTGTGATGTAGCCCCCGTAGTGGCGGCTGAAGCAGGGTGGGTGGGAGGCATTGCAAGAGCGTCAGACGAGGCTTCTGCAGGTCCTTGCAGCCAGCGCGCTGGTTCAAACAGGTGGTGGGAAGGGGGGCCGGGCGCTGCTGGCACGCTGTGCACCTGGGCAGCGCGCCCTCGAAGCCAGGCATGGACGCGATCTCGTCGCCGCGGTGGTGGCGGTGTGGCGCTGGTGCCAGCGGGTCGAGCGCACGCGCCGCCTCGCTGGTACGCAGGACGGCGGCGGCGCCGGCAGACGCGTGCGGGAGCGGCAGCGCCGCTGTTGCGTGGGCGCACAGCAGCGCCGCCAATGCCGCCAGGGCAACTGGGCGGTTGTGGAGGCGCGCCATAGCTTGATAAAAGGCCGCAGGCGATCGGGGGCCACCGAAACAGGGGCAGGCAATTAGGCCGTAGAGCAGAGGGTCCCTTGAGCAGCCCCCGAGTTGTCGTTTGACAGGCGTGCCCTGGCAGTGCGTATGGGAAGGCGTGCAGCCCGCCAAAATGCGCGGAGCTCAACAGGGAAGCAACATGGTGGAGGAGCTCAATCGAGGCCAGCGTCGCGCGGGCTCACTTAACCGATCGATCATAACTTGCGCTTGCAACACCGATCTCTGCCGCGGGCTTGGCACTTGTCGGGCACTTCTCCCACCTCTCTTCGACCTGCCAGCGCCCGCAGCCATGCTCAGGTGCGACAGGATCGGCTTACAGATGGCACAACCGACGGTGGTGACAGCAAAACGACTGCCAGAGCCACCGGCGGCGCCGCCGGCGCTACTACCTGCCGCCTGGTGCGTGCTGCACTGCTGCCGATGCCTCGACTGCTGCCGATGCCTCGACCCACTCCTCCGATCTGCAGGCATGCCTTGCGTCCTACGCCAGCCTCTGCAATGGTGCGGATGCTCTGGCAATCGCCGGCGCGTCGGCACAACGCAGCAGCAGCGGCGCCCAGCGGCGCCAGCAGCGGCAGCAGGAGCAGCAGCGGCGATGCCACCCGCGCACCCCAGCAGCAGCAGCAGCAGCAACAGCAGCCACAAGCAGCAGCAGCAGCAGCAACAGCAGCAGCAGCAGCAGCAGCAGACCCCGCTGCCACGTTGGCAGCGCTGCCCCCCAAACCACGGCAGCTCTTCCAGTTTTGCTGCCAGTGCGGCGGACCGGTGGAGCTGGCGGTGCCGGAGCGCGACACCCTGTGGCGCCACGTGTGCACCCGCTGCGGCTACATATCTTATCAGAACCCGTGAGGAGTGGGAGCGGTGGGCAGCATGTGAGGGCAGGGAGGGAGTTGACTGGTAACAGGTTGCTCAGCAGGCAGCAAGCAGCACAGCGCCAGAGGGGGGCAGGCGCAGGCTGCGCTCGCTTGCCAGGCGGCCTCTTGCCGCAACTGCACACGCCCCACCTAATCCTCACGCCCACTTGCTTGCAGGCGCATGGTCGTGGGTGCCATCGTGGAGCACGAAGGCAACATCCTGCTGTGCCGCCGAGGCATCGAGCCGCAGCGCGGCCTGTGGACGGTGCCGGCAGGTGCGCCTGCAGAGATGTTGGCGAGGGGGGCTGTCACCAGCAGGCGCCGCGTGCTTCCCGGCACTCCTACGACCATCCCTTCCCTCACTTCTCTGTTGTCTTTAACGCATCCCTCCCCTCCCCTCATCACACACGGCAGGCTACCTGGAGTGCGGTGAGTCCACCGCAGCAGGCGCAGCGCGAGAGACGTGGGAGGAGGCGGGCGCGAGGGTGGACCTGGACGCGCCCTACGTGCATTTCGACATACCAGGCATCAGCCAGGCACGGCGCTGGGGCCCCACAAGGCTGTGGCGTGTCGCTCGCCACGAAAAGCTGCTGCTGCCGGCGGTCTCTGCTTGCGTCACGCTGCTGACAGAGAAGGTACCACAGGTACTCACTCACCCATTCCCCCTCCCCTCCCCCTCCCCTCCCCTCCAGGCATACATTCTCTTCCGCGGCCGCCTGGCGGCGCCCCACACCTACGCGGCGCAGCTTCCCGAGTCGCTGGAAGCTGCGCTGTTTGCCCCGGAGGACATCCCTTGGGGGGAGCTGGCGTTCTCCAGCGTGTCCATCGCGCTGCGCAGGTGGGCTCAGGCGCCTCCCTGCCGCTGTGCAGTGTCATGACGCCAACTACTCTGGCAGCAGGCACCCCTTCAGTGCGCACCACGGAGCGGCCGTTGCGCAGCAGCCAGCGGCGCCGCTCCTTGCCTCTGTCGCGACCCCTCGGCGACCCACCCACCCACCCACCCACTGGCACCCTCCTGACCGGCGCTGCAGCTACGTGGCAGACCTTGCGGCGGGCACCTTCAGCGTGCACCACGGCGTGATTGTCAAGCGGCCGGGGTCAGGCCCCAACGAACCAGGCAGCTTCTTGCTGGAGGGCCACTACGCCCTGCCCACCACCCTGCCCTCGACCCGGTAGCACACGGCCTGGGGCCCGCTCCCCCGCCCGGCTGCCTGCCTTCCAGAGCCTGCCTGCCCGCCCCCCTCCGGTGCCGCGTCGCCTCTGCAGCATTTCGCAACATCTGCAGACGTGTAACCCGCACTCAGTCAGTCGGTCAACATCTGCAGATTCAACAGCTTCGCACGAGCTGGTACGCTGCCCCTCTTCCTGCACCTGCGGGTTGGAAGAACAGGTGTGCCACACTTCGGACTTTAGGGGTTTAAGGGCTTTTTAGGGCTTTAGCTTTTTTGCATGCACGCAAGCCTCCTTCACCCGGCCTGCCCATGCTCCTCCTGCGTGCTCGCCTGCACGCGTCCCATCACGACGTCACGGGAGACGGAGCTGCGCGCCGACAGCTGCGGGGAGGCGGCGCCGCTGCCCACGCCGCCGCCCAGGGCAGACAGCTGCGGCGAGCTAACGCTGCTGCCCATGCCGCCCGCCGCCGCCAGCCGCACGGCGCTGCCCCCGCCGTGGTGCATCGCCATGCGCCCTTGCCTGCAGGTGCGGCAAACGTTGCGTGGGGAAGTGCAGCCAGGGCTTGCGTGCAGGCCACGGACCGTCCCAAGCAGCATACACGTGTCCGCAGGGGTGCCAAGGGCTGCGACGCAGCCGCGGTGCCAGCGGCGGCAGCAGCGGCAGCCCTCACCTGCTGCACTCCTCCACCAGGTCGAGCACCGGCTCAAACTCGGGCGGCGGCGCCACGCGGAGGGACAGCACATCGTCGGGCGTCACGCCCTGGCCGTACACTGCTTGGTTAATTTTTTTGTCCACCCGAAATGAGCCGGCTGGGGGCAGGGAAGGGGGAGGCGCAGCAGGCGAGCGGTGGATGAGAGGCCGTGTGGTCCTGCAGGTGCTGCTTTGCGTGCCGCACGGGCTGCAGTGCTGCAATGCAGTGCCCTGCGAGCCGCTGCAGCCAGCCCTTGCAGTTTTGGTGCGTAAGGGTGGATTAGGGCCACTTGCCTCGTATCGACAGGTCGACCATGGCTGCTTTTAGAAGCCAGTACCTGGCTACCATGCCGCCGTGCCGGGTCGCTTCGACCTGTAGCGCAGCACAGCGCAGCGCAGGCTCAGCGTTGGCGCAGCGTGAAGCATGCAGGAATTGGCGCTGAATGCATGCATGCTTTCGCTGCCGCCGCCTCCCCGACGCTGCTTGACCCCTCACCGTGCTGCCGGTGGTTTTGGCTTCAGCGCCCGCAGGCGTGAGGAGCTCATGTCTAGGAAGAAGCTGGCGTTGATGCCTGCATCCGCACAGCAGGGTTGGTGTGGAATGGTCGACCAGCTAAAGGTTGCAGGTTAATTACTGCACGAACGCAGGTGTTTGCCATGCATGCTGCATGTGAATTGCAGCAGTGAAGGGCTGATGGCAATGCAACACATGTGAAGGTGGGAGGGCTGAGATGGTCACCTGCCAGTTGGTGGGGCCGCAGCAGCTCCTGCACGGCCCCTCCCCCTCGATTGCCCAGCACACGCGCATGTCCAGCCAACCTGCATGCCAGGAGAGCGGGCGGGACAGTCAGGCGGGAGGACGCAGCACGCAGGCGCCACCGCGAATATGGACTGCGCAGCAGCCTGCTGCCAGCGGTACGCTGCCTGCAGTGGCGCTGCCTGCAGTGGCTCAGCTGCCCGCCGCCCACCTGCCGTCAGCACCTCCTGCTGCTGCCTGCTCTATCCACGACAGCCGCCCGCAGCCCACCTGCCGTCAGCCCCAAACTGAGCGTGCCGCCCTTGCAGAAGACGGGGCCAGACCAGGCTGTGCCCCCCTCGCCGTCGTCCAGCCGTGCCACCACGAATGCGCGCTCCCGGCTCAGCCCCAACAGCGCCCCCCGCTTGCGCCGAAAGATGAAGGCCAGGGCCTGACAGTGGGGCGGTGGGGTGGCACGCGGGGATTTGGGTGAGAGGAGCGGGGAAAAGCGTGGGTGAGAGTGTTGGCCAGCACGCCGCTGCGAGTACAGCAGACTGCTCCTTCAAGTTCTCTCGCACACGCCGGCCCTGCCTGCGCCACCGTCACTGCAGATCTGGGCATGACGCCGGTCTTCACACAAATCTCGTCCGCTGCCCCGGTGGGCGAGGGCGCACGCTCCACGTTCCTGACGGCTGACGAGGATGGAGGGGGTGGGAGCGGAGGGAGGCGTGATCCTTCCTCGAAATGCGTGGGCAGGCAGTGGTCGGGTGCGCAATGGGTGCGCAACAGGAGCAGGGACACTGTATGTGGTCGGCGACGCGGGAAGGTGTTCTGCCAACAGTGCACTGGCAGTGCCCACCACTGGCCCGCTGGTGGACGTGTAACACACCTGTAAGGTCTCGAATCAGGCGCATGGTTTCCGCAGAGAGCTCGGAGAGCTTAGAGGCCACGCGGGCTGGGCGGGGTGGCAGCTGGCCTGCCGGCACCTGGGCGCGCAGCGGCGGCGGGCGGCAGCGGCAAGCTTGACAAGCGGTGGCAAAAGGGAGAGGCCGAGGCGCGCCGCTGGGAACCCTGCTCTGACCACCATTTGGACTTCGTAGAAGGCAGCTACCGAGCATGCGCGCACCTGGGCGGCCATCCGAGGCGCCCCCGAGACTACTAACACCGCTCGGAGGGTCCCGCGCCGCTTGAATAGGGAAGCAGACTTGTGCAGGAGCGAATAATGGCGTTGAAATGGCAGAACCCCTGCAGGACCCCTTGGCATCTGCCTGTGCGACCCTGCCGCGAGACTGTCGCTGCCAGCTCTGCTGCAGCTGTGTGGCTCCTGATGGGTTGCCGACTAGTAAAACACAGTTCAGCCCTGCTTCTTTCTCTGATTATGTCCAAGGTCAATATCAAACATGTGCATGATCATGCGACAGGGGTTGCACATAAGTATGTGAGGCACCGTGCCTGCTGACAGCGGTGCCACCTGCGTCGTGTCGCATTTGGAAACTCGAGGTCTGACGTGCCACGCGTTCACAGCACAACAGTATGATCCTACAGGCATACTGCGAGTCAGCACCAGGGTACCGCCTTTGCGACGTACGCGCTCCTGCTCTCAGACTCAGATTCCCGTGTGGCCTGCACCCGTGCCGCCGCCGCTTGCTCCTGCACGCTGCCCTGCACGCTGCGCACCGAGCTGGCGCCGCGGCCCGTGAGGCTGCGCGCCGATAGCTGCGGCGTGCTGCCGCCGCTGCCGGCGCCGCCTTGCGACACTGGCGTCAGCCGCACACCGCTGCTGCCGCCGCCGCCGCGGTGCATCGCCATGCGGCCCTGCAGGCAGGAGGGGCAGAGGAGGGGCATGGCATCATTGCAGGAGGCAGGGCAGCGGTGCCAGGGAGCAGCACGGGGACGTCCGAGCGTGCCGCCAAGAGTGGTTTGACGGGCACGCCCTGAAGCGCTGCAGCAGGCCAGGCATCTGCATGCAGCCGCCCCTACTTTTCGGGCAGATCTGCGGTACGAGCCTCGTGCAGCAGCGCCGCGATTGGCGGCAGGTGCACAGCAGGCTCGCAACCAGGCACCCATCACCCATCATGATCCCCCTGCCACCTGTCTGCTGCACTCGTCTAAAAGGTCTAGCACCGCATCAAACTGGGGCGGCGGCGGCACCCGCCGGCACAGCACGTCGTCCATGCTCACGTCTGCCCCATATACTGTTGCGTTGAATTTTTCGTCTACTTTGAAGGATCCGCCTGCGCAAGCGGGGGGAGACGGAAGGGCACAGGTCACAGGGGGGCTTGGTGGTCGGCATGACACGGAGCATGCGCCGTGAACGCGCATCACCAGGATTCGCACCCCACTTCCAGCCGCTGCGCAGCAGCGAACCGACACAACAATCACACCTGCAGAACACAACACGCGCAGCTACGCATCATGCAGCACTGCCCACTCGCCTCGTATCGACAGGTCCACCAGCATGGCCTCCACCATGAAAAACTTGGCCACCATGCCGCCCCGTCGCCCCCTGTCCACCTGCAAGCGCGGGTTGAGAGTTGCAAGGTGCGTGGGCCGGTGGGCCGGGGGTGGCAGCGGTGCGAGCGCACGCCTGCATGCCGCCCCACCGCCCAGCATTCGCCCAGCAGACACGAGGGCACTAGACCGACGCGCCTTGCGGCGGCCACCCTGGCAGTACCGACGGATCACCGGGCCTTCGCATTCTCCCCCCGCTCCCTCCCCTAAGCCTGGCACCCGTCTACCCAGCAGGCAGGAACACGGCCACACAAGCACTGACCCTTCCGGGTGGGGGCAGCGAAGGTGGTCGCTGCCGGGCTCACCACGCTGCCGCCGGTGGGCCGCAGCGGCCGCAGGTAGGTCGAGTTCATGTTGAGAAGGAAGCTGGCGTTGAGGCCTGCATGCCTCGTGGCAGGGTGGCAAAGGCAACTAATCAATAACACGGCTGCTGCGCTGTGGCCGACGCCAGGGCTGCCCCAGCTTGCCATTCCGGCTGCACACGCCAGGCTGGTGCACGACCGTCCAGCGAAAGGTGAGGAACGCAGCGACCGCAACGAAGAACGCCGGTCGGGCAGGGGCGGGCAGGTAGACGCTGCACGGCACACAGCATCTGAGCTGACCCGACAGGCTGTGCTTCTGCAGTATCTGATGCATGCCCTCGTGGCCCTCAATCGCCCAGCACGCGCGCAGGTCCAGCCAGCCTGCGCGCGACCGGGAGGGCAGGAGGCACACGGCGCGCGTGCGGCGTGGCGGCGGCGCGTGGCGCACGCAGTCGCAACCACGCTTTCAAGCGGCAGGGCGCTGCCCTGCCACGCAACACCTGCATCACAGCAACGCTCCTGCCTGCCTGCTTCTGCCGGACTACACACGCGCTCCACTCAGGCATCCGCAGCCCACCTGCCGTCAGCCCCAAACTGAGCGTGCCGCCCTTGCAGAAGACGGGGCCAGACCAGGCTGTGCCCCCCTCGCCGTCGTCCTTCCGCGCCACCACGAATGCGCGCTCCCGGCTCAGCCCAAGCAGCGCCCCCCGCTTGCGCCGAAAGATGAAGGCCAGGGCCTGACGGTGGGGCGGTGGGGTGGCACGCAGAGGCGTGGCATCAGCAAGAGGGAGTACATGGGGAGAAGGCCCCATGTGCTGGCTGCACGGGTGCTGCTTGCGTGAGGGACCCCGCTGCGGCGGCAGTGGGAGGCCGCCGCCCGGTCAAGGGCGGCACCCACCTGCGCCACCGTCACAGCAGACTTGGGCATGACCCCCGCCTTGATGTGCACCTCATCCGCTGCGGCTGTGGGAGACGGCGCCTCGCACTGCACTGCCCGCACATCCGTCAAATCATGTATGAGCCGCACAGTGTCTGCCGCTATCGCGGCCAGCTTGGAGGCCACCAACGCAGAGGGCGGTTGCGGCAGCTGTGGCGCCGGCACCTGTACGGGAGCGGGCGGCGATGGCGGGAGGCGGGCGGCGGCGGTGGCGGCGAGGTCGGTAGCTCAGCGCGCAGCGCTTAATCTACCCAGCTGGAGCGGGGACTGTTGAAGGCAGGTGGAGGACTTGCACGCACCTGGGCGGTCATCCGAGGCAACCCCGAGATCGCCTCGCTCTGCAGGTCTCTCTGAGGGCGCTCAACAGGAGCGAAAGCTTGATGGGAGGAGACTATCGGCGAATAAAGGGGCAGCACAAGTGCAGAACGCAGCCTCTCAGCATCTCACCTCCACTGCCCACTCGTCGACTTGCCAGCGCGCGCGCGTTGCGCCCCCTGGATGGCCCCTGCTTCTCTATCTAACATTGCAAAGCTAATGGAAAGTACATTATTGCATGCACGGGTAGATAAATAAATTACGGGCTGAACATTGCCATCAGTGCGGCCACAGTCCCTGCCGACAGCGGCGCCGCAGGGTCGGCGCCGTCGACACCGCCGCCGCCCGCAGGGGCAGCCGTGGGAGTAACAAGGCAGGCAGGTAGCGGGCCCAGCTGCTCCCAGCCTTGCCACTGCATCGGCGCCGCTGCTTGCTGCGCGTCTCCTGCCACCGCCGCCGCTGCCGCCGCTGCTGCGCCTGCGGCGACGCCTGGCGAGGAGCAGGGCGCTGCAGGTACGTCGGCCAGCTGCCACCACTGCTGCTGCTGCTGCAGCTGCAGTAGCTGCTGCTGCAGGTGCGGCTGCTGCGCCTCACCAGCGCCGGTGTCTACACCATTGGTCGTCGCTGCCGCTTGGGTGGTTGCCTGCCGCAGCTGAGGCCACAGCAGCACGCCTGCCGGCCGCTGGAGCACCGCTGGAGCGCTGCCTGCCGGTGCCAGGATCGGCGCCGCCAGCGATGGCGGTGCCACTGGCGGCAGGCCCAGCTGAACGTCTGCAGCTGCGGCTGAGGTGGCGTCGCTGCCAGCACCCAGCGCGTCGTGGCCATGCCGGCCAGCATCCCCTGCAGCTGCCGCCAGCGCAGCAGCCGGCCATATGCAGGCCAGCTCATACGCTGAGGGTTGCGTCTGCAGTTGGGTCGCTGCAGCTGCAGGCGGCGCAGAGGGGAAGGCCAGTGGGGCGCCCGGCGCCGACGCATGCAGCGGCGGCGCGGCCGCGTGGGCTGAAGCTGCAGGCGCGCCGTGCGTTGGGGCGGGCAAGAGGGAGGAGGGCTGCGCCCGTGCTGCCAGCGCCGCAGACTGCCCGGCACAGGCCACAGCGGGCAGCATGACCAGGGGCGCCTGCAGCAAGGGGCGAGGGCGAGGGCGAGGGCGAGACGCGGCGAGGCAGTCGTGAGGGCAGCACTGACTCGTGAGTACTAGGGTTCAGGCAAGCTGGGTGCTGCTCCGACGATATGTCTGGCCACACAAGGAGACTTCAGGTAGTACTGAGCCGACATTCATCACCAGCAAGCACCCGGGAAGCACCCAGCGAGCACCCAGCAAGCGGCACCTGGTGCGCGTGCAGCAGCGCCGCCTGGCCGACCTGTACCATCAGCAGCTGCTGCCGCAGCACGGCATTCTCCCCCTCCAGCTCAGCCACGCGCGCCTCCAGCGTGACCATCTTATCCAGCCGACGCTGCCGGCTGGCCGCTGCGGTGCGACGGTTGCGCGCCGCCCGCTCCTCCTTCTTCCGCTCTGCCTCGTCGCCTGCGGCGGCGGCGGCGCCGGCGGTGGGTGCTGCCTCTGACGGTCCTGCGGCGGCGGCCGCTGCCGCTGTGGCCTGCGGCTTGCCTCCGCGCCGCCGCTTGCTGCCGCTGCCTGCGCGGGGATGGCTGCCTGGGCCTGCGGCGAGCGCAGTGGCGGCTGCGGCGGTCGCGTCGTGCGGCCGTTGCGCTGCCGCCGCCACCGCCGCCGCTGCGGCCGCTGCTGGCGCCGTCAGGCTCAGCTGCCGGCTCATCCCCGCCCCTCCATCCCAGGCCCCGCCTCGGGCCGGGCTGCTGGGCGCGGGGAGGCTTGGTTGGCGAGAGAGGGGCGGCAGGGAGGCCAGAGGCGCGCTTCCACGCTCTTGGACCGGCTCTGAGTCGCTGGAGCGCCTCATGGGGGCGGAGAGACGCGTGCCAGCAGATCACAGAGGCCTGAGGGCAGGCACAACAGTGGTGGCTTTGAAGGCGGAGCCGCATCGCGCAGCGGCGTGGCCACATCCAACGCAGCCAGCGCCAATGCACTCTGCCGTGTTGGGCTACCAACCACTTGCCCCACTGCCCATCTGCAATTGTGCAGTTCCAAAGGCCCCCTTCGCCGCCGTCGCCGGCCCGCCGTCATCAGCCGTCTTCTCGTCCTTGTTCGACCTCTGCCTGACCACCATGGTGACCTGTTTTCTGTTGTGTGGAGCACTCAACGTTTTATCCAGCAACATCGGTGGGTGGACGGGGAGTTGAGGCGACAAACGGGTGCACAGAGGCGCCGCCGCAGGCGTCCTTGGCGCTCGGGCGGCCGCCAGCCAGCGGCTGTTGTGGCCGCCGCAGCCGCAGCCGCGTGGGTTCCCTGCTCCTGCTGCTGCTCTGCAGGCGATGCTGCTGGTGGAAGTGCCACCGCCGCCACTCCCAGTTTGCACGCTGCTGCCGGCTCCAGCATCGCTGCGCTCAGCGCTCCTGCTCCGGGCGGCAGGCAGCACGAGAGCAGCAGCGCGCCAAGGAGGGCGCTAATTAATCACATGCAGGGGGGGAAATCAGGGGGAGCGGTGCAGGCGCAGGCGGTGCGCCTCTGCATCTCAACAGATGAACGGGTGCTCAGCAGGCAGCTGCTGCTGCCATGCCGCCGGCGCCGTGCCGACATACTTGACTTGAGGTGGGTTTTTTCTTTTTTCCAACAGCCGTGCCGACGGTGCACAGGTCCTGCAGCAGGTCCCAGAAGCGGGCAACGGCGTGCCGCTGTGCGGCAGGCACAAGCTGAGCGGGTGTGGGTGGGGGCGGCGGGGGGTGGCGGCTGCTGGAGGGGCGGTCGGCGGCCTGCCGGGCCTGGAGCCGGCGGGCGGCCAGCTGGCGGCGGCCGCCATCCATGGCTGCCAGAGCTGCCAGGCAGACAGCGTCCCAAACTCCGGCGTGCACGCCAGCAGGGTGGCGCATGAGCCAGAGCTGCTGCCGGGAGGGCTGCTGGCCGCCCAGCTGAGCAGCCAGGGTGGACCGCACGGCGGCGGCCACAGGGCAGTCCCAGAAGTGGTGGCGGCGGTCGGGCTGTGGGGCAGGGGAGTCGCAGGCGCAGGGCTGCGGGCTGCTGCCATGCATGCGCGACGCGAGGGGGAGGCCGTTGAGCACGAGGCGCCAATATACCTCCTTGTGCTGGTTCTCCCACGGCAGCTGCCACAGGCGTGGCAGCAGGCGCGCGACCTCGCTGCCGTCGGCTACATCAGCAAGGGTGGGGTGGGGTGGGGGCCGGGGGCGGCGCTGGCGCACAAAAAAAGTGTGCGTGCGTGCGTGCGTGCGTGCGTGCGTGCGAGCGTGCGTGCGTGCGTGCGTGCGTGCGTGCGTGCGTGCGTGCGTGCGTGCGTGCGTGCGTGCGTGTGTGTGACTGAGGGCGGGTTACACGTCGTTTCAGCACAAACCTGTGCTGCTGATACAGAGATCAGAGTGCGAGCGACTGGGCATCGCACAGACGAGAAAACGGACGGCTTACCCAAGGCCGGCCGGCATGCAAGCGAAGCTCAAAGGGTGTGCACGCAGAAAGCAACACGCAAGCAAAAGGGGTATCGGTCGGTAGGTGGGATGGGATGGGGACACCAGGGGGGAGCGGGAGGCAAAGTGGCGAGGCGGGACAGGGAGGCGGGGCAACAAGCGCACGGAGGCGCAGCGCGGCGAGGCCCGCGTGAGCAAGAGCCACAAGGGGCGTCACGCAAGGTGGCACCGCCGACACGCGCCCTCAAGGCCGCAGGCACGCCAACCCGCGCCAAGCCAATGCCAAGAACCGCCAGGCCCCCTGGAGGATTGGGTAGGTGGATGGGGGGAGGGGGAACTGGAAGCCAAGCCAAACGCAATGGACGGGAGGCTGACGCGGCAGCAGACAAGGGCAGTCACACAAAAGGGTACAGGGCTGGGTAGTGCTAGATGGGTGTGTGGCTGACGAGGGTGAGAGGGGTGCCCCAGAGGCTCAACAAGCACCGAAAACCGGCGCGGAAACCGGGGAGCCGCGACGCTCCGCCAAGCACGCCGCGGTAGCGCCCCGCAGGCCGTGAACCTCAGCCCCGACACGCTCGCCTGCGAGCTACAGCCAGCCGGCACGTGCCAAGAGCCGTGCAGCCCCGCGTGGGCCGCTCTAGCGCAAAGCCAGGAAGGCCCGCCCGTCGAAGGTGCGAGAAGCGAGGCACCAGGCCGCTGCCGGCCACCACACGCCGCCTGGAGCGCTGCAGAAGCAGCCAAAGGCACTGCGAGACGCGTGGAGTAGCACGCGCGGCCTCGGGTTCCGGGAGTCCCGCTCGCAGAGCGGGGTGGAGCCTGGGGCCCCAGGCGCGGGGAGAGGGTTGGAAGGACCGGAAAAAGTGTGTGTGTGTGTGTGTGTGTGTGTGGGGGGGGGGGGGGGGGGGGGGGGGGGGGGGGGGGCGGCGTGCGTGCGTGCGTGCGTGCGTGCGTGCGTGCGTGTGTGTGTGTGTGTGTTACAGGTGGTCCGCACGTTAACTGCAAAAACTGACTGTGACTGTGAGGTTACAGGTGGGTCCGCACGTTAACGTGCTGGGGCTGAGCCCTCTAACCTGAGCAAGCAATGCCTGTGAAGGGAGCGGGGGGGGAAAGCGGCACAGCAACGCACAGGCTGGCTAATCGGGCGCAGAGGAGGGCGGGAGAGCGGCGGGCACCTGGGAGCCGCTCCCAAAACACAGGCATGCAGGGGCAAGCGGGGGGCAGCATGGCAGTAAGGGGGCCGGGTCGCAGGATCGATGCATCAAACACACCCTTCAACCGCATGCGGCACAGCGCCGCCCGGGAAAACAACAAGGGGACAAGGGAGCAAAAGCAAAACCCCGCAGAGCAAGAGAACTACCAAGAAAGCAGCGGCAGCACCGGCCCCGGCACAAGAGCTGGTAAAAGCGTCCAGACAGGCAAGCAACAACCGCGGCAAAAGGCAGGGAGCGCTCAAGCAGGCAGGGGGGGAGAGAGGGTACGGGAGGCCGGAAGAATGGGACAGGAGGGTGGGGAAGCCAGGGGCACAGGGGACCGGGGAGGCTGGGGACTGGGGGCAGGAGGGGGCGGATGCACAAGGGAAGCGGAGACTAGCGCGACAGACAGCAGCAGCGCAGGCCATGCACGCACACGCACCCAGCAGGGCGCTGCCCAGTCCGCAAGGACTGACAGCGTGGGGGCCGCGAGGCCGCCAGCGGGGCGGGCGCGCAGGCCGCCGCCGCTGGCACACCAGCTACCCGAGCATGGTGCCCCCCCTGGTAGCGCCACTGCACGCAACACGGCAAGCACAGCTACCACCCGCGCACCAGCACACCGCCACTGAAGGGCAAGGGGGGAGGGAGGGGAAGGAGCCGGGGCAGCAGGAACGGCGGGGGAGGGCATAACGGGTAAGAAAGGGGATCAGGGCATGGGGGGGAGCGGCCGCAGCCGGAGGCGGCCGTCGACCGCACGGAAGAAGGGGTGGGAATGGGGCAGGGCGGCAGGCCAAGAGGCGGGGGCGCAGCCAAGCGCTGCAAAATCACAGAGGAGGGTCCAAAACAATTGGCACGCAGAGCGCGAGGCGAGAGGGAGGAAATAAGCAGGGTCGCCGGGGTCTGGCGCAGCGCGCTCGAGGGCAGCGGCAGGGGCAGGGGGCGGCGGCACCAGAGGGCCGCCGCCGCCCGCGTTGCCGGCGGGCTGCAGGAGGCCATCCAGCGTGAGCTGCACGAGGCGCGGTTGGGCGGGCTGTTGCTGCTGCGGGGGCTGCCGCTGCTGCTGCCGCTGCCGCCAGCGCAGCCGCAAGCCGGTGAGCCGCCGCCGGCCGTGATCCATGGCTTCCACCGCTGCCAGGCAGACCACACCCCAGACGCCAGCGTGCACGCCGGCGGGGCGGCCGAGCCAGCCAGACATCAGCGAGGGTGGGGGGGGCCGGGGGCGGCGCTGGCGCAGCTGCCACCGCGCGCGCGGCCTCCAGCTGGCCGACCACGGCACGGGCAACGGTGCAGTCCCAGAAGTGGTGCTGGCGGCCGGGGCGCGGGACGGCTGCGCCGCAGGGGCACGGCTCGTCGACATGCAGCCGCGCAGCGGTGGGTAGCGCATCGTACGCCAGCCGCCAGAAGGTTTCCTTCCTGCCGTTCTCCCAGGGCAGGCGCCACAACCGCCGCAGGACAGCCGACAGCTCTGCCAGGGGAGGCAGCGGAGGGGGGAGGGGAGGGGGAAGGGGAGGGAGGGGAGGGGGAGGGGCACCGGCGGCGAGCGCAGCAAACGGCGCAAGGTACCTGGCGGCGCGCGCGGCAGCAGCCTCAGTCGTGAGCAGGGCGGTGGCAGCGCGCACAACCAGGGAGGCCACACGAACGGGCTCACGGCCAGGGAGCGGCCAGCCAAGGCGGGGCAGCAGCATGGCAGCGAGCACAACGGCAGGGGCCGGCAGCTGGCCGGCAGGGGCAGCCGCTGCCTGCACGGCCGCCCCAACCCACTCAGCAGGCAGCGCAGCACGCAACAGCGCAGCCCGCTCGCAGGCAACATGGCGCTCAGCAAAGGCACAGGAGCCAGCCAGCAGGGGGCCGCGCACGCCCCGCTCGTACTCTGCGTGGGTGGGCGCCGCCAGCGTGGCACGCTCCACCGCCAGCAGGCCGCCCAGCGTGTCAACGCCAGCCGCGCGGAAAGCGGCAAAGGGGACGTCGACGCTGTCAGGGTTGGCGGGGGAGGCCAGGGCAGGGTTGCCCCAGAGGGGAATGGAGAGGCACCAGGGGCCAGGCACCAGCGGATCGCCGCCCACGTCAGCCACTGGGGGGAGTAGGGCGACGGCGGAGTGCATGCGGCGCAGCGGCGGGGGGAGGGGGGGGAGGGCAGCCGGCGCAGCACGCCCAGGCAGCCAGCACAGCAGCCCAGCAGGCGGCAGGTCACGCAGCAGCAGGCGGGCGATGGCAACCCAGGGGGGGCAGGCGGTGGGGCACAGGGGGGCAGCGATGAGGCGGGCAGCCCAGCAGGCATGGCGCGCAGAAATGTGCTGCGGCCAGGGCAGCACGCCGAAGCCGCCATCAGCAGGGCGGCCGAAGAGGCAGGAGTGGTGCAGGCCGGCAAAGGAGCGGCCTGTGGAGGCGGGGGACCGCGCAAGGTCAACAAGGCGGGCGGTGATGGTGGTGAGGCGGGAGGCAACGGCGGGGGGAGGGTGGCCAAGGAACTCAGCAAAGTACAGCAGCCGGGAGACGCCGTACGCAGCGCTGGCAAAGCCCCGGCCGAAGAGGGAGAGGCCAAGGCGGGAGACGCGGGTGAAGGCAGCTTCCACGCCGGCAAGGCGGTCAGCCCAGGCAGCAGAGAGGACATCGGCAGGCGGCTCGCCGTTGGAGAAGGGGATGCCCATGGCGGTGGCAGTGTCAACCAGGGGCATGCCGCGGCGGGCAGCAGGGGGAGGGAGGGCCGCGTCAACGCCAGGGGGAATCAATCCGAGGGGGAGAAGGCGGGACTTGGCAGGGTGGAGGTGCTGGCCAGTGGCGGCAGCAAAGGTATCCATAGCGGAGAGGAAGGCGGGGAGCTGGGCGGGGGACTCGAGCAGCACCTGGGCATCATCAGCGGAAAAGTGTGTGTGTGTCTTACAGGTGGTCCGCACGTTAACGTGCTGGGGCTGAGCCCTCTAACCTGAGAAAGCAATGCCTGTGGAGGGAGCGGGGGGGGGAAGCGGCACAGCAACGCACAGGCTGGCCAATCGGGCGCAAAGGAGGGCGGGAGAGCGGCGGGCACCTGGGAGCCGCTCCCAAAACACAGGCATGCGGGGGCAAGCGGGGGGCAGCATGGCAGTAAGGGGGCCGGGTCGCAGGATCGATGCATCAAACACACCCTTCAACCGCATGCGGCACAGCGCCGCCCGGGAACAACAACGCACAGCCGCCGGGCGATGGTGCAGGCGCGAGGCAAGCCAGGGCAACACGCAAGCGCAGAGGGAGTACCCGCCCCGGCACAGGAGCTGGCAAGAGCGGCCAGACAGGCGGGGGAGCCCAAGCGCAGGGTGCAAGGCAAGCAAGAAGGCGCAGGGGGCGAGCCGGCGGCGGTGGGGACAAGAGAGCGAAAGCAAGAGGGAGGGCAGCCCAGCGCGGCGCACACGCTAACCAGCGGGGTCGCGCGGCGCGGCGGCGGTGGGGCTGGGAGGGTCGCTGGCGGCGAGGCTGCCGGGGCGGCTCGGGGGCGCGCTGCTGGCGACAGTGCTGCCGCCGTCGGACGCGGGAACCCAGGCGTCGCCCAACGGCGACTCGAGCAAAAATTGGCCGAGCGAAAAATAAGACTTCAAGGTTATAGATGGATTTATTTGGCCGATGTCAATCACATGTGTCCCTTCATGTCATAAAAATGTGAAGAAGAACTTAGGGTACAATCGGCTCTATAGCTCAGTTGGGAGAGCGCATGACTGAAGATCATGAGGTCCTTGGTTCGATCCCAAGTGGAGCCACTTTTTCCCGCGATATCATGCCTTTCAGTACTATACCCTGTTCTGCAGCACACCACCGGCTCGGGGGGTATGATATGGCCCCCTACCGGTACGACACCACACTGGGGCGCTGAGCGGGAGCGGCTACGCTATTGTATGCATTGCGCAGCTGTAGGGCTAGCCGGTTTGAGGATGCGGATCACATTGTGTTTGAGTGCGCGTTGTACGCTCACCTATCTGGCGCCCCATCTGGTTCCCCGACATCTTCCCTGCAGGGCAGCCCCCACTAGACGGACGGGCCGAGGATGCGGATCACATTGTGTTTGAGTGCGCGTTGTACGCTCACCTACGCCCCATCTGGTTCCCCGACATCTTCCCTGCAGGGCAGCCCCCACTACCACCTGAGACCGGCAGCCACGTTGCGCAACCTAACCGGCTTGCCCCTCTACTGGGATGCGAGTTCCCCAGAGAGGAGGACAGCGCAATGGCGGGCGAGGCCGGCGGAGCGGCACGCAGACGGGCGCTTGCGCTCGCAGCCTTCCCATGCTTCCTGCGCTTCCCCCGCTGCCCGGCCCCCGCACGCGTGGAGGCGGCGGCGGCTGAGCTCCAGTGGGCGTGGCCAGCCATCGAGGCGCTGGCAGAGGCGGCGCAGCGCGCCGACACGCCGGCAGCAGCGGACGCAGTCGCCCACCAGCGCTGCATCCTCATCGCTGGCGCCTCTCATCGCTGGCGCCTGCCAAGGGGCTGGCATCCGCCCCCTCGGCTGCGCGAAGCGGGGCGGCAGCAGTGCGGTGGGCCTACCGCACTGGGCAGCACGGCAGTTCAGACTGCGCGAGCTGCGCGCGGCGCTGCGGCAGGCGCGGCGGCAGCACCGCGGCGCAGCAGAGCATGTGACAGCACGCAGGGCGCTGCAGCGAGCCACACAGCGTGCCGAGCGGGCAGCTCGCAGCGTGCGTGGCACGCAGCTGGAGCGGCAGCTTTTGGAGCAGCACGATGCGGCAGGCTTTCACCAGACCTACCGCGGCCCGCAGGGCGGCGTGCCAGATTTTGTGCTGCGTGAGCCAGACGCAGTCTTGGCACACTTTTTGGCGCTGTTAGCACCTCCCACCGCGGCGTCACCCCCTGAGGGAAGTACAGCCGCAGGCGGAAGGGCAGGCGCAGCACCGCAGGAGGGGTCGGTGGCGGAGGCAGCCGCGGCGCTGGCAGCGGCGCAGCAGGCAACCCAGGCAGACATGCAGGCGGCTGTGTCGCCACCACAGCAAACGGCTTGCAGCAACAGCTCCGGCTCCTGGAGCAGTATTGCGCCGAGCGCGGCCTCACGGTCAACGTGGTGAAGACGAAGGTCATGTTGCTGTCGGGCGCAGCGGACGAGCAGACGGCGATGCAGCGTGTGCGGCGAGCGCGCCACACCTTCGACGCTGCACCCGTTGCCGGCGTGGCAGCGTTCAAGTATCTGGGCCTCGTATTCCACTGCACCCAGCCCGTAGGGGAGGCTGCGGCGGAGGGGCGGGCGCGGGTGGCCCGCTTTGCAGCCGCTTCTTTTGAGGGCCGCTGCACAGCGTTGGGCCTGGAGGCCGCCCGCCTCCTGCTCTCCCTCTACCGACAGATGGTCGACTCCACCCTCTCCTATGGTGCCGCAGTGTGGTCCCCTGGCCTGGCCCTCGCGGCTGTGCGGCGCCTCGGCACCCAGGCCGGAGCCGCAGGCGGCGGCAGCGGCCTGTCAGCGGCAGAGCAGCAGCACTACCGCACACTGCGGCGCCTGCTCGGCCTGCCGCAGCGCGCGCCCAGAGCCACCGTGCTGGCAGAGACGGGGGAGCCCCCCCTGCACGCCCATTGGTTGGCGCGCACAGCGCGGTTCTGGAACAGCCTTGTGGCAGCGCCAGAGGGCAGCCTGATGCGGCAGGTGCTCGACGCCAGCCTGCAGCTGGCAGCAGAGCACACCCCCTCACACCACCGCGGCCCCCACGGCATTGCGCAGTTGCCTTGGGCAGCACAGCTGCAGAGTGCGCTGGCAGAGGCTGGCATTGCGGCAGACCTGCAGCAGCGGCAACCACTGCAACCAGAGGCGGTGCAGGAGGCAGCACTGCAGCACTACCTGCAGCACCTGCAGACGGCGGTGCAACGGCGCGGCGCCAGCCGCCTGCAACACAACTTCGACTGCGTGCGCCCAGAGTGCCTCGAGGTAGCGGGGTATGGTATGGCCCCCTACCTGGTCGAGGTACGAGAGCGACACCGGCGCCTTGGCCTGGCAGAGCTGCGCAGCGGTGTACACTGGGGCGCTGAGGAGCGGGAACGGCTACTGGGTCCTGCCCGGCGCCCTCGCGACCAGCGCTATTGTATGCATTGCGCAGCTGCAGGGCTAGGCGGACGGGCCGAGGATGCGGATCACATTGTGTTTGAGTGCGCGTTGTACGCTCACCTACGCCCCATCTGGTTCCCCGACATCTTCCCTGCAGGGCAGCCCCCACTACCGCCTGAGACCGGCAGCCACGTTGCGCAGCCTAACCGGCTTGCCCCTCTACTGGGATGCGAGTTCCCCAGAGAGGAGGACAGCGCAACGGCGGGCGAGGCCGGCGGAGCGGCGCGCAGACGGGCGCTTGCGCTCGCAGCCTTCACAGGCGCGTGCCGCCGCACCGGGCGGCGAGCAGCGGGACTGCCCACCTTCAACCCCACCCGGGGTTCCCCCCTCCACCCAAATCCCTTTCCCTTCAGTTTACCTTTCCCCCCTTTTCAAGCGGCCCCCGTGCATGATGGGGGCTTGCGCCGGCGTGCGCTAAGGGCTAAGGGGGGGACAATGGCCTGGGGAACCGCCTCCTTGCTTGGGTAAGGACTCCCCACTTTGGGCTCCTACTCTCGCCGGTGCGCGCACTGTTCCAAGCGTCAGTCCCCCCCATGCAGATGCCCTTGCTTTGTCCTATGTTACATGCATCCCTTTTGCACTCTCTCCCCCTTTTTCAGCAGCGGCTTTTCCCCTCCCTTCCCCCCTTCTTCCCTGGTCTCAGCCGTGCCGGGCCCTGTGTTTCTTTTTCAGAGTACAAACAGGTGTAACACAGTACAGTACAGTAGGCCCGATCACACCCAGTGGCGCGGCAGTGGCAGCGCCAAGCTCGGTGTGCGGCATGATCTCTCGCCTCAGCACCACCTGGGAAAACATGGTTGGGTCGAAACTTGTGCCCCCACCCTCCGCAGCCCTTCGCCTCCACTGACTGACTGACTGACTGACTTACACCTGCTAGAGCAAATGAATGCGCAGGCCCCCGGCTCGGATGCGCAGAGCCGGGGAAGAGAGAGGGGGAGGAGGCCACTGACTGACTGACTGACTTACACCTGCTAGAGCAAATGAATGCGCAGGCCCTCCTCCCAGCTCCTCCCCGGCTGCCGAAAACAATCAGGCACTTTACAACGACGGCGCAGAAATGTTGAGTGGGATGCATAGGTCAGGTGGCTGACGCACAATGCATCACCAACTGCGCTCGTCGCCCCAGTCGTCCTGGTCATGCATGGGCTGGTAGCCATCGCCTGCAAACACCTCCACGCCAGACTCAAACTCGGCTGGCGTCATGTCGCGCCGCTCGCTGCCCGCATCACGGCGGCGGTGCAGCCAGGCAGCCGCCGCTGCTGCACGCCAGGCACCGGCGCCTGTCGCGGCGGCGGCACGGGGGGAGCAGTTGGTGGCGGCGGCTGCTCGTCTGCCACGTCAGCCGCTGGCTGCGGCGGCAGCTCGTCGGCCACGTCGCCGTCGGCTGCCGCCTCTGCCTCGTCGGCAGCGTCGGCTGCTGCCTCTGCCTCCTCGGACGTCAGGGGCGCGCTAGCAGCTGCTGCCTGCTGCGCCGCGTCGGGGGAGCTGTGCGTCCATGGCGCCAGCATCTCCATCGCAAAGCCCGCCACCGCCTCGACATCGCGGCGCGGCGGGGGCAGCAGGGACTGACCGCCACGCTGCAGAAAGTCCTCGGCAGCGTGCCCCACCAAGGGGCGCAGCCAGCCCTCGTCGGCGTAGAGCAGGCGGCCGCCATGGCGCAGGTGCGGTGGCGCCCCTGGCAGCGGCGCCGCGGGCGGCAGGTAGCGCCCGGGCTCGTCCAGGCAGCTCGCGCCGAGGCGCAGCACGGTGGACTGCGAGCAGCGTGTCAGTGGGCCTGAGGGAAAGGGCAGGGGACGCAACGTAGAGATGTATTAGGACGATTTTGTTTTTGGATGTGTGGGATTCAGAACCACAGATCATCAACATGATGCGCGGCGGCGCACCCACCACCACCACCATCGCAACTGCTCTGAATTTGCATGTGCACAAAACCGTCCGCCCACCCACCGCAGCTGCGCGCCCTGGCCCGGATGTAGGTGTAGTAGGCAAGCCACGCCGCCAGGTGCAGCTCGTACGCCTGGCGCTCGTCCAGACGCCGGCTGCGGCGGCGCACGGCGCAGGGGCCGCAATCGCAGGCGGCGTCCCAGAGCGGCCCTGCGTACCGCTCGTGCGCAGCCGCCTCCTCAAACATGCGCGCCACCGACTGGAGGGGGGAGGGGTGGGCAAGAGTGGCAATGTTGAGGCAGAGGTGCTAGCAACAGAGCGGGCGGGGGGAGCCCCTTGACCCGCCAGCGCCAGCAGGCGGGCAGCGCAGAGGTGCCCAGGAATTGCAACTACCCGCTGTCCACCCACCCTCGCCCACGCCGCCCACCCACCTCAGGCACGCCCTCCTCGGTCACGCCGTCGCTCCACAGGCGCACAAAGTGGTCACCCTCGCCCTGCACACGAGCGTAGCCACCGCTGCCGCGCTGCGTATTGGCGGCCCTGGTGGTGGTGGTGGTGGTGGTGGTGGTGGTGGTGGTGGTGGTGGCGCCGATAGATCGGGGGTCAAGCAGACACGCTTGCGCAAGCTTGCGCAAGCCTAAAGCACGCTGCGTGTGATGTGAATCAAGCGCGCCCCATGCCTCCCCATGCTGCTGCGGCCGCACGGGAGCAGCTGTCTGCCCCCTTGCATCCGCTGGTCCACTCGTCCCCGCACCCGCCGGAAAACAAGGATCGCCGAAACGCCCTCCCACCTGGGCAGCGGGCGAAGCCCCGTGACCGACGGCACGCGCGCCACCTGCGTGCGCCACCGGCAGCGTGTGGTCTAGGTGGTGCCGGGTCCAGGAGCCGGCGAAGCCAGCCAGGGCCGCCATGAGCGCAAAGACGGCGCAGAAGGCCCGCAGCGGCAGGCAGAGCAGGCTGTGCCGCGGCACGGGCTCTGGCTGCGGCATCCAGCAGGACGCGCCGCCGTGGCGGCTGGTGCAGGCGGCGGCGCCCGAGCGCTGGCGGCCGCGCTCGTGGCGCTGGGGTAGGCATGGGGGGTCGGACAGCACACAGGTGAGAGCAAGGCCCCCCCTCACGCTTGCCCCACTCATGCATGCACGCTGCATGGCACGACGCGCCGCCCCGCTGCTGATGGCACGCTGCTGCTCTCGTGCTCCCTGTCACTAGTGAACCGGGATTTTTTTACTGTACAGCCATGTGTTGCGTCCCTGCCTTCCTCTCGCTGCATTCGTGACGCCCCTTGTGGCCCTTGCTCACGGCAGTGGCTGGGTGGGGCCTGATACAGAGCAGGGAGCCTTACAGGGACAGCACGCACGACAGCGCAACGGAAGCGCCATGCACAGCATGCGCAGCACGTCTACCACTCCACGCCGGCGGCCTCGGCGTAGTTGACGTCGTCGTCGGAGCTGTCGCCGCCTGCAGTGCCATCGAGCGGGTTGGGGAATGGTTTGGGGTTTGGTGTTTGGGGCGCGCGCTGCGCACGTTTCAGTGCTCACGGCCGTGGGTTTGCTGTCCTGAGGGTGGAAGCTGCCGCAGCAGCAGCAGCGACGGCGGCAGCTGCAGCAGCACAGGCGGCGCAGGCGGCGGCTGCTGCCCTGCACACCGACCTGCGGGGATCAGGCCCTTCTCGCGGAACCAGGCGAAGCCGGCGTTGATGGCGTCGTCGCGCTGCAGTAGGCGAGGGGAGGAGGAGGGGTGGGCGGCCGGTGAGGTGCAGCGGCAGCTGCAGCATCGGCACCAGGGCTCTGCAGCAGGGGCAGGAACGGTGCACCGGCAAAGGCGGCAGCGCCAGCAAGAGCAGCAGGGCCAGCGGGAACATGGCAGGAGCAACGGCATCACTGCAGCAGCCCGAGCGCCAGTCTGCAGCAGCAGTAGGCCGCCGCGGCAGCGGCTTGAGGGGGAAGCGGCAGCGCAGCAGGCGGCGGCACCCAGTAGCAGCATTGCAACAGAGGTCTGCAGTAGCAGCGGCATGCTGCCCACCTGCTTGAGGGGGAAGCGGCCCTGCTCCATGTTGGCAGGAGACACCGCCTTAAGGAACTCCTCGCTCTCCTCAACAATCTGCAGTGCAGCAGCAGCGAGCGCAGCTCAGAAGGGAGGGTGAGGCATTGCTTGCAAGACCCAGGCTCTCCATCGACACAACCAAGCTCTTGCCGGTGGAGGAGGGAGGCGGGCGCTGCACCGGCGACAGCAGCAGGCGCATACCAGGTGTAGCAGCGACGGCAGCGGCAGCGGCGGCAGCGGCGGCAGCGGCGGCAGCGGCGGCAGCGGCAGCAGCGGCAGGCGCACGTACCTCATGCCCCTCCACGGGCGCCAGCACCGCGGTGGCCCACTCCTTGAGGGAGATGCTCTTGGCCTCGGACAGGGCCTTGGGCAGGTGGAAATACACCGCAAGCTGCTTGTCGCCCGCGGACAGGAAGCACTGCAGGTGTAGCAAAGGGGGCCAGGCAGAGCCAGGTGGCGAGGTGAGGGCGGTCAGGGCGAGAAAAAAGGCTGCTGGCCTGCTGGCAGGCTGCAGGCGTTTCATGCAGCGGGGGGCAACACCAGTGTCAACGACAATGCTGTCAGCAGCATGAACATGGCAGCAGCACTCGCTGCCCTTCCGCCTAGGCGACCGCAGCAGCTGCCCAGTTTGCCTGCTGTGGATAAAGAAGCCCCGCATTGCCAGCACACGCCGGGCCTTGCCCCCTCTACTAACTGTATGCTGTCTGTACAGCAATACCGGCAACACCAAGAATCAGTGGTGCACGTGAAGAGATTGAGCAGCAGCGCATTTTCTGCTGACGCCCACCTTGCCCAGGTCGCCGGCGCCGCCCTTGCGCTCCTCGGCAGACTCATCCACCTCAACGTTGGCGCCCTCCATCACCTGCGCAGGCAGGCGGGAGACTAAGTAGATCGCAGTGAGCAGCAGCAGCAGCAGCAGCAGTGGCGGTAGTACCACAAGCAGCAGCAGCCATCCACGTTGGCCGCCGTCCCATCACCTGCGCAGGCCCTCTATCAAAAAATGGGGATGGGTCATGCAAGTAAGCAGGAACAGCAGCAGCGGCGGCAGCAGCGGCGGCGGCAGCAGCAGCAGCGGCGGCGGGCGGCAGGCGGCAGGCAGCATACCCTCTCCTGCACCGGCACAACGCACTGCGGCACAAAACAGCGACGGCAGCAGGCGGAAGGCGGCGCCCCACCTTCTGCAGCAGCGCCATGTCGCCGTTGGGGGTGTCCACCGCAAGGTTGAAGAAGCACACACCGCCCATGGCCGACACACCCTGAAGGTCCACGCCCTTCTTGCCGCCCTCCTTGAACGCAGCCTGCAGCAAGGAAGCAAGGCACGGGGAGGCGTGGGCGGCGGCGGCGCGGCGGCACGCAAGGCGGCGGGCAGAGGAGCGCCGCTGCTGCCGTGCACCGATCGCTGCACCCGATCTGCAGCCCGATAGAGCGTCTTCGGGCATTCCTCTGCCCGTCTGGCGCTACAGGAGACGCCAGAGCTGGTGCCAGCAACGCCTGAGCATGAGCGGCGGCGCGCCCTGCCGACGCTGCGTGCATCCTGGGCGCCGTCATGAGCATCTATCCAGCACGCTTCCAGCAGAGCAGCGGGGCGAGCAGGCGCCCAGAGAGGCGCCAGCAGAAAATGCGCCATCACAGTGCACAGGCGAGCCTCACCTTGTCAGACATGGTGGCAGGCTGTGTGACAAGGAAGCAGCAGGTGTTAAAAGGGGCGTGAGTGGCGCAGGCAGGAGCCTTGTGCATGAAGTTGGTGCAGAAGAAGGGGGAGACCGAGGCCGTCAAACGGGCGCCCTTGTGCGCCCTCTAGCCGTTCTGGACGACTCTTCAACATGTGCTCAACGCCTGAGCACAGTGACACAAAGTCCGGTTCACATGTGCCACATTGCCGCCGCCGCCGCCGCCTGCTCTTTCCTCGGCTGTGCAGCGGCTCTGACAGAGGATGCACAAGAGGTCGGTGCATCAGAAAGGGCAGGCAAGCTGAGCAGGCAGGAGCTACGTGTACGGTGGGCGAGGGGCGGCTGCGCACACGCCCGCTGCGTCAGTCTTCCTCGCTGTCGCTCAGCACCACCTGCCGCCGCTGCTTGGCCTGCTGCTGCTGTTGTTGCTGCTGCTGCTGCTTTGGCTGCCGTTCCTCGCTGCCGGCGCGGCGCTTGCCGCCGCCCGCCTCCTCCTCCTCCTCGTTTTCAGACGCCACAATAAAGTCCTGCGGTGAGGGAGGGGAGGGGAGGGGAGCGGAGGGAAGGCACAACGAGACTGCGTCAGGGACAGGCCCGGCAAGGGTGAGTGCCCTTGATGGAGATGCCGGCAGGCCAGGCAGGTCGGGTGGACGTCGACTGATCCCCCCCCCCCCAGAAAACGCTGAGCTGGCACAACAACACAGCAGCGCCTGCTGCCGCACACGCTGCCGACCCGAAGTACACCTTTGCGCAAGCTGCACCGCCTGCACCACCTCCCCTGCCTACCTTCATCTCCTCGTCTCCCTCCTCATCCTCGCCGCTGACCTCCTCCTCCTCCTCCTCCTCCTCCTCGTCGATCCGCCGCCGCTTGCCGCCCGGCAGCCCGCCGCCAGCCTTGGCTGCCGCCAGCCGCGCCGCGCGCGCCTCCTCCTCGTCCTCGTCCCACCCTCCGCGCCGCCCGCCCATCATGCGCTGCCGCTGCGCGTCCTGCAGCAGCGGATTGCGGCGGAAGGCTAACCTCAGCCGCCTGAAATGCAGCAGCTGCAGAGAGAAGCGCCATCGTGCACCCCCGCTGTGCATGCTGCCGCGAGGCCGCCAGGGGGGGTAGCACAGGTCAAGTTGCGTTCAAGGGCGACAAGCAGCCACCCAGGGGGGAGGGAAGCCAAGGCCGAAGCATCATGCACGCGGGGGCGTGCCAGCGGCAGCGCCCCACGCTGCCGCGCTGCCCGCTGGGCGCTGCGCCCGCTAGCCCCCCCCCCCCCCCCCCGCTGCCGCGCTGCTCTCTGGGCGCTGCGCCCTGCTGGCGCCCCACCCACCCGCAGGTCTTCTCCAAGCCCCTCCTCATCAATGTCCTCGTCCTCTTCCAAATACCCTGCAAGCAAGGGGGGAAGGCAGGCGAGGAAGCGGAGGGGAGCAGGTGGGCCCACGAGCGTGCGGGGCGCAGAGAGCGGAGGCGTGTGCAATGGGTGGGGACTGCCCGGCAGGAGGCGCCTTCCGTCCCACGCCCGCTGCGCCTGGCTGCCCCTCCCTGCCCCTCCCTGCCCCTCCCTGCCCGGCCGCTGCTCGTCGACTCCCCAGCTGCGCGCGCCTCAGCCCCTGCCCACCCGCCCGCACACCCCACACCCCACACACCCCACACCCCACACACCCACCCGCGTTGAGCTGCGCGGGCTGCCTGCGATACGTGGGCATGGCAAACTTGCGCATCGTCTTGCCCTGCGGTTGGTGTGTGGGGGTGGGGTGGTGCGCCCATTAGACAGGGGCAGGCTCAGGGAGGGGCGCCCAGCCGACTTGCCCAGCGCCGTTGGACGCTGTGGTGCAGAGCCGCGCCCGGCTGCGGCGCTCCCCTGGTTTGTACACGGCATGCCCCACCAGGGCGCGACAGCAGGGCAGCACAGCAGGGTGCACAACAGAGCAGAGAGCAGGACACAGAGCGGGGCGCCGCAGCAGGGCGGCAGGGCACGGCCACCACCGCCGCCCACCTGCGCCGCCGCCAGCTTTTCGCGGTCCCGGATGCGCTCCGCCTCTGCCTTCTCACGCTCCACGTGCACCTTCTTCGGGTCGACGATCGTGGCGGTGGCGCGCACCTGTGCACACAACAGCGGGGGACGAGGACGAAACGAGGACGGTGGGGAGGGCGAGCGAGCATGAGGAGAAACGAGGCGCGGGGCGCAGACAGGGCGTGCGCTCGAGGGGAAGCAGGGGCACGCCCCGCAGGCAGGCGGCTGCTGGCCCGTCGCCGCCGATGCGTCGGCAGTTGCAGTCGGTGTCTGGAGCAGCCGCTTGCGACTTGCGGCTGCCTTGGCATGCTGCCTCCCAAGCCTGCCCCCCCCCCCCCCCCCCCCCCCCCACCACCACACACCCACCCACCCACCCCACCCACCCACCCACCCACCCACCCACCCATCCACCCACCGCGACAGCCAACCACCCCCACCCCACGGACCCGCTGCGTTTTGACGTGCAGCTTGTCGGCGGCGGCGCGCAGCTGCTTGTGCAGGTTGGAGTCGAGGGAGGCGGGCTGGAAGGCCAGCTTGCGGGTGAGCTGGCCCTGGGCTTGGATGAGGTTGGGCAGGCGCACATACATGTAGCGGTGCTCGCCGCTGCGGCGCGGGGAGGGGGGAGGGGAGGGGCCAGGGGTGCGTCGGCAAACCGCCTCCCGGCCGCCACCCGGAGAAGGAGGCAGCGGACCTGCGGTGCGCTGCCCGCAGTCCCCCTTCGCTGCCCTGCGTGTGCGCAGCACCAGGCCCCTTGCGGTGGCAGCAACAGCAGGTGGTGGTGGGGTTGGTCAAAGCCGGGTCAGCCCCTGGCCAAGCCCTGACCCAGCCTGGCCACACTCACGTTGTGTCAATCTCTTCGACGTCCATCACCTCATCTCCGACCACCAGCTGCAGCGAGCCGTCGCTCCACCGCACAAAGCGCGCGTTGCTCTCCCGCACCCGGTTGCCCTCTGCGTCCACGCCCCACCGCCAGCTGCCAGGCAGGGGAGCAATGGCAGGGGAGCAACGGCGGTGGGTGGCGCAGGGAGGGGCGGCAGGGGGGAGGGGCAGGCAGGAGGGCAACCGGCACAGTGGCCGCACGCATGAAAGTCGAAACTGCGCAGCACCACGCTCTGTGCACAAAGCCCCTTGCACCCAGCCTCCACTCCCACATGGCAGGGCTGCCTGCCCCCGCCGTCGCCGCACGCCACGTGCAGCACAACAAGCTGGTCCTGCGGTGCTGCTCAGTGCGAGCGTAGTGTGCACTTGCAGTCTGCCAGTGGTGCGAGCTTCCGCTTCCGCAGGTGCAGCACCGCCCACCAAACAAACCAACGAGTGTCCCCGACGGCTGCCTGCCCATCACAGGCAGGCGCCTTTTCCTCACCGAATGCAGTTGTAGTCTGCCAGCCGCACGCGCTTCATGCCGCGCGCGTCAATCTCCACGCCCTTGCCTGCACACAAAGGGGGGTGCGCGCATTGTGCGGTGAGCCGTCGGGCAGGAGTGGCTGTGAGCTGGTGTGTCCGGGGCCACACGCCAGCGTCGTGACAGCGTGTGCTGTGCTTCAGCGCGCGACGTGGCCTGACGCGGCAGGCAGGCTGGTGTGACGATAACTCACCCGCGTCGAAGGTCTCCGGCTCAAAGGGCCGCTGCTCGACGCCCAGAATGTAGGGCAGCTTCACCAGGCGGAGGTTGTCCTGCGGCAGCACGTCGAAGGGCTCTGCTGCGATGCGCAGCGGCGGGCCGCGCGGCGCCTGCGGGCTGGGGCTGCGGCTCCTGCAGGGTGGGGGAGATTGGGGAGCGGCATGCACGGTCCGCAGGCCACTAAATCCACCCATGGTGCTGCTGCCAAGAGTGTAGTGAGAGCAGTCTGGGCGGCAGCAGTGCGCAAGCGCAGCGGCGGCGACAGCGGTGGTAGCGGCAGAGGCGGCGCTTGCCGCCTGTTTGCAGCACCTGGGGGGCGCCTCGTCGTCATCCTCGCCCAGCACTTGAGTCACACGATGGCGTGGCGCCTCTTCTTCGTCGCTCTCGCTGCCAAACAGGCCGGCAGCGGCGTCCTGTTCGCCGTTCGGAGGCTGAGGCGGGGTGTCCGCAGCGCGGGGAGGCCCATCGTCTTCACTGTCGCTGCCAAAGAGGTCCTGTACGTTGGGCTCCGCCATCACGGTCAAGGAGAGCGAGCGCGAGAGGAGGGACACACGATCGAGAGCTGGGGAGCGTCGAAATTGGGCCCTCGGCGATGGAGGGATCAACACAAGCTGTCCGGAGCCGCCATCGCTTCGCTCAGCCTGCCTAGTCACGCAGGTCGCGCCATGCTGTGCCCCTGCACGGCTCTCCTTTGCAGGCCCGCGTCCCTCTGACGCGCTCGTGATCGCAGGTCCGCCGTCTTCCAGCAGCGGCGACTTCCCTCGGCGCGGCCAGCCTCCAACCCCAGAGCCCGCCGGCCCTGTTCTGCCCTCGCGGCGGCTCCCACCCGCGACAGCAGCACCCAGGGGCGATGCTGGCCCGCCGGCTCGCCGCGCAGGCGCCGGCCTGGGCAGCAGCGGCGGCGGCGGCGGTGGGGGCTCGCGGCGCGGCGACCAAGGCCGTCAGCAAGGCGGGCGCTCCCTCCCCTTCAACTGAAGTGGGAAAGGATGACATCACCACCACCCTGCCCGGCCAGGCCTTTGTGGGCGACCTTCGCTCCACCAGCGCGCTGTGCGTGGGCGACGGCATCACCACCCACACCGCCAAGTGGCTGCAGGTTGGTTGTGGGTTGGGAGTTGGGATGGGATGGGCGCAGGGCGGGCAGCACGCCACAGCAGCATGTTTGCAGGGGCCGCATGCATTCAGCGGGGCAGCCCGTGGCCATGAATGGCGCAATGCACGCTGATGGCGGCAGCGCCTTACCTGCACCGGGCCGCTTGTAGCGCTACCGCCCGCGCCCACACGCCCGGACACGCGGCGGCGCCCTGCCTGCCTGCATTCGTCCAACAGCGCTGCTGTTGGCGCTGTTGAATGCATGAATGACCGGACGAAAGGAAACGCATGCCCTGCGTGCCTGCAGTGCAGCCACAGGGGCCCGCTTGAGCACACGAGGCGGCTGCTTCGCCCCTGCTCAGGCTCCCTCCACAACTGCGCTGAACCCTTTTGTGCCTGCCTGCAACGACCCCCTTTGTTTCTGCAGGGCAACCACAGGAGCCCGCTTGAGTACATCCAGGCGGCGGAGCCCATGAAGGTGCACGGCCTGGTGGTGGCCTCAAACGGATGTGAGCGGGGCTGGGGTGGGGGGTGGGTGCACGGTGGAGGGTGGAGGGTGACAGATGGTAGACGACGGGCGGCAGGGTGAGCGCTGGGGTGCGGGCTGGCAGGGGCGGCAGCGCCTGCGACGGCAGCCAAACGAGCCGTCGGTGGTGCGGGGAGCGGCAGTTTTGTGTGCGTGCCCCTGCGCCAGCCTGCAGCAGTGGAGGGCCTGCCCCTGTCACACGGCGCTGGCGTGCAGGCGGCGACCCTGCAGGCGGCGACCCTTCCCTGCTGTGCACTTCACTCCCCTGCCTGAGCCTCCTCCCGCCTGCTCGTGCGCTGCTGCGCCTTGTGTCACCTCTCCACTTGCTGCAGCCAACGACCCCGCTCTGGGCTGCCCCGTTGAGTACATCAATCTGAAGGTAGGTGGCGCTGTGCGCTCTCCTGCGCATGTCGCGCATGCCGCTGCGCCTGCTCCACCTGCTGCTGCCTCTCTGCCATGGAGCGCGGGCGTGGCAAAGCTAGTTCGCAGAGTACCGCGCTGCTGCTGCTGCTGTACGTTGGCACACATGCCCCTCCCGCCACGCCGCCGCGGCGCTCACCCGCCCCTTGCGCGCCATTGCCATGGCCTGCAGGGCACCACTCGGGAGAACCCCGCTGTCTGCAAGTACACAGGTAAGGGAGGGAAAGTGGCAAGTTGCAGGCGGCTCTGGCAGGCGGCTCATCGTCCGCAGCAGCCGCGAGGGGAAGGCCTTGTTTGTTGCGCCACAGAAGCATGCACCTGGTTTGCTGCAGTCTCGCTGCATGCGAGGTTGCCAGAACCAAGCATTGCGCACGGCGGGACAACCCTGGCCCCCTTGCTGATGCCTTGTCCCAGCGCCTTGCCCCCCTCCCCCCATACAATGCAGGCAACAAGTACTATTCAGACGACTGGGTGGGTGGCGGCGCGCACTGAAGACCTGGCACGCGCGTCAGCGCCAGCCCTCCCGCACGCGCACCGCCAGCTGCTGAGCAGCGAGTGCTGGGACAGCCACTGGCTCGGGCGCCCCATGACTGGGGCCCCTTGGTCGGCGGCGCGCACGCTGAACGTAGGGGGACAAGTGCGCCGTAGCGCGCGACCGTGCGGCCTGAGGCCGCCGGCGCGTGCGGCACGCCCCCCTCCCCCAGTTGGAAACACCCGCCCTGCCAACCCGCCATGTTGCCTGCTCGCCCACCCACCCGGGTGTCTGATGCAACCCCAGCTCGGAGCTGAACACACCGCACGGTTCACAGCGAGCGGTAGGCCTTCGTGGGAGGACTGCCAGGGAGGAGCGAGCAGCGTGCACTGCCCAGAGGCAGCCCGTGTCGGCCAAGGCCTGTGGCACTGGCTGTGCGTAGCAGTCGTGGTCACGCAGTGCTTCCCCCCACCATCACTGCAAACCGAGAGTGCCTGCTGCCAGCCATGCATCAGGTGTGTTTACACGGGGAGAGGCTTTGCAGCGGGCACAGGCGGCTGCCGCAGGCAAGAGCGGCGGGGCAGATGCGTGCTGTGCTTGAGGCATGCAGGGAAGGGCGCGAGTGGGCAGAGGGGCTTGGCTCAACCGCCAGCTGTGAGTCAAGGGCGGACGGCCACGGCTTGTAGGGCCTATCACAAATTTGAGGGATGGCAGGGATGCGTGGACCCAAACAAATAGGACCTTGAGGGGTGACTGCCGTGCGCTGCTCCGCCGCCGACGCCGGCGCGCCGATGTCGCCCACGTCAACCAAAGCCGAGGCATATCAACCTCAAATTCCAGAGGCAGTGCTGCACGCTAGCGTTCCTACCAGTCTGTCAGTATCCTTCGTGCACCTCTTGCTTTTGCTAGTACCAACTGACAGATGTTGGGCATGCAACGTGCTGCTCTGGGCACGCCGCCGCCAGCATGGCACGCCGCGCACGGTTGCTGCCGCCTTGTCATCAGTCGGCAGTCTCTGGCAGCTTGGACAGCAGCACCACGAGCAGCACCCCCACCGCAGCGCCCGCCAAGTGCGCAACATGCCCCACCTGCACATGTGACAACCAGCGGAGGAGCATGCACCCAGCAACGATTGGTGCGGGCGGCGGCAGCGGCGCATGCAGCTGGTGACGGAGCAAGCAAGCGCTGGCAGCCTGTGCGTCTGGCGGGCGCCTCCTGGGGCCCCATGTGCACAGCGTGCCAGCCCTGTGGTACATCAGCCTCGGTCCTCGCCCTTCCGTACTGCACAGCTCCCATTCGCTCCCCCGCCTGACTCCCCGCAGTGCGACTGCCCACCTGACGCTGCCCACCCACCTGCATGCCCCCAATCGCCACGCCGCGCCCCGCTGTCGCCATCTGGAACTCGCCAAGCACCTGCTCTTGGGCGGAAGGGGCGCGAGGGATGCTGGGCATGGGGGGCATTCCCATGGTCGGGCAAGGGGTAGAACATTCAGCAGAGGCTGCACCCGTGCGTGAGCGCTGCACTCGCGCTGCAGTACTGCCCCGCATCGCTTCCACATGACCCCCCCCCCCACACACACACACACACACACACCACCACCACCACCACCACCACCACCACCACCACCCACACACACCACCACCACCCCCCACCCGCCGCCCTCTCGAACACCGCGGGGGTCGCCGCCACGGTAGAGCCCCGCACCCACCTGTTGCACCACAAACTGGCCTAGGATCACAAACTCGAGCAGCCGCTTGAGCGACGGCTTGAACTTGGCAATGATTGATACCTGCGCGCATCGGTGAGTTGGGTGGTGTGGGGAGTCGGGTGGGGTGGGGTGGTGGTGGGGTGGTGGTGTGGGGGTGGGGGTGGGGGTGGTGTGTGTGTGGGGGGTGGGGGTGGGGGTGGGGGTGGGGGTGGGGGTGGGGGGTGGGGCCGATAGCGCAACAACTGGCAGCCGTAACGCAGGCATGGACGCCGGGCAGGGCCAAAAGGGTGCGTGAAGGCAGCATGCTCAAGGGTGCATATCCCCCCCCCCCCCCCCCCACCACCACCACCACCCACCCACCCACCCACCCACCCACCCACACACCACCACCACCACCAGCGTCGTTGTAATCAAGCACACGACAGCGCTGCAGCCCCCCCACGAGGAACGGCGCAGGTCAGCCCCCCAACTGTCCCTTCCCGCGCCACCTGCTTGCACACACACACCGTCCTTGCGCGTGCAAGGCAGCCACCGAATGCCTGCAGCACTCACGATGAACAGCCCAAACACGGCGCCCGAAGCCCCCAGCGAGATGGTGTGGGTGTGGGGGGCAGTGAGGTACGAGGCCAGCGTGCCGCCGACGCCGGCGAGGAGGTAGGTCAGCCACAGGCCCAGGGCGCCCTCCTCCTCCTCCACCATGCGACCAAAGACCAGCAGGGCAAAGGCATTCGAGCTCAGGTGCTCCCAGTTGGCGTGGCAGAAGATGGCGGTGCCAAACTGCGTATGGGGCGGGGTGGGGAGGGAGGGAGGGAGGGAGGCGGCGTCGGGGCGGCAGCGCGGCAAACGGTGGGGGTGCGCAGGGCGAGCGGCGGCGGACTGTTCGTCAGGAACTCGCGTGCGCCGCCCACCCCCCTGCAGCGCCCACCTGCCACCACTGTGGCGCCCAGTGGTTGAGCGTCAGCTGCCCCAGCGCTGGCAGCTTGAGGATGTTGGCACCCATGAACAGCGCAAAGTTGAGCTGCAGGCGGGGCGGGGGAGGGGCAGGGGAGGGCAGCGGCAGGGGGGGCAGTCGGCGGCAGGCAGGCTCTTTCCGGTATTGAGCAGAAAGACTGGCCATGCCGGGCTGCGCGTGGCACCAACTTCAGTGTCGCTCGGCAGCATCACGGGACGCAGGTCCTGGCCTTCGCGCGCGGCCCGTGCAGCAGGAGCCTGCGCCTGCGCTCTCACTCCCCCGGCCGCCAGAACAAGCCTCCACCACGTACAGAAAGGATGACGAAGAGGCCGTTTCCCATGCCGCCGTTGCGGGCGGGCTGCTGCGGCTGCTGCGGCGGCGCCGGCGCCGGCCGCCGCGGTGCCGTCGTGACGGGTGCGGCGCCTGCAGCGCAGCGGGCAGCAGTGCATGCAATGTGTGATGGGATGGCTCACGAGATATCACAGGGCAACTGCAGCAAGCACGCCTGTAAAAAGCAGCATGCAAGACCCTCCCATGTGCCCTGAGGGTCTTGCCCTGCCCTGCCCAGGCCAGGAGCTCTGGCCTGAGGTGCCCACCAGGTGCACTCGCTGCCCTGCCCGAGCACTCGCCCTGCAAACCTGCAGACTGCACCTCGCCGGCGCTGCCGCCACTGCCGTACTTGCGCAGTATGTCGGACACTTGGTTGAGAGCTGCCGCAGGGTCGTCATTGTCGGCTGCAGGCCGCCGCAGGCGCGGCCGCTGGTGGCGTGTGCGCAGCGGCAGCGGCGGCGGCGGGTGGCGGTGGGCGCCGACGACGCCGCCTGGAGCCGCGCAACGGCCCTTTGTGAGCGACATCAAGCATGGCCGCACTGCTAGAGAAGCTGCATGCGCCAGCATAGCTCTCGCTGCGCGGTGCGCAGGTTCTGGAGGCGAGCAACTCGGGTTGTGTAAACGGGAGTGGCGGGGATGATGCTGAAGAGGTTCTGGAGACTACTGGGTGATTTGGGAAAGAGCGCAACGTGGAATAGAGCCCCGCCCCGCCCCGTCGCCTTGCGCACTCCCATTTTTGGCCCATCGCTCTTCCAAGCTCCTCCGACCGCCATCGCTCGCCTGCATGCTGTCGTGGTCCACTCGTAACAATACATAACGCCGTAGTGCACCCTGGCGGCCTCTCCAGCCGGTCCGAACATCGTCTGCCCCTTGTCTGCTCCCCCCTGAGAGCCCCCCCCCCCGTCATGGACAACTCCCTGAAGGTGGAGCAGTTCCTTCTGCTCGCCAAACACGCTCGAGGGCTGGCGCTCGTGGACCTGATCGGCAAGTGCACCGCCGAGCCGGGGCTCTACACCTTTGGCGAGATTCTCAGTCTGCCTGGAGTGCAGGAGGTGATGTGGCGGGGGAGGCAGGGGGCCCTGAGCGATTGAGCGGCGTGGGCGGGGGAGCGGCGGCACGGCCTTTGCCTGTGCCCGACCGCCACTCCTGCTGTTCCCTCGTTGCTGCAGCTGCAAAGCAGTGAGCATGCCGCGGCATACAAGCTGCTACAACTCTACGCCTATGGCACGTGGAAGGATTACAGAGGTGGGCAGGCGGGGCTGCACGTGGGCGGCCAGTTCGCACCAATGCCAGCGCATCGGTGCCAGTCCCTGCGGGTGCCCCTGCCTGCGCCTGCTCGGTAGCAATGCTTCCCTCATGCCCGCCGTCCCTCCCCACCGCGCTCCCTTTGCCCTGCAGCCGACGCTTCACGCTACCCTCCGCTGTCTGAGGTGCAGCAACACAAGCTGAAGCTTTTGTCGCTGGTGAGGAGCGGGGCGAAGGTGTGGCGGCACCACAGCATGGGCGCAGCCTCGGGCACAGCGTCGGCAGCCCGGGGGCGGCAGCATTCGGGGTAGACTCCAGGAGACTGAAGTCTGAAGGCAGCAGCACTTCCTGGCACAAAGCGCGTGCACGCTCAGCTGCGACTCTCTCTCAAGGCTGCAGCAGAGCCATCGTTACATGTGCACGCCGCACCGCCTCTCGTGCACCGACACTCCGCTGGTAGCCGCCCCCCCCCCCCCCCCCCCCCCCCGCGTCCCGCCTCCGACGCCCGCAGGTCAGCGCGGCCGACGGCGCGCGCACGCTGAGCTACGAGGCGTTGATGACGGCGGCAGAGCTGCCAAACGTGCGGGCGCTGGAGGATGCCCTCATAACAGACTGCTTCTACTCGGGGCTGCTGCGCGGCACGCTGGACCAGCGCAACCGGTGAGGCGGCGCGGCAGGCGGCGTGCTTGCTCCCTGTTTGGGCCTGGGTTGGGCTGACTTCTCGGTTGTTTAGGAAACACTTCTGTCTGGCAACCTGCGTGCTGCCCTCGAGAGCTGGCTGCGCCTCGCCTCTCCCTGTTGAACAACCCCTCACCAGCCCTGCCCCCGCCCCCGCCAGCTGCCTGCACGTGGAGGCTGCGTTTTGCCGCGACGTGCGCCCGGCCGACCTGGCGGGTGCCGCGGGAGCGCTGGGCGAGTGGCTGGCGGCGGCAAACGGCGTGCTGCGGGGCATCGAGGTCGGTCAGTCAGCACTACTGTGTACGCCGTGGATTGCCTTCGGGGTTCACAGATGGTGTGCATCGCTGTGCGCGGCGTCTGTCGCATTGTTGCATTGCGCAACCTGTCGTCGCATGTGCGTTCTTGCTGGCCTTGAGCCAAGCGCCTCGGCGCCCGCCAGACCCAACACACCCTCCTTGCATGCGCCGCTTCCCGCCGCAGGAGCGAATCGATTGGACGGCCAACGCCGCCGCGGCGGCGGAGCGGCAGCGCGGCGAGACGGCGGCGGCGCTGGATGCGGAACGAAAGAGCATCCGCACGACCATCGAGCTGCAGGTGCCTGCAGGGGCGGCAGGGGGTCGGGGATGGCAGAGGCAACGCAGGCAAGGCCTGTCCAGCGGTGCGAGGCCAGGGCCCCAAGCACGGCTCATGCACACACCCAGCGCTGCCTGCCTGCTCCCCCGCAGCAGCTGCGAGCAGCCGGCAGCGCTGCTGTGCCACGCCTCGCGCGCGCGCCGCACTGCCTGACCCACGCACCTCCTGGCCTCTGTTTTGTGTCGCAGGCGCAGGCGGACAGCAGCGGTATGCTGATGGATGAACAGGAGGGGTTCAGCCTGGCGGAGCTGGAGGGGGCGCAGGTGCGGGGGGGCGGACACAGAGCCAGCCTGGAGCCTGCTGGCTGGGGTCATGGGAGCGTGCTGCGCTGCCTCAAGCCGTGCCAGCCGCCAGCCTTGGCCCGCCCGTTTGAGCACGGAAGGATGACACTGGCGTTGTGTTGTGTTGTGTGGCCGTTGCTGTGCAGGACACGCGGCCGGGGCCCTCCTCTGGCAGGCACACCAAGCGGCGCAGGTGAAGGGTGGAGGGCGTCGCCCCAGGCCCCCTCCCTGACAGCCCCCCCCTGGCAGCCGCCCGGGCTACCTGCCGGCGCTCCGCTGCCCGCCTTTTGTTCCTCGTCCTGCGCTCTTTGCCGCTGCTCCTGCTCGCCCACTGCTCCTGCTTGCCCTTGCTGCGCACCCACTCGTAGCGCCAGGCGCCTTCGCAGCGCTGCACTCTCGTTTGCGGCCGTGTTGGCGCGCCGCACCCAACAACAACCCGTATCCTTGTGCACGTTGTAATCTCCTCATAGTGCCAGTGTGCCGTCGCGCCGGCGAGCGCTAGGCCAAATTCGGCAGCATTGCTGTCAACGCACCCGCAAAAGCTTGGCGTGTAAACCGCCCAAGAGGGCTCAGTGGTAGCGGCGAAACGGTCCGCCGACTCGATCGGCGCCGGCGGCCGGCAGAGCTTCACCAGAAGAGGTGCACAAAGCGTGCATGGTCTCTGACAGAGACAGCACACGTCGCTTGGTGCTCGGGGAGGCAAAGGCGCCGCATGGCCGCAGCGGTTCGGTTGTAGCGCATGCGTCAGCGCTTGCCGCCCATGCTGGGTCTGTCACGCAGCGGTGCGACCTCGGGCGCCGCTGGCAAGCGCTGTTGCCGCCCATGGGACGGCGAACGCGGTTCGGGGCGCAGCAGGAGAGCGAGAGACAGCGGCGGACTCGTCACGCCAGTGTGACGATGCTCAGCACTCACAGCGCGCGCTCGTCTGACGCGCTCGAAAGGGCGCTCCCTATTCATCCTGTCCCTGTTTCCGCGTGCGTGCGTGTCCTCATCGTCACCTTCTCTCCTCTGCGAGCAGCCTGTTGACATCGCATCGCCACCAACCGCCATGTCCCGTCTGACGGTCAATTTCTCCCTGGCCCTGGTGCTGCTGGCCCTCTGCCTCCAGGCGGCAGTAGGTGCGCTCAGTGGGGGCCGGCAATGGGCGCCCGATTGCTTGCAGTGGACGCTGCAAGACGCCAGAGTTGCCGCCGCCGCAGCCGCAACGCTTGGCTCGCAGCGGGCGCCGCCGGCGCACGTGGCGCTGCCTGTAATCGTTGCGATACGGTTGAGACCGCCAGCCCTGCATCTGAGGCTGCCAGGGAGGGGAGTGGGGGCGCATGGCAGGGAAGCGGGCAAGGAGTTGGTAAGGGATAGGTAAGCGGGCACGTAACATTGGGGGCTGCTTCAGCCCGGCTGTGGGCCACGGACCGCCTTCCAAGGCCACCGCCGCAGGCACTAGCCGCAACCCGCTCAACCCAACCACCGTCCAGGACGCTTCTCCGACCCCCTCCTGCTCGATCCCTACCATCTCATACTCACGCCTGCCCCGCCGCGGCTGCTGTAGCACCCAGGCACGTGAAGGCTCCTTAGCCTCCCCGCGATCCCCTTGCCCCCACCACCCACCGCCGCTGCAGGCTACCGCCACCTCCTGGACACAAACGGGCCCACCGACGAGGAGGGCTTCTTTACCAACGGCCGCGCCACGTGGTTTGAGCACCCCCACACGGGGAGCTGCGGCTACGGTGAGCGCGGCTGGGCATGGATGATGGGAGGGCAGGCTCGGTGCACGCCATGCACCGCGACCATGCGGTTTGGCTGCGTGCGTCAACCCCCGTCCAGCTTCGCGTGCGCCCCTGGGCCGTGGCGCTCCCACGCTGCACGCTCCTGCCGCCTGTGTTCATCGGTGTCATATGACCAACGGTTCGCCTCCCCCCCTTTCTGGCGCTGCAGGCAAGCTGGATGGCTACAAGTTTGGGCGGGACGCCGTGGCTGCCATGCCTGACGTGAACCCAGGTGAGCCAGGGTTCACCCGGCCTTGCCGAGAGTGGCTGATGATCTCCTGCCCATGACCCTGCCTGCACCCCCTGGCTGCCTCCCGACGGCTGGTTTCTGGTCTCGGATAGACCATTGCCTGCCCTGCCCGTACTGCAGACTACAAGGCGGGCGCGTGCGGGCGCTGCTACGAGCTCAAGTGCCGCGGCATCCGCGCGCTCAGGTGCGCGGTCATCGGCGCCTGCCTGCCTCCTGCGCCTGCCTGCCTGCTTGCCAAGGAGGCTTCCTGAGACCCTTGAGCGTCGCATGCACGCACGCCTGATCGGCACCCTTTTGAGCGGTGCACGTGCCATCTCCCCTCGTCCCACCTGCTCTGGGCTGCAGCGCCGACGGGTCGGTGGACCTCGACCGCAGGTGCGCCCCTCGGGTGGGGTGCCGTGCCATAGCTGCGGCGCCGCCTTGTCCAGGCAGCATCTTTTGGCTGGCCGCCCACCTGCCCGCCTTGCCCGGTCGTCTCCTCTTGCTCCAGCTTCATTGCAGCACCACATGCTCATCCCCCCCTCTCGCCCTCCTCCCCTTGCGCGCGCAGCGACGCCTGCTACGACAGCACCACCCGCATCGTCATCCAAATCGTGGACACCTGCCCCTGCAAGGGCAACGAAAAATGGTGCTGCGGCGACGCAGGCCTCGTGCACTTCGACCTCAGGTGGGGCAGCCCTGCCAGCCCTGCCCTGCCCTGCCACAGCCAGCTGTGCTCTGCCGGCTGTGCGGGCAGCACCGCCGTCGCTCCATGCACCAACCTAGGCCTGCTGCCGGCCAGGCTGTGCCGCCGTGCTTGCCTGCGCTCGATCGTTGACGGTACGTCCTGCTCCTGCGCTGCCTCAGGCATGTGACAATGTCATGCTTATTGCAACGGCGCCCCTGCTCGCCGTGCACCTCGGGCATGTTCGCTCGCTCACCCGACCTGCCTACTTCCACCCCCCTGCAGCGACGGCGCGTTTGCCCGCTTGGCCCCCCAGGGCAAGGGCATCATCGGCCTGGCCTGGCGCCCGGTGCCCTGCGAGCTGGCCGGCAACGGCACCGCCTCGGAGCAGGACTGGCAGGAGATGGAGCAGGCCGTGGGTGAGCGCGCCACGCGCCGCGTGCCCTGCCCTGCCCTGCCCTGCCCACGCGGTCATGCTTCGCAAGGGTCACGCCGCCGCTGCGACTTGGGGTGTGAGCTGGGACCGTTCCAGCGCGGGACAGGAGGAGGGCCAGTGCGTCGGGCTGCTACGGCGCGCGCCCCAGCCGGGAGTTTTCCGCAGGCGTCTACTGTGCCGCCCACTTCTGCAGCGCATGCTCGACAGAGTTTGTGGCGATCTGGCGATCTCCCTCCCCCTCTTCCTGCTGTCGCTGCGCACCCTAACCCTCACCCTCGCCCTCGCCCCGCTGCCATTACGGCACCCTCTCCATCTTCCCCACCCTCACCCTCTGCCTGCTGCCGCTGCCCTCTTCTGCTGCAGACGCGGGCGCCAGCCTGGAGGTGTTTGCCGGTGGCGAGCTGGGCCAGGGGTGGAAAAAGACGGTGGGTGGGTGTGGAGGGGCGGGTGGGATGGGTGACCATGCCGCTGCCGCCACTGCTGTGCTGCCGCCGCTGCTGCCGCCGCCGCTGGTCGCGTGGAGCTTGGTGCGGCGGCGCGTGGTCTGGGCCAGCGCCGGCAGTCATAACTGAGCGCCTGCAGGACGCACCGGCGCCGCTCCAACCCGCAACAGCACAACACCGCGCCCCCCAACATATACATACACCTGTACACACACCAATCCCTTGCAGGTGTATGGCGACGACCTGAAGGCGATGTACACGTACGACAGCTCGCTGGTGCCTGTGGAGCAGGGCGGCCGCGCGCTGTGCACCAGTGAGAGCGCCGCGTGCCGTGCATGCCTGCTCCCTTGTTCAAGCTTGCCGTCAGAGTACACTAGTGGCGCGCTCAGGCCAAGAGACGGCCTGGGCTGCCGCAGCGCTGCGCCAGCAAGGCCGTGCGGGGGGTGAGCCAGTTGTGCCGTGAGCGCATGCCGGCTCCATCCTCTGCCGCCCCCAAGCCTCTTGCTCCACTGTGAACCTTGGTGTACCGCCGCCTCCTCCGCCGCCCTCGCCTGCAGCCGTGGGCCAGTACGGAGGGTTTGACTTCCACACTGCCGCCGAGTCCACCACCGTCTTTGAGAACGGCGAGGCAGTTGAATACTGGGTGAGCGGGGTCGGTCGATTGCCGTTGACTGGCAGTGTGAGAGAGGCAGTTGAGTATTGGGTGAGCGGGTCGGGTTACTCACAAAGGTGGGGCGTCAATTTGCGGGCCACGATGCATGCAGTCGCACTCCTGCTGGTCTGCCCCGCATTACGCTCATCCTGGGTTGTTCATCACCATCGCCCGTCCGCAACTCCGCCCACCCATCATCCCACCCTCTCGCCCGCCCACCTACGCACCCTGCGCTGCTGCAGGTGCGCGCCCCAGCTGGCGGCAGCGGCATCGGCGACCTCGTCATGCGCTTGGGCAACGTTATTGGGGTGAGGGGGGGCTAAGATTGGGGGTTGAGGCACTGCCTGGAGAGATATCCATGCCGTTTTGCATGCGCCTGGAGCAGGGGGGGCGTTTTGCATGCCTGTATGCATGCCAGGAAGAGCGCCGCCGCTTGCACACCACGTGCATGCTTGCCGCTCAGCCCACCCCTGCCACCCTGCCACCCCGCCTGCCACCCTGCAGCGCACGTGCACAAAGGAGGTCAGCGTGTCTGCCGGACTCACTCAGGTGTGTGCTGGAGCACCAACTGGACGGAACCTCGGCACAGAGATTGCGCTGCAGGGCTCTGCTGCGCTGTGCTCGACGGCAGCGCCGTCAGCGGGTTGCGTTTTGCCGAGTCGCCACAGCTTTCCAGCCTGCCCTTCCACCCTCCTCGCCTGTCACCCCTGTGCCACACCAGGATGTGGTTGATGGGTGGACCCGTGTGTACCATCCCATCAGCGCCTTTGAGTGCAAGGACATGGGGGACTACGGCGCCACCCCCAGCCAGCTCAACCGCCTGCAGTGGTGAGCCTGGGCACGCCGCCGGCCGCCGATGGGAGGGGGAGTTGAGAGGGCCGGTTGGGTCAGAGAATGGGACGTCACCCCAGCCACCGCAGCCGCCTTCGGTGTTGAGCCCAAGAGAATGGGACGTCATACCTGGCCAGCTCAGCCGCCCTCGGTGGTGAGCTTGGGCAACATGCCAACCAAAGACCGGGCCACCAAAGGGAGGGGCGGTTGGATGCCGAAGGACCACTTGGCCTGCTCTGAACAGCTGCGCGCGCCAACCCGCACCCTGCAACGCAGGGAAAACAAGCAATCGGGCAAGCAGGGAATCTGCGTCAAGGATGTGAAGGTGGGTGAAGCACAGACACGTGGCGGACGTTGGGTTGCTAGGGAGGCAGTGCGTCGCGGCGCGGTCTCCGCTTGCGCAGTTGGCCGGCACGCAGCCAGAGCTCTGACGCCGGCCTGCGCCGCCTTCGTCATCGTGCAGATTGTGCCTCGCGTGGCAAGCTTCGATGGTGCCGGCCGCCGCTGAGCGTGCTCTGGCCAGCCGGCATTGCATCACATCGCATCGCATCACACGCTCTTGGTGCGGTGAGGCCGCCGCTGCCACCCTTCGACTAGCCAGCCGGCGCTACCTGCGTGCGCACAGCGCAGCGCCTGCCTGGCAGCGCTCGGCAATGCCTTCCAACCATGGCTGCAGTCACATGCAGCCAGTTGCTGCAGTATCGTGCACCCTTCCCTGCTTGAATCCCCTTGCTGCACGCCGACCCCGCCCCTCGTCACCACATCCGCTCCCAACTGCCATGCCCTTCCGTAGAGTGCCCCCTTCACTTTGCCTGCATTCCTTGCCGTGCCTGATTCCCGCCGCTGTGCTTCTGCAGCGCGCCCAACGTGTCGCTGCTCTGAACCGCGACCGCGCCACCCTCCACCCCCTTTCGGACTTGGCGTCCGGACCCCTGCCTACCCTCCATCGCCACCTGCACATACACACTCCCACCCACCCCTCTGTCTACCCGCCACCCACCCCTACCTATCCATTGCTTTCATCATTGATGCACCCTTTTCATTGCGCCCTGCTCAAGGAGCGGCCAACTTTTTGCTGTAGCCTGCCCAGTGGCCCAGGGGAGCAGCAGGGCGCATGACGCCAACAGGGAGGCAATGAGGACGTTGTGCATGCAGCGAGTCACGGGGTGCGGCGGCGGCGGGCGGGCGGCGGGCGGGCGCGGGCGGCGACTGCGTAAACGCGGGGCAAGAGAAGACGACTGGCATCTGCGCTCTAAAGCGCTTTCAGCCGCACACCTGCAGGACAAGTTCCCTGCCGCCGTGCCCGCCGCCGCCGCCCAGCACCGCCTGCCGTTGGGTTGACCGGGCTGTGACAGGCGCGGCGCCGGCCCTTTTCCTGCTGAAGGTGGCATCGCGACGGCGCCCTGCGTGCGTGGCGCCGACACCCCCTCAGGCGCGGGTGAAGTTGTCTGCCGCCAGCGCCGCAGCTATCCGGTCCAGCGCCTTCCCCAGAGTCTCCATCGAGGCGGCTGCACAGCACGCGCAGCAGGGCAGCGACGCCTGTCAGCGTGTCCTGGTGAGGGGGGGGCGCATGCCGGGCGAGCCAGAGCGCGCAGCGCAGCGCCACGGCGCCTGCAGCAGCTGCGTGCGTCAAGCGGGGGTGCAGGCTGTGCAGCGCAGCGGCGCATGCCACGCATCCACCCCAGGCCAGCCCAGCCCACCGTAGGAGATGCGCAGGCAGGTGGGCGCGCCAAAGGCGTCGCCGGGAACAAGCGCCACGTTTGCCTTCTCAATCAGGTAGCTACGGGGGGTTGGGGTTGGGGTTCAAGGTGGAAAGACCCCGGAAGGGTGGGTCGCCAGGAGGCATGCAAGGCAAGAGGGCAGGCGCGCTGGGTTGCGCGCAGGGACTGGCAGGGGGTGGGCCGCTGGGGGCATGCACAGAAGCAGGGGCGGGCGCCGTGCGCTGGCTGGCTGCTTGGCGCCGCTCCCCTCCCACCAGCCAGCCCCCCACCAGCAACCCCCCGGCCAGCCTCCCTCACCGGCACAGGGTGTCGACGTCTGGCACAGGCCCAAAGCCGCGTGCCTCCACGCCCGCCCCGCAGAAGTCGGACACCTCTGGCATCACATAAAATGCACCCTGCAGGGGGGATATGGTGGTGGAGGTGGCGGTGGTGGTGGAGGTGGTGGCGGTGGCGGTGGAGGTGGTGGAGGTGGTGGTGGAATTGGCTTGCAGGTGGCAAAGGGTGGGCAAAGTGATGTCTGGCAGGACAAGCTACGCCAGAACGCCGGTGGAGGCCAGCGTCGCGAGTTGCAATGGGGTGTAGGCTCAGAAATGGCAGGGCAGGGCAGGGCAAGGGCATTTCGGTAGTGCTGCGGTTGACGTGCTGGCCCACCTGCGGCGCTGCAAGCCGCACGCCCTCAATCTGCTGCAGGCGCTGTGTCACAAAATCCTGCAGGCAAGGGGAGGGGCGGCCAGGGGGGGGGGGGGGGGGGGGCACCGGCGCTCAGCTGGGCACAGGTTGTGGGCGGCGGCGGCCGTGAACGCAACACCACGAGCCCGCTGCCCGCCCGCTGGCCCCCTGGGTGCATGTGCGCACCCGCCGCTGCTCGAACGCGATGATCATCTCCTGGACTAGGGGCCCTCCCCCGGGTCCCATGCCCAGCGCCGTCACTGCCGCGTGCTGCGCGATGCTGCTGGCGCCGCTGGTGCTCTGGCTCTGGATGACCGCCGCTGCCTGCAGGGAGGATGTTTGGGTGTGCAGGCAGGGGACAGGAACGCGGTGGTGCGTGTGTGAGGGGACGTGGCCAGACAGCAGCGGGAACTTGGAGCAGGCTTGCTGGCGCATGCGCGGGACACGCAGCAAGTGGATCCACTCCGGAGTGGGGGCACGTACTGCATGCGCTGCACAGACCGACCTTGGCAAAGTGCCGAGGCGCCGCGAGGTAGCCCAGCCGCCAGCCAGTCATGGCATATGCTTTGCTGAAGCCGTTGACTGCAGAGTGGGAGGGTGAAGCAAGGATGGGTGGGCGGGTGGGTGGCACATGCCGGCCACGCTCCACAGACACTCAACCAGCCCTTAGCTGTGGGCTTACCCAGCACTCACCCAACCACCACCGCCACCCGCTCGGCCGCAACCACCCACCTGTAAGCGTGCGCTCAAACATGCCAGGCAGAGTGCCAAAGGAGTGGTGCTGCGCTGGTGCATACACCTGCGACGGCGTGCGCGGGCAGCAGTGGTGCAGTCGGCCCGGGCCGGGACATCTCCACAGTGCACGCTGTCGGCAGGCGTGCTGTCAACAGCTGGACAGGCACAAGCCCAACAACACATTGTATGGGCGCTGCAGCGCTGTTCTGCGCGCACACGGCAGGCCTCCAGCCACGAACAGCACGCGGCAGCGCTCACAATGTATTCGTAGATTTCGTCAGACAGCACCAGCAGGCGCGGGTGCTCGGCGACGACTGCTGCCAGGGCCTCCAGCTCCTCCCTAGGTGACGGTGGGGCGGTGGGGCGGTAGGTGGGGTGGGGCGGTAGGTGGGGTGGGGTGGGGTGGCCGGGTGGGCGGGCGGGCGGCCAGGCGGTTCGGTGGTATCTACTGTGCATGGGTGTGTGCATGTGGGTGGGGAGGAGGTATCCAATGGTGCATGGGTGGCGAACAATGGGTGGCGGAGAGTGGGCAGAGAGGTACACGCCAGGAACGTGTGCAACTGCACACTGCCTTCTCCTGCCCAGTCTGCACGTGCAGCCCAGCGCAGAGCAGCCACAAGCAGCCTCCACCCGTATGTCCCTTCACAACCGCATGCCGCCGCTCTGCGACCGACGCCCGTGCCACCGCGTGCCGCCCTGCCCTGTCCCCTCCCCCTCACTTTGTGTAAACAGCGCCGGTGGGGTTGGAGGGGGTGCACAAGATGAGCAGGCGGGAGCGCGGCGTCAGTGCCGCCCGCAGATTGTCGGGGGTAAGCTTGAACCCTTCCTCTGCACGGAGGGGAAATGGGCAGCAGCGACGAGGAATTGAGCAACGGCAACGACGCGACCTCAAGCTGTGAGCCTTGCAGCTGTGTGCTGGCGTGCACCCGCGCCGGCTGCACATGCACGCGCCGACGCTGCTGTGTGCAACTGGCAGGCCGCCGGGCGCGCGTGTGCCAAGGGTGCGCCGGGCCTACCAACACGTCCCCTCGTTGGCACAGCCTTCGTTCGTACACACCTGGCGTGGCATCAACAATGACGGGGGTTGCCCCCGCCATGCGTGCCATCTCTGGATAGGACACCCAGTAGGGGGCGGGGATGATGACCTGGCGTGGAGGGGGAGGCAGGGAGGGGAAGGGGGGGAGGGGAGGTTATGTCGACGGCAGCACGAGCAAGCAGCGCGCTCGCGGCAGCACGTGCCGGGCTGCCCAGCAGCGCCAGTGCCCAGCCAGGCGCGCCATTCGGCTGCTAGCCCGCCCGCCCATCCACCTCGTCATCTTCGCTGCACGTCGCCAGCAGCGCCTGCCAGATGCACTGCTTGGCGCCGTTTGACACAACCTGCAGTGGCAGGAGACATTTACAGACTTCATCAAGTGCCAGTTTAGAGTGCTGCACACACACCGCACACACACGCCCGGTGCTTCCAGAACCTCCTCCTCCTCCTTTGTGCATACACCCCACACCCCTACAACTCACAATCTCGCCAGGCGAGTAGATCTGCACGTCTTGCTGCTGCAGCTGGTCTGCGCCCACGTTGTTCCCACTCCACACGCACTCAGTAGGCAGCTTTGTACAAGCAATCGTAGGCAGCTTTCTACAAACGAACGCACTCACAATTTCCTCAGGCGAGTAGGCCAGCCCGTTTTCCTGCTGCAGCTTCTCGCAAATGGCCTTGCGCAGGGCAGAGGTGCCGGTGTTGGGCGTGTAGCGCGTGTAGCCCTGGCGAAGGGCCTCGATGCCAGCCTCGATGATGGGGGCAGGCGTGTCAAACTGCGGCGGCAGTTTGGGTCGAGGCGGGGTAGTGGTGGTGGAGGTGGGTGGGGCTGGTGCACCAGCCCAGCGACTGGGAGCGAGCAGCGGCGCCGCCACCACCTGAGAAACGCCAGCACCGGCTGAGCACCTCGAGTGGTGCGTCTAATGAGAGGCTGCTGATACCAGCCAAGATCCAGGCAACCGTGCTCCTGAATTTGCTGCAGCGCCCTCTCCCCAGCACCCACGTCTGGCTCGCCGGCAGCGAGGCCAATGATGTCTGCTCCCTCCTCCTTCAACCGCGTGGCCAGGTCGGTCAGCGCCATCGTTTTGGAGGGCTTGAGCGAGGCCACCCGCGGGTTGAGGGTGGTGTCCACGCCGCCCGCCACGGGGGCGGCTGCCGCCATGACGCGCCGCTGCTGTTGGGCTGCACAGGAGAGAGCGGCAGGCGGGCGCGGTCGGTCGGTGGCGGCGGCAGCAGGCGGCGGCGGTCACCAGTGGTGCGCCATGCCGCGGCGCTGGCCCGGCATCGTGCTGCTAGTCTCGTTATCGACGCTTGCCTGGCTGCTGGCGGCGCGCACTGCAGGTTGCCGGGCGGACGGCGCTCTGCGCGACCGCTCCCGAGGCTGCGTGCATAGCGGGCGGTACAAGCAAGAGAGGGAAGCAGATGAATGAGAGCGCAACGCCTTGCGCATGCTACCCGCCCTCATCCGCCACACGGGCGGGTGGCGGCCGGGTGGCGGCCGGCGGTGGGTGGGTCGCGGCGGCAGCGAGCATTGCCTCCCTCCCACCCCTCCTACTGCAGACCGCAATCAGTTGCGCACAAGAACAGCTGGGTTACAGTCATGAAAGGCAAGGGGAAGATACAAACAGTGCAAGTGAATGCAGGGCGCTTGAGCGGGCACGCGTACGACGGCGGGCGCTGCCACGGTTCAAGTGCAGGAGAGGGGCAAAGTACAGAGGCAAGGGCAATGCAACGGTCAAAACAGGGGAAGGTGGTAAAACAAGGGGCTGTCGAGGTCGTTGTCGCGTCTGTGTTTTCGTCAGGAACTTGAGGGTGTGAGCTACGGGGCTGCCTAGCTTGCATGTGGCAGGCGGTGCAGCCAACGGGCGCACCGCCGCTGTGCCCTGCCTAGAGTTGCTGTTGCTGGCGACCTGGTAGCTAGTTGTGGTCACGCTGTGCAGCAGAGGGGCCTTGCGTTCGGCCACGCCTCCGTCATTCGGCCTTCAGGTTGATCATTTGAAGCTCTTCAGCCACCTGTGCACCCGCGGGGGTGGGCGGGTACCTCGCCGCACCCGGGGCCGCTGCAAAGGGTCCCAGCGGCTGCAGCACAGCGTCTGAGGCAATCTGCGGGGGGAGCACAGGGGGAAGAAAGGGGTCTCAGGAATCAGAGCTGCGGTGCCGAGTCCTGCCCCGCCTGCCGGCTCGCCCGGCCGGCGCTTCGTCCCCTCCCCCGTCGCTGTGTCAGCACACTTGGCGTGCCCATGCGCTGCCCGCTGCCCGCTGCGCCTGCTTGCAGCGCCTGCTCGCTGCTGTGCCTGCTTGCTGCGCTGCTGCGCCTGCCGCACCTACCTGGGAGAAGACGGTGGAGGAGACGCGCCAGGTGGGGCGGCCATCTGCGCGCGCACGCTCTGCCGCTGCCAGCGTCTCCTCAGTGCAAATGACCTGTGAGGGTGGAAGGGGGGGGGGGGGAGCGATGGCTGACGGACGCAAACGTACCACCTCAGAAGGCATACAGGAGCACCCCTGCACTTCCGTCCGCTCTCTGCCCGCCCCCGCCCCAACCACGCCAGCGCCCGCCCCCAGGCAGCTCTGGCTTGCCTCGTGGTAGCCCGCCTTGACGGCGCCGCCTGTCAGCCACTCCATCTGCTTGCCCGCCTGCAGCAGCAGGCAGCCCTCGGGGATGCGCACGGGGATGCGGCGGCCGTCCGCCAGCCAGGCATACAGGCCTGGGTAGCCTGCACGGGGGGGCAGTGGAGGGTGCAATTAGTGGCACAGGCAGAAGGGGCGGGCTGCCCGACAGGGAGCAGCCATCATTCGTGGGCTGCTGCCGCCACTGCTGCCGCCGTTGACACTGCTGCTCCCCCCATGGCTGCATGCCAGCTCTGGCGTGCGCAACTGGCCGCGTGCCTCGCCGCCCCTCGTCCTCAGCCCGTCCCACTCACGTGAGCGGCCATGGATGGTGAGGAAGTTTAGGTCGTAGTGAAACCCTGCCAAGGTAAGAGTGATGGTGAGGCAGAGGGTCAGCAGCCTGCCAAGTCGAGGAGTTGGCAGCGCTGGCATGCAGCGCACGTGTGGCGGCAGGCAGGCGGGCACTGTGGGGGGGGGGTGCCGGCAGGGGCAGCACCAGCGGGCCAACGGCTCACCGACCTGCATACACCGTGCCCAGCTTGCCGTGCTTGCCCAAGTCGGATCCTGGGAGCGCGGAAAGACGACGGGAAAGCAGGTGGAAAAGCGTGTGGGTTGATCAATCAATCAATCAATTACATTTATTGATTGATTGATTTAAAGTCCACGGGGAGCCAGCAGAGGTCTCATGGGACTGGGTGGTCTGGAGGGGGGAGGAGTTGAGCAAGCGGTGGCGGCGTGGCCACCGCAGCAGGCAGAGCACGAGCTTAGCAGGGTAGCCGCGTCTCCTGCCCAAGGCGCCACACAGCATCGCGCCAGCCCACCCTGCCACACCTGTCGGCGCCAGCAGGTGCGGCGCGTGCTGCATGCGGCTGGTGAAGGCGTCTGCTTCTAGCCCAAAGCCGCGTGCCGCCATCCCTGCCACTGTGGCGACGGCGCCCAGCATCTTTCCTGGCGACACGGAGGAGGGCAGACAGGGGGCGCAGGGGTTGCCCATGCGTTTTCGCAAGCTTGCAGGTTGCAGGGCTCATATTCACGGCAATGTGCTGGTGCGGTGGGGGCACGCGTTGCCAGCGTGCACCCACCTCCCCAGCCGTCCATGACGGCTCGCCACTCGGGGAAGGCGGCGGGCACCACCGGCGCGGCGTTGAGCTCCGGGAAGCGCGTTTCCGCGGGGCGCTGGCCCAGCCGCCAGAAGAAGCGCCTGCGAAGGGGGGGCGGGAGCAGAACGACAATGACCATAGGCGAGCGGAACCAGGTGTTTTTAAGCAGGCGCGGGCACAGGCAGGCGAGAGGCCATGGCCTGCCACAGAACGTCACAGGCAGCACAGGCGCCGACGGAGCCCCTGCGTCCCTCCCCCTGGCTGCCATGACAAGCGCACCACTTGACGTCGGCTTCGGTGGGCACAGTGGGGCGGCTGTCGGCGGGCAGCCCCTCTATGGCCGCCAGGATTGAGGGGTCCCGCAGGCAGCGCGGCTTCTCGACTCCTTCCGGCGTGGCCCCCACCTGTGTAGGGAGGGGAGAGGGAGGGGAGAGAGGGCGGTCGAGGGGCAGCTGAGGGGGACAGCAGTGAACAAGGCCGCCGGCACGCCAGCAAAGCTTATGCGGCGCCCGTGCTTGGACCTCACCGCACGCGTGTGCTGCTGCCGCGCTGTTGAATAAATGAATGATTACATGCATGCGCGACGCACCCTGGGGGGTGCTCACCTGGTAGGCCAGGTCGGCCCGCACGTCTGCGCGCTTGGCCCCCTCTGCCTGCCCAAAGTAGCGCTCCATGAGGGACAGGAAGCGCTCGCTGTCACCAGCGTCCACGCGGGGGTCGCGCACCTGCCACGGAAGGGACGAAATTCGTGTGTCGTGGGGGCAACTGTATATCTTACTAGTGTCGTTCGTGTAGCGACACAGCGGTGTTGCGGATAGCAATGCACGGCGCTGCCGGGGGGGGGGGGCGCAGCCGCAGGAGCAGGGTGAAGCGCAGCGTGCAGGCACGTCCGTGCGCACGAAGGCCCAGCAGCGCTGCCAGGAGATGCAGCGGCGCCCGCCCCGGCCTGCCTGCCTGCCCGCCCGCCCGCAGCACCGCACCACGAGCGTCGACGAGGCCTTCAAGCACTCTGCCAGCGCGGCGCACAGGCGAGCCGCCTCGGGCGAGTCAGGTGCCGCCAGGAAGACGCCCAAGTCGAACACGGGCAGTGCAGCGCACAGCGTGTTGGGCTCCATGCCGGGCTGTGGGGATTGAATGATTGAAGGGGTGGCGGGGGAGGGGAGGCAGTTCGGCAGCCGCGCTGCACAGCGAGCTTGGATTCACCAGTGCATTGCTAGCGCGCAAGGGACAGCAGCTGCTGCTGGTTTTTGCCTGGCAGCGAAAACAAATTAGTCGTATGCTGCCTCGCCCTCTTAGCATGCCCCAAAGCCGACCTGAATTAGGGTCGGTCCAGGCGCGACGGCCGCGCCGCCGCCGCTGCTCGCCTGCAGCATAACCCGCTGCGGTGCGCCCGCTGCCTTGTCAGACGCAGCAGCTGCTTGTCCTCCGCCAGGCAGCGCCGCCATGAGGCGAGGGACAGCACGAGGCGGGAGGGGCGAATTGAAACGAAGCGCTGCGGGGCCCAAGCTGCTTCGTAAGCGCTCCAGATAATAGTGGATGGACCACGCGCCGTGTTGAACGCGGCGGGGCGGCTGCAGGCTGCGTCTTTACAAGAGAGAGCGGCATGACCCCCGGGAGGGGCACCCTCCCGGAAGGGTCGACAGGCTGGCGCATTTCGCTCTCCACCAATTCATTCCGATCTATCCTGTAACACCCCCATGGACCTCCAGCGGCACGGGAGCGCCTGCGAGTCGGGCGGGCGGCGGCGCGCGAGGCGGTGGCGCGGGCAGCGGCGTGGAGCCGCCATGGCCGCCCCGGAAGCTGCAGCAGGTGCGCAGTAGTAGCCAGGGGCGGCGAAGCTTGCGGCCGCCCGGCTACCATGCCGCACGGCCAATGTCGGCCTTCAGCATCCACTGCAGGCCTGGCAGTGGATTATGAAGATGTTCGGCGCTGCTGGAACAGAGGGCGCTGCCTCAGGGGCTCGCCGAGCACATTGCGGCGGTGCCGCCGGGCGTCGACCGCGGCGGCTACTTCGAGTTTGCAGCACCGCCGCTCGAGATCGCTGTGCAGCTGCCGCACTCCTTTGTGCTTGGCAGCGACAAAGTGCTCACCGCGCAGAGCACAGAGGACCTGGTGCAGCGCGGCAAGGCGCAGCAGCTGAGTTGCGGCAGCGGCGCTAGCGCCCAAACTTTTCAAGCCTTCGATGTCTGCCGCGCAGCCGTGCTGCTGCACAAGGGCTGGTCGCCGCAGCTTGTGCCTGTGCTGGACAAGAGCAAGCGTGGCGAGGCAGCAGGCAGCGACGCAGCAGCAGCAGCAGCACGAGGCAGCCCTGCGATGGCGGCGCCGTCTGGCAGCGGCGCCAGCGGCGAGGCGGCGGGCGGCAGCGGCGCGCTGCCACCACGCAACCAGCTCATCCCCTGCGCCAACCAGTTCAAGCACTGGCCGGTGAGCAGTGTGGGATGCCTTCCCAGGGGTGGGAGACGCAGGGCCTGCGACAGGTCGCACGGCGGCGCACCCATGACGCACGCGGCGTGCCTGCCCGGCACTTGCCTGCCCTGCCTGCCTGCCCGCCCTCGGGCTGTCGGGATGCTCCCTGTGTTCACCATGCTGTCGCCATCTCCCTCTGCCCTGCTGCAGTCGGGGTCGAGTGAGCCGGAGCTCAAGGGCTTTGAGTGGGCCTGGCTGCCCATCTGTGGGCACGCCCACCTGCTGGGCGGGCGCTGCAATGTCCCGTACATCATCGGCAAGCTGCGCGGCGACTCCAGCAAGCTGGTGGTGCGCTTCCCGCCTGGCCGCCGCTGCTTCCACCTGAAGGGCAGCAAGACAGGGAAGCAGGGCGGCCTGATGCGCAGCGTAGTGCTGTTTGCGGCGCAGATGACGCTGCTGCGCTACAGCAACAAGAGCCTGGCCGGCGAGGCGGCGGCGCGAGAGCTGGTGTCCGGGGCGGCGCTGCTGAGCAGCAACGGCATGGTTTGCACCACCAACCGCAACACGCACGCGGCTCGCAGCCGGGCTCTGCACGCAGCCCTGCTCACTCGGAGGGGTCGGCCGGCGGCATGGCGTGGTCGCCAGCACAAGCGCCGCTGCAGAGCCTGCCCGCAGCCACTGCACACGAGCGGGGCGCGGCGCAGTGAGCGCTGCACTGCAGCACTCGCACAGCATCTCACACCCTCCCGGGCTCAGCCTGCAGCACAACTCAACCCTCAGCACAATTCAATGGTCCGAAAACTATCCTCAAAATCTTCACACATCCTTCCTCACACATCCATCCTCACACACCCTTCTCGCAAGACAGCGCCGTGCCCTGCCCCACCCTGTCCTACCCTCGACCCACGCTCAACCCTCCTTGCACCCTTCCCCGCCTCCTCGCACACGGCTCACCCCGCCCGGCCCTCTGTCACCCCTCCTCCTGCCTGTTCATGCACCCCTCCCAGGCCTCCCTCCCTGCCTGCCAGCTGTGGAGCCGTAGCGTAACACATGCACATGCAGGGGACGAGGCAGTTGCAGGGAGGTGCGCTGGCATGGCAGCGCGCGGGGGCAAGGTGTCGGGCAGGGTCCTGAGCAGGGGAGGGGTGGGCAGACGGGGCAGCAGTGCGGGCATGACGACAAAGGGGACAGGCAGGACTGGACGGGGCGATGCAGCTGACACGCCTGCTCAGTCGGCGGCGCGGCTGGCGCTGCAGCGCCCTCGCCGGGGGCCGGACGGCGGAGAGCCGGCGCCGCTCCCTGCTGCGGTGTGGGCAGCTGCGGCGGAGCGCCGTGCGGCGCCGCCACCTGCGCTGTGCGGGCGCCGCGGTTTGGGGGCCGCGCCGCTGCTGGCGGGTTCTGCTGGCCCTCCAGCAACGCGGCCGCGGCTAGGAAAGGCTGCTGTGCGTTGGCAGGTGCGCCGCCAGGCGGCGCGGCCGGCAGCCCCGGGCGTGGTGGAGTGACAAGGTCGATCACACCGGGGCTCATATCAGGGCTCTGCAGGTCTATCACCTCGTCCTCCATTGTTGCGAGGCCGTGTGACTGCAGCAGAGCAGTGCACAAGGGGGGCAGGGCAGGGGTGCGCAGCGGCGAGGCGACGGGCGGGCGGCAGACGGGGAGAAGCTGGGTTGGTGCTGTCGGCGGGCTGCGGGGCGCGCATGGTACGCTCCGCAGTCCTGCCCAAGCGCATCACAGCCCGACACAGGATAGATCGGAATGAATTGGCGCACGGCCAAATGCGCCAGCCTGTCGACCCTCCCGGGAGGGTGCCCCTCCGGGGGTCATGCCGCTCACGAGAGAGACCTTGTGCTGGGCTGGGCTGGGCTGGGCTAGCTGCACTAGCTCAGGTAATGGCCCCCGACTTTCCTACCGGGGGCGGTCGGTGAACCGCTTCGGGCTCTGGTAGCCGAGCCAGGGATGGCTGCCACAAGCTGCCACAAGTCCTCTTGTGGCTTGTGGCAGGGCTTTGTGGCAGCATACCTTTAGCGTTTCTAGCTTCGGGAATGGGCTCTCTGGCGCCTCCACGGGTCTCCCCCGACCTCCTGCAACCGTTTGCAGCCGGGCCGGAGGCCGCTTTGTCCCGCTTCCCCGGCCGGCTCAGCGGGACCTCCTTTCGCACTTCTGGGTGCTGCAAAGCGATCAAGGATGCAGGCAGGGCCTCCGGAAAGCCAGCGGGGCCGACTGACGGGAAACCCCCACCTGCCGCCTGCTGGCGACGGAGGGCTCGGGGCTCGTGCCCCTGCAGCACTCTGTGCAGGGCAAGCTTGTGAAGGTGGCCCAGGTAGGGACATCCACAAGGCCTCAGGGCGTGCCCATGGAGCTGCAGGCTGGCTGGCAGGGCCTGGCGTGAGCTGGGCGGGCACTCGAGCGCCGGGGGCGGCGGCGGCGGCATGACCAGGGGGCGCCTGCCGATGCGGTGCTGCCAGCTGTGCCTGGCCTGCTTGTGCAGTGGCCCACCCACCCACCCTCACTGAGGAAGGGTGTAGGGTGGTGGGGGGACAGGCAGCGCTGCAAGCGCATTGCTACGCAGGCCGCAGGAGGGGCGCCACTGCAGGGGGGTCCGGCAGGCAGCGGTGCAGCCAGGAATGCCTGCCGGTGTGATGCTGTGGGCTGTGCCAGGGGTGCCTCTGCAGTGCCCCACCCACCCAGCCTCACTGAGGGGCAGTGCCGGAGGGTTGTGGGACAGGCAGCGCTGCAAGCGCATTGCTACGCAGGCCGCAGGAGGGGCGCCACTGCAGGGGGGTCCGGCAGGCAGCGGTGCAGCCAGGAATGCCTGCCGGTGTGATGCTGTGGGCTGTGCCAGGGGTGCCTCTGCAGTGCCCCACCCACCCAGCCTCACTGAGGGGCAGTGCCGGAGGGTTGTGGGACAGGCAGCGCTGCAAGCGCATTGCTACGCAGGCCGCAGGAGGGGCGCCGCTGCAGGGGGGTCCGGCAGGCAGCAGTGCAGCCAGGAATGCCTGCCGGTGTGATGCTGTGGGCTGTGCCAGGGGTGCCTCGCGCTGCCACTTAGCGCGTGGGTGGCGGCGCTCCCCGGCCGGCGCTTTCTAAGCTCTAGATAGCCGTTAGAAGCTTATGTGCAGCTTGGGAGGAGAAATGGAGTGAATTGAGGGAATGGCTTGGGAGTGGCCTGGGAATGGCTTCATGAGGTTGGCTACCAGAGCCCGAAGCGGTTCACCGACCAGGTAAGCCTCCCGGTCCCGAGTACATGAGGCTCGTGTATCCTGCACATGCCCAGATGGTCAGTTGAGCTTACATTTGGCCTGATATCTGCACCGTTTTGCATGCCGTTTGTTTTATATACTTCTCCTGACCCTAGAAGAATATATTTCGAGCCCAGCGCCACCTTCCGTCGCGCTCCAGCTGCCCACCCGGAGGCCTCGCGCCACAACCAGCAGCGTCCGCTGGGCCTCTACCGCTGCAAGCAGCCCTGTAAAGTGACCAAGCAAACAGGACGCGCAGCGGTGGTGCCGTCCGGTGCTTCATCTGGCGGGGCCAGCCCGTGGGCGGAGCGGCGGGCAGCAGGCGGCAGGCAGCAGGCGGCGTGCTTCCCAGCTGTGCCTGGCCTGCTTGTGCAGTGGCCCACCCACCCAGCCTCGTTCAGGGGGAGTTCAGGGTGGTGTTGGAGCAGTCCACGCGTGTGCGCCCTGCGCTGGGCAGGCGGCAGGGGGTGCGCCGCTGTCGGGGGTCGGCGACGGCGATGGACCAGGGGGGTGCCTGCAGATGTGATGCTGCCTGCTGTGCCAGGGCTGCTTGTGCAGTGCCCTACCCATCCAGCCTAGCTGGCAGGGTGTGCAGGGTGGTGGTGGAGCAGGCGGCGCGTGCGCGCCCTGCGCTGCGCAGGCGGCAGGGGGTGCGCCGCTGTTGGGGGTCGGCGTCGGCGATGGACCAGGGGGGTTGCCTGCAGATGTGATGCTGCCTGCTGTGCCAGGGCTGCTTGTGCAGTGCCCTACCCATCCAGCCTCGCTGGCAGGGTGGTGGTGGAGCAGGCGGCGACGGAGTGACCTGGGGTGCCTGCCGATGCGACGCTGCCAGGTATGCCTAGGCTGCTTGTGCAGTAGCCCACCCACCCAGCCTCATCGAGGGGGAGCTCAGGGTGGTGCTGGGACAGTCTGCGCGCATGCGTGCTGAGCTGAGCAGGCGGCAGGGTGCGCCGATGCCGGGGGTCGTCGGCGGTGGTGCGAGCAGGGGAGCCCGCCGATGCTGCGCTGCCAGTTGTGCCTGGGCAGCTTGTGCAGTGGCCCACCCACCCAGCCTCGTTTAGGGGGAGTGCAGGGTGGTGCTGGAACAGTCTGCGCGCATGCGTGCTGAGCTGAGCAGGCGGCAGGGTGCGCCGATGCCGGGGGTCGTCGGCGGTGGTGCGAGCAGGGGAGCCCGCCGATGCTGCGCTGCCAGTTGTGCCTGGGCAGCTTGTGCAGTGGCCCACCCACCCAGCCTCGTTTAGGGGGAGTGCAGGGTGGTGCTGGAACAGTCTGCGCGCATGCGTGCTGAGCTGAGCAGGCGGCAGGGTGCGCCGATGCCGGGGGTCGTCGGCGGTGGTGCGAGCAGGGGTGCCCGCCGATGCGGCGCTGCCAGTTGTGCCTGGGCAGCTTGTGCAGTAGCCCACCCATCCAGCCTCGTTTATGGGGGAGTGCAGGGTGGTGGTGGACCAGTCTCCGCGCGCGCACGCTGTACCGAACAGGCGGCCGCTGTGCGACGATGCCGCCGCCGCCGCCTGCCTCGCATTGCCACCTGCCTCCCCTCATCTACATTGAGCATGCTCAAGCTTGCAAACCGCCTCGAGTGCCTCATTTTGGTGCCTCATGGCTCCGAAAGTAAAGTTCGCCAAGCGCACGCGCGCGCTCGAGCGACCAACAAGCCCAGGCCCGCCGCTTCGGCGTGCCGCGCCGAGGCCTGGCCAGGAACCTCCGCAGCCGCGTGCAGGAGGCGTAGCAAGCAGCAGCGCAGCCGCAGCAGCTAACGGCCCCCCTCCAGCGCAGAGCCTGCCCTACGCTGAGAAGCAGCGTCGCAAGCACCAGGCTTATGACGAAAGGCGGCCCTTTGATGTGCTAGAGCTCGAGGCGCAGCAACCAGACCTGGCAGAGCGGCACTCGGCGGCGGTGGCGGCAGAGGTGGCGGAGGTGGAGCGGCGGTTCGGCGAAACAGCGCCCTTCAAGCCCACATGCGGCTGCTCGCAGCCAGCGTTGGAGCTCAGTGATGTGCCCCTGCGTGCGATGTATGTAGGCAGCACCTTCCTGGCCTACGTGCGCGTCCCCCGACACGTGTGCAGCAAATGTCAGGTGCCGGCGTATCCCCACCCGTACGCGGCAGGCTGCGTGGCTGCCTCGCCTGTGCGGCCCACCACGCTCTTAAGCCTAGCCGTTGTGCAAGGGTTCATCCATGAGCACCTGCTGGACGGCAAGTCAGCAGACGGTGCGTTTGGGAAGCTCGCCTAGTGGGTACCAGCCTCATGCCAGCCTCAATGCGTGCGTGCTGTTCCTCGTGTCCTTGCTGCCAGCCCCTGCTGCATGTACGCCATGCTGCGCTTGTCTGCTCATCCTCACCGCAACTCGTCCACGTAGCAGCCTTCTGCAAGAAGGTGGAGTACATGTCGCAGCGGTACGATCCCAAGGCGCTCATCTATGTCAACGAGAAGGACGAGCCTTATCGCCTCCGCCTCAAACCGGAGAAGCTGCTCACTGCTGCGTGCGTCACTGAACGCTGCTGTGCCGCTGACTGCTGCTGACTGCTGCTCGCCGTGCAGACTGATCTGTGCCTACTATTCAGTAAAGCACAGCCTTGCATTGCTGACCGCACTGGTTGGCTGCGAATGGATACCACCACGTCTGCTTCTCCCCTTCCAACAACCCCTTTGCCCGATCTGATCTGCCTGCAGGTACGAGTTTCAAAAGGTGCAGAACGAGATGGAGAGCCTGCCGCGCCTGCAAGTCGACCTACCGCACCTCCACAACGATCCTATGGCTGGTTGCCCAGTGTGCGCGCGCACCTTTCGTGCCGAGACCAACAGCGGTGAGCGGTCTGTGCCGCAGCCGGGGTAGTGTCCTTGCGAGCCTGCCACCTGTTGGCACTGCCTGCCGCCGCTGCCGCGCATGCTGCCCACCCTCTCCAAACCTGCCATCATGAGCAGCGTCCAGCATGCATTCGGGCGGGGTGCAAGCCTGTGCATCGCTAGCTCTCTCACCGTCATCCACACGGTCTGCTGTTGCACAGGATTGCCAGTGCCCGCGAATTGTGACGTGCCCATCTCTGCGGCGGCAGATGGGATGCAGAAAGCTGTCCGCCACGCCGGCGCAGGCACTGCCCACACAGACCTCAAGCCCACCTCCTCCGAGTTTGTGGGCACGCTGTCGGAGCGGGTGTCGCATGAATTTGATACCAAAAAGCTGCAACAGCGCGCTGGTTAGGAGGGGCGCGAGGGGCGCGATGGTGGGTACGCAAGATGCATCGCTAGAAACAGCTATAGGGCATTGTGCAGCTGACTGATGCCTTGCTCGTGTCCGTAACATCGCTGCACTGCCTTTCCCTGCCTTCGTAACCCCCAGCTCTTCTGACGGCATGCCTTCGTGCCCGCCATGCAGGCGAGGAGGCTGAGGAGGAGGAGGCCGCGGCGGCTGTGGCGGCGGGCAGCGCGCCGACGTGTGCCACCCAGCTCCATTGCAGCCGCACTACGGCAGGCGCACATGCTAAGCTGGACTACCACGGCATTGTGGGCCTGGTGTGCATGCACATCATCCCCTTGCTGGGGCTGTTCCTGGCTATGCCCACCTATGAGCAACACTACTACTACGACGTGCTGTTCGAATCGGTGGGTTATAGTTGGCATGCGGCATGCAGAGTCGGAACTTGTTGTGAGTGCATTGAGATCAGATTCGTCGCGCACTGCCCGGGGCGTGGGTCATGTGCGGGCATGGCCAAGTGAGCTGGCGTAGACTGCTCTGTGCTGTGTGGACTCCCCTGTGCGCAGCGGTGGTGAATGCTAGGGCGCGTGGGATGCTTGGCTGTACTCTTCCAAGGCGCCCGCACGTGCGTCTCATGTTGCGGCTTTCCCTGCCTTGTAGCTGCTGACCAGGCGGCCTGACGTCGCCTTCCTCTACTTGGACCTGGCCTGCCGCTACATCGGCCGCTTCAACCGGCTGCTGGCCAAGCTGCCGGAATCCAGTCGAAATGTGCGCGCGAGCGTGTGTGGTCCTGCTGCTGACGGTGATGCTCGTTGACAGTGGTTGGCAGCGCCTGGCTGTTAGCTGCTGCTGTGCTCGCTGACGGCTGTCGGCTGGTGCTGTTGTTGCTTGCTGACAGCGGCTGGCTGTTGCGGCTGTTACTGCACTTGCCGCTGTTGCTGCTCCCCCGCCTGCCGCCCGCCCGCCTGTCTTCCCACCCACCCGCCTGCCTGCTCCTGCTGCCGCTGCTGCTGCAAGAGAGTGTTGCTCCCGTTGTAATAGGAGCTAGTTCTAGTGCTGGCAAAGTTACCACTGAACTCTCCTCGTGCTTTTGCGGTCTTGCAGGTCAAACTGAAGCTGCCCTGGATGCACGCCCAAGACCACCAGATGGACTGCCAAGTCAAGCACAGCGGGCTGTACGCGGTACGGGGCTGTGCAGCTACATGCAGCCGGTGTGCTGTGCTGTGGGCAGCGGCAATGGCGCTTGAGGGCACAATTCGCATGCTTTATAAGGCTGATCCCCCCCCCCCACCCCCCCCCCCATCCCCATCCCACATACCACCACTCTGCCTCCCCCTCCCCCCTCACTCTGCACCTTTCATATTGCAGAAATTCGCAGGTGCACGCGTTGGCGAGCAGACTGAGCAGTTGTGGTCCCTCACCAAGAAGTTCTGCAAGCTGGCACGCTACATGAGCCGCATGCGTTGGATCGACGGCTTCAACTTCCTGCTCCGTAAGATCACTCAGGAGCGAGTGGCCACCTTTGCGGCGCTTCTTCAGCAGCGCTATAAACGCAGCACACAACACTTGGGTGCGGTGATAGGAGTCGAGTATATGAGTGAGCTGGTGAGGCTCGCATGCGGCAGCAACGTATTGCAGCGTACTGCTGTGCAGCACGACTCGGGTGCTCGCTAAATGTTCTGCCCACCCCTCCCCTTCATCGCCTCTGTGCTGTGCGCATCCCTTTTTTCTTTACTCGCAGAGCAGTACACCAAGGCTCTGGCTGACCTAGTGGCAGCAGCTGCACGGCAGGGAATCAACAACTTGCCGGCGATGGCGGAGGAGGAGGCGGCCCCGGTAGCACAGCGCCTGCTCCTTGGTCCAAAGGTATGTATTCGGGTTTGGGACATGGTGACTTGGCAGCACCTTCACGCTGGCGGCTTGCATGTGTGGCTGGGCGCGGCAAAGAGCACAAGGTTAGGACTTGCATCTCGCCCCACTCATGCAGGCCCGCTATGTAGAGTGCCTCGTGAAGTTCCGGGGCCACAACGCCCATCTTTTCACCGGCCGATTGGCGGCTACTCTGGTCCTGCCTCGCGCAGCGGGCGTGGCGGTGCATGCCAGCGTACGTCCACCTTTTGTGCATAGCATGCTGTCGGTGCAGCTATGATGCCAGCTTTTCTGCCTTTGCATTCTGCCGGAGTGTCAATTCCTGCTGCAGGCATCAACACACCGCTGCCTCAGCGTTATCCCCTGTGTTTGAATGCAGGCAACCGATCAGAAGAAGCGGTTGAGGTTGGAGGCCGAAAAGAACAAGGCAGCAATCGATGCGGGGCTGGGCGTCACAGGTGGGTACTGCCGTCTACGTTGCTTGGGGCTAGGTTCAGCGCTTGTTGTGCATGGCGCAATGCTTCACCTTGATGGCCTCTGTCTTTAATCATGCGTACAGCGGTGCATGCGCATGCCACCCCAATTGTACTGTTGGCCCGCAGTGTCGGGTGGCTCTTTCTCTCGCTGACCCTTCCGGATCTGCACGTCCCGTCTCTCAATATGTAGAGCGCGACTGGGAGCCCGGCAGTGCGACTTATGAAGAAGGGCTGCGGGAGCTCCGCGTCTCTAAGCTCACACATTACGAGCGGCAGATAGAAGAGACCGTGTTCGAGCGCAGGTGGGTGTGTCGTCTGGCAGCCATAGGGCATGCTGTCACACGCAAACAGGCTGGTAGGCACGGACAGAAGCGCAGCTGCACCCCTAGCATTGCTGAACGCAACCGCACCTTAACTGTGCCGCCGCCGCTGCCGCCGCAGCCTGCTGCTGCTGCTGCTTCTGCTGCTGCTGCTGTGCTGCTGCTGCTGCCGCTGCCGCCGCCGCCGCCGCCGCCGCCTGCTGCTGCTGCTGCTGTGCTGCTGCTGCTGCTGCTTACTGCTGCCGCCGCTGCCGCCGCTGCCGTCGCTGCCGCTGCTGCCGCCGCTGGTGAGCTCAATACATTGCCCCATGCCCCTGGAACCTACTTGAGCAGGCTTGTGCTGCAGCGCATGGAGCAGACGGGCGGCGACAAGAATGGAGCGCAGGACCGGAAGAAGGCTGAGCAGCTGCGCAAGTGCGTTGCATGTCAATGTGGATGTGGGGGCTTTTGGTTGAGGCTGGTTGACGGTGCGTCTCGCACAACCCTGGGGTGCTGATCCAATCCCATCCCACTAATCCCCCCCCCCTGTCCCGCCCCTTGGCAGGCGCATTGAAGAGAACCTGGCGGTGCATGCCTCTTGGGCGGTCTACCCTGAGCTGGCAGACGGTGCTGCATCAAATGTCGATGTTGTCGACAGTGTGTGCCACGGTGCGCGGGAGCATGTGTGTAATGCATGCCCGCTGGATGCCTTTGTGCCTGGACATGTGCGTGATTCATGCGATGTGCGCTTGGCGTCAGTATGTGCTCGGTCCTCAACATCCAAGTGCACCCTCACACCACCTCTGCAGGCGAGTTCCCGTGGGCCAGCGGTCACAGCCTGACTGCAGCTGAGCACTACCTGCCCCGCTACCGCACTGCCAAGGCGCACGTGGACCGCTACACTGAGGAGCTGGGCTACCTGCAAAAGGAAGCCATCCGCGCCGTCAGTTGGGTGGAAGAGCAGACAGAGGCAGTGCAGCAGCGGCTGCAGCAGCTGGGCGAAGGAGGAGAGCGCAGCACGCAGGGGCAGATTCCATTGCTGCGCCGCCGCGCAGACATGCTCGACTGCATGGCTGCAGACTTGAGTGCCATGGCCTTCAGGAACACGGTGTAAAGCGAGGTGGCAGTGCGCGCAAAGCGAGCAAGCAGGCAAGCAATGATTCTGCATGCATGCTGCTAAGAGTCTCGTGAAACAACTGCTCGAGTGTCTGCGTGCGCATGTTTTACAGTGTGCGGCCAAAAGCAGTGCGCAGCTCTGCTGCCTTGTTATACAGCCACCTCCCATGCGCAGCATTCTGCGCTGCCCACACATTCACACGCTCGCCAACCAGCGCCAGCCGTGCCTCTGACATGCTGCTGTCGGGCTTGAATGCGCCCGTGCTGCTGTCGATCAGCGCGACCGTCTCCCTCACATACTGATTGATAACTGACCATGAGGCGTCAGGCAGGGGGACGCCCTCTGCCACTACCGCCTCTGCCGATGCCGTCGCCTCCTCTGCCTCCTCGCGCTGTGCCTCCGCCTCCTTTGCAATCTTCACATGATGCCAGCCTGCAGAGGAGGGCAGGCAGGGGAGGGGTGGGCAGAAGGCAGGGGTGAAGAGAGGGCCAGCGCAGCACCGCCGATTGGCCGCTCACATGCCGCGCCAGCCTGCAAAGGAGGGCAGGCAGGGGAGGGGTGGGCAGAAGGCAAGGGTGAAGAGAGGGCCAGCGCAGCACCGCCGATTGGCCGCTCACATGCCGCGCCAGCCTGCAGAGGAGGGCAGGCAGGGGAGGGGTGGGCAGAAGGCAGGGGTGAAGAGAGGGCCAGCGCAGCACCGACGATTGGCCGCTCACATGCCGCGCCAGCCTGCAAAGGAGGGCAGGCAGGGGAGGGGTGGGCAGAAGGCAGGGCAACGAATCCTATTTCCAGGCACCAATGGAGGGTGTGGTTGCGACGCAGTTTGATCACCCCTGCAACAATACCGCACCTTCACGCCACTTGGAGCTGTTGATGCTGATGTAGGCTGCCGTGATCTTGCCCTCCAGCTGAGGAAGCTTCACCAGTACAGCCTTGAGCGCGACGTCAGCCCAACCAGGCTCGTTCTTCTTCGCTTTCTTGGCGTGCGCGCTTCCTGGTGGGCAGGCGTCGCAATGCGCGTTCTCAGCAAGCGCGTTGCAGGCAGCTACCTGCAGGAACCGTGGAGGCATACGGACTGAAGAGGGCGAGGGAGTAGAGAGGGCAGCCGTCCAGCGCAGCCTGGCCGGCAGCCACCCACCGCAGCCTAGCCGGCTTGGCACTCTTGTGAATTTCCCAGCAAGATGCCAGCGCTGTGGCTGCCGCCGGCAGGAAGACGGCACGAAGGCGCGCGCGCCTACGCTCGCACCCTAGCGGGCGCATGCCGGCGCGCTGCGCGGCGCCGGCGCGCTGCGCGGCGGGCAATCTGGCTGCCCCTCGACCCCACCCGTGCACACACGAGTCCTTCCCGTTTCCGCGTGTGCTTGCCTAGTCTCTTTCAGCCCCCAAGCACGAGGGCCCTCATCGCGCACCTGCTCAGGTGTCAGGTCCAGCTTTGCCTTCTTCTTCTGCTGCTGCTCCCTGAAGAGTGATCAGCGCAGACATCAAAGTAATGAGTGCAATGAAGGTTCAAAGCATGGCAGGTCAGCAAGGCACGAGTAAACCCTGCACTAGGCTTCCTCACACACTTCTTCTTGCTCCAACTCCCAGGCCTGGAATTCACGCATTCGCCCTATTTCCACAGAAAGGAAGCTCACCCTGCTTGCTCAAGCTCACACCCCACAGCGTAGTCATCAAAGGTGGTGTTGCGGTTGATCGCGCGCCCCCGCTTGCTCACACGCGGTGCGAGCACAACTGCCCTGCCGTCCTGCAGTGATAAGTGGACCGATCGGCTCAGATGGGGCCGACAGATGCTTGACACACAGCAGTCCACCAGCGCACGTGCCGGCAAATACCCAATGTGCCAAGCCTCAACCCGGTCTCAGCGCCATTCACACCTCCTCCCCACTCACCAGACATGCCCAGCAGCAACCGAGACCCCGCCTTGGCCGCACCAACAATAAACAAGCGCATAACACACCTGCGCGACGGACGCAGCAGCCTCGGACGTGCCGCCCACGCGAGCGGCGCCCCCTGCGACAGCGCCCGCCGCCGCCTGCACGCCGCCTGTAGACTCTTGGGCGGCCTGCAACAACAAACAAGGGCAAGGCAGGGGTGAACTATGAGCAGCACTGGGATAGGTGACACAGCACACAGTACAGGGCAGTGCACGAATGCGAGGGAGGCGGGAATGAAGGACGGGCTGCACGCACGGCGGCGGAAGTACAGCTGCATGCAGGGGAGTGCGGTACCAGCGCAGCCACTGGCCGGCTACCACAGAAATGACATGCCTGCGTCTCAGGCAGCAGAGCAGGCACTCCAGCGAAGTGGACGAAGAAATGGGATGGACAAGGGCTGCCGGCGGATGCGACAAGACACCCGGAGGGGTCATTGAAATCACCCCTCGGGGTAGTCTGTTAATTTGAAATTCTGAGGTCATAGATGTATTTGTCAACTTCGAAATAGTGGGGGCGCCAGGTTTCAGCGTCTAGAACGGCCAAATGAAGAAGGTTGAAATTTTGGGTGAGGGTTCGGCATGCGAAAAGGGGGGGTCCGAGACCTGTCCGAGGCCCCACCCAACATTTTGGCCTTCTTTGTTTGGCCGTTCTAGGAGCTGAAACTTGACACCCCCACTATTTTGATGGTGTTAAATACATATATGACCTCAGAATTGCAAATTAACAGACTACCCGAGGGGTGATTTCAGCCACCCACACCCAGCCAGCCGCCCATCCCGCCGCTGTAGGTGGCGGCGCATGATGCTGGACAGGCAAAAGGGCTCCATAACTCTACTTAGAGAGTCGGTTAGTGCCTTCAATGAAGTAGTTGCATGGCCCAGGGACCAAAATGCACCACACGTGTCACAAGCAACAGGCAAACGCACCAGCGCTGGCGCCCCCCTGCTCACCTGCCGCACCGAATGCCCGCAGAGCTGGCGAACCCGCTGCTAATTAGTGGTCACATCAGAAGCCAGTATAGCGACAATGCACACAACACCTGCATAGCAGGAGCATCCAGGCGCGTGATGCCACCCGCCGCCGGTGCTCGCGGCGCAGCACCCGTCGGAGATGCGCCCGCCACCTGCTCGCCGGCTGCAGCCTCCTGGGTGGTCAGAGTAGCAGCCAGGGGAAAGCAGGAAGGATGGTTATCGACTTGAAAGCATGCACAAGGGGGCAGCAGAGGAGCACAGCTGGCAGGGAAGAGGGTATCCGAGGCAGCGGCGGGCACCAAGCACCAGGCGATTTGCCCAGCTGCCATGCATGCGCCTGGCTGCGACGGTCCCACCCTCAGCTTGGTATAGTGTGCTTGCACAACCATGGACCACGAAACCACAGTGTGTCACACACCTGCAGGTCGGCATGCGTGCCCTCGTCGGTGCCATGCGCCGGGTCGCCGCCAGCCACGACAGCGCCTGCTGGCACCGCTCCCGCCGCTGCAGCGCCCGTCAGCACCGCGCCCTCCGCCTGCTCAGCCCCACCAGCACCCTCATGGCCGGCCTGCCGCAGGCAGGGAGGGGCGTTCACACAGGTTGTGGAAGGCAAGCAACAGGCAGAGCGGCCAGCACAGCAGTCCACTCGGCATGAGCGGGATGGTCACGATGCAACCCTCCGTGAACTTCCGTGGCCTAAAGCACTAAACATAATTCTCTGCACAGGAAACAGTGCAAGCGACCCACCTGCATGGCAGACACATCCACCTCGTCGCCTGCCTCATGGCTGCCCGGCGCTGCAGCGCCCTCCTGCTCAAGGCGCACATCCAGCGGGGTGACCTGCAGCGTAAAACATGCAAAAAGAGAAGGGCATGGTGAAAAGCAGGAATGGAAACAACCAATCAATCTGTAATATGAAGACGTTCATTTTGCTGGGATCCGCGAGGATACAGAAGCGAGAACCTTTGAGCAACTGCCAGCCCTTGCCGGCTGCTGCTGTTGACAGTCCCTTGCGCAGTTCCCGGTCACAACTCGTGATGGCACAACACCCATCCGTTCCATGGGGAAGGGAGGTGGGTGCTGCCCCCTTGTCCACACACGCATGCACGCATACCTGTGCAGCAGCGGTGCCAGCTGCGCGCATGGCTGCTGGCCGCTGCGGAGACATCGCCTCGTCGTCCAGCCTGCCTGCCTCTTCAGCCTCGGTTGCAGCAGTGGTCGCAATGCCAAACACCCGTGCACCGCCAGCGTACACGCTTGCCTTGGCAGTATACGGCGGCAGCTCTGCAGAACGATGACAGGAAGCAAGTGCAAGAGAGTCATCATCACGAATGCGCAGCAAGGCTAGCATTCCTGGAGACACAAGGAGGAGGCATGGCAGGCGACGCCTTGCGGTTGCGTTCAGCAAGCGAACAATCACTCTTCCCCAAACTCACTTTGGCCCTGGATGACCTCCATATCTAGGGCAATCGCTTCACGCTCGGTGAGAATTCCAGCCTCCACTCCCCTGCTCAGCACATGCCGTATCGCCGGCAGGTGCTCCGCTGTTATGCCCGCCGCCCGCGCCGCTGTGCCGATGCGGTGCTCCAGCTGCCGCCCCTCCGCTTCCGCCGCTTTCTGCTGCATGATGCGCAGCAGCTCTTCCTTCTCCGGAGCGCCGCCAAAGCCGTAGAACTCCGACGCCACGCACGCGCGGGAGCCGCCAGTGTAAAGTGGGAGAACGCAACGAGCGCAACTCTACTGTTCGGGAAGTCCTTGGCAAACTCGGTGGCCTTTTCAATCACCGTTAAGATGCGGTTGCACTGCGAGGATGGAGTCGGCTTGGGTGCCATCGTGCTGCTTGAGGCGAGAAGCGCACAAGCACACGGGAAGGGACGTCACTCGGCGAGGTTGATGAGTGCGGCATCGGTAATAAGCGGTTGAGTGCCACCTCTGCGGCAGCGCACTCGCCGCCCGCGGTGTGGGGCCCCCCTGCGAAGACTGCCGGTATTGTCGTGCCGATTCCGGCAGGCTGCTCCACCACCACCCTGCACTCCCCCTCAATGAGGCTGGGTGGGTGGGCTACTGCACAACCAGCCCACGCAGAGCTAGCAGCGCTGCATCGGCAGGTTCCCCTGGTCGCACCACCGCCGACGACCCCCGGCATCGGCGCACCCTGCCGCCTGCTCAGCTCAGCACGCATGCGCGCAGACTGTCCCAGCACCACCCTGCACTCCCCCTCGATGAGGCTGGGTGGGTGGGCCACTGCACAAGTAGCCTAGGCATACCTGGCAGCATCGCATCTGCAGGCACCCTGCTCCACCGCCATCGCCGACCCCCGACAGCGCCACACCCCCTGCCGCCTGCGCAGCGCAGCGCGCATGCGCGCAGACTGCCCCCACACCACCCTGAACTCCTCCTCAGTGAGGCTGGGTGGGTGGGGCATTGCACAAGCAGGCCAGGCACAGCTGGGAAGCACGCCGCCTGCTGCCTGCCGCCTGCTGCCCGCCGCTCCGCCCACGGGCTGGCCCCGCCAGATGAAGCACCGGACGGCACCACCGCTGCGCGTCCTGTTTGCTTGGTCACTTTACAGGGCTGCTTGCAGCGGCAGAGGCCCAGCGGACGCTGCTGGTTGTGGCGCGAGGCCTCCGGGTGGGCAGCTGGAGCGCGACGGAAGGTGGCGCCGGGCTCGAAATATATTCTTCTAGGGTCAGGAGAAGTATATAAAACAAACGGCATGCAAAACGGTGCAGATATCAGGCCAAATGTAAGCTCGACTGACCATCTGGGCATGTGCAGGATACACGAGCCTCATGTACTCGGGACCGGGAGGCTTACCTGCACCGACCGCCCCAGTAGGAAAGTCGGGGGCCATTACCTGACTAGCTCGGGTGCCGCGTCCGCTTCTGCTTGCGTCACAACTGCCGCATCTCGATCACTGGCCCGTATCGGCTGCTGTAGCCAGCAGGGGAACTCGCCCGGCTGCTGGGGTGGAACTCGCCCGGCTGCTGGGTTAGCCGCACCGAAATGGCGGAGGAGCTGGAGGAGACCAAGGCCAAACTGGCCAAGGCGAGGAGGGTTCGCAGCGGTCGTGGGTGCGGTCAGTCGCTGCCGCTACCGCCGCCTGCCGCCGACGCCGTGTGCGTTGCACCCCGCCCTGTTACTATTCTGTCTGCCGTGCTCACGAACTCCTCCTCACCTGGTGCAGGCCGTGGCCAAGGGCAAGGCTCAGTACAATGAGTTGAAGGCGGCCAAGCAGCGGCAGGCGGAGCTGGAAGCCCGGCTGGCAGAGCTCGAGGCGGCAGCGGCGGCGGCGGGCGAGCAGGCGGCAGCTGGGCCGGCCAACGGCGCGCCCCTGGACGGCGCTCACGGCGCAGAGGTGCAGGAGTTGCAGGCGCAGCTGGCAAAGGTGGGTGCCGATCCCGTTGGCAGCCTCTGTGTGCCATGCGTTTCGCCCGCTAGCGTTCCACCTGTTCGCATCTGTGTAGGCTCGCCCTGCCCTAGCTGCAATCCCAGCTGCCCCTCCCATCCCACAACCGCCCAGGCCGTGGCCAAGGGCAAGAAGCAGCACGAGCTGTTCAAACAGAAGCAGGCTGAGCTGGAGGGCCGCGTGGCGCAGCTGGCGGACGAGCTGCAGGGGGCGCGCGCGGCCGCCGCCGAGCGCTCGCCGGACGAAGTGCAGGCGCTGCACGCGCAGGTGAGACAGAGGAGCATTGAGGAAGAGGGGTTCTTCTCCGCCACTCGCTGTCTCAAATCACGCCAGCTCCGATTATTTGATGGCAGCGTGTTGTGTTGATTGTCACGGTCGCCCTCTTCCTACGCGCAGGCAGACACCGCGGCGGCGGCGGTGGCGGCGCTGGAGGAGGCGGCAGCGGCGAAGGATGAGCAGCTCGAGGCGGGTGCCGCCGCGCTGGCGGCAGCCCGAGAGGAGGCCGCCAGGCAGGGTGCTATGCTGTCGGCGGCGCTGCTGCAGCTTGCGATGCCTCGCGAGCAGCAGCGCTTGCTGGAGGCTGTGGCTGAAGAGGCGGGGGTGGCGGTCGCCACCCAGCAGGCGGCAGCTGAATGGTCGGCTAATGCGGCGGCGGCTGCACTGCAGCGGCAGGCAGCCGAGCAGCAGGAGGCTGCTGTGCTTGCAGACCAGCGCCGGGCCGAGGAGGCTGGCGAGCTGGCGGCGGCGCAGCAGCAGGCGGCATACCTCGGCGCTGAGGTGGCAGCGCTTCGGGAGCAGCTGGCGGCGGCGCACGCGGCAGGGGAGGCGGCCCAGCAGCAGCAGGTGCAGCGGCAGGCGTTGGTGGACGCAGGAGAGTGCACGCCAGAGAGCAGGCAATTCGACAGGCAGCCGGCCTGGCAGCAGAAGTGGCTAGTCTGCGCCAGCAGCTGGCAGCAGTGCTGGAGCAGGGCGAGCCGGCGGCGGCGCAGCTCAGAGGAGCAGACCAACAGGAGGGTGAGGCCTTGCAGGCGGCTGAGCTGGCTGGGCTGGCTGCTCAGGTGGTGGAGTTGCAGGCGCAGCTGGAGGCGGCGCAGGCGGGCGAGGCGGTGGCTGAGGCGCTGCGGCAGCAGCTGGCGGACGCTGCCGCCAGCGCCGCGGCTGGCGCAGGCGCAGAGGCGCAGGCTGCGACGGCAGCAGGGGCGGCAGCGGTGCGTCAGCAGCAACTGGAGGCAGAGGTTGCGGAGCTGAGGGGCCAGCTGGAGGCTGCGCAGCAGCGTGCTGCGGCGGCTGAGCAGCGCGCAGTCGAAGCGGCCACAGGGGCTGGCAGCGGCGCTGCGAGTGCCGCCGCGTCACCGACTGCTGCAGATGTGGCGGCAGCGCTGGAGGCGGCGGAGGCAAAGCGCCAGCTGGACGAGCTGCAGGCACGGGCCCCCCCCCCCCCCCCCCCGTTATCGACATGCATCTGTCCTTGCCGGCATTCCCTGTTGGCTGTCAACACAAGGACACTCGGGTAGAGCAGTTCACCGCTCTCATGTACCGTGAGCGAACTTATCCTGACGCATCCTGGGCCTGCCTGCACCCCGCACCCTGCTGCAGGATGACGTGGCGATGATGCAGGAGGCGCTGGAGACGGCGGCACTGCGGGTGCGTGGGCAGCGCATGGTGGGCAGACGAGGCTCCTGCTGCGGTTGCACCATGCTTATGCGGCCTTTGGTTGCTGCAGACGCACTGCCTTGACGGCAGGCAGAGGGGGGGGAGCATGCAGAAGGTGTGTTGTGTCCTCCGGCCCATGTGCCAGCTGCCACATGTTTTTGCGCGTAGGTGCGCTCGCGTATGTAGTGCCTCCCCTTGCTGCCTGCTGCTGCTCCAGGCGGCAGGGGACATGTATAGGTCGCCCCACCCACCGTCGTGCTAGCTAGCCCTGCCTGCTCATAATCCATCCCCCGACTCCGCTCTGTCGCGTCCGCGTCCATGCCCTCCTGCTGCAGCTGCAAGCAGCAGAGGAGCGCGCCGAAGCAGCCGTCACCCGAGCGGAGGCTGCAGAGCAGAGGGCGGCACGCTGCGGCGGCACCTGGCGCAGGCGGAGGGCCGGCTGTCGCTGGTAGAAAGCCTGGAGGCTGAGGCGGCAGGTGGGAGGGAGGGGGGGCAGGCGGGGCGGGCCCACGACGCACCACGCTGCTTGCTGCCCGCCTGCTGCGCCTGCTGGTCCTCACATTCGCGCCACTTTCCAAAGCCACACACACACACACACCTGCTTCTGTCGCGGCCCCCTCTCCCCCTGCAGAGGCAAAGGAGCGTGCCGGGCTGGCGGAGCAGCAGGCGGGCGAGCTGCAGGAGCGGCTGAGGGAGGCGGCGGCAGAGGCGGATGCGCAGCGGCGCGCTGCAGAGAAGCTGCAGGAGGAGTTGGACGTGGCGCAGGCGGCGGCGCAGGCGGCCGCGGCAGCGCGCAGAAACGGCGGCTGTTCAGGGGTGAGCCGCTGAGCATGGCAGCAGCAGCCATGGTTGAGCACTGGACTGTGCACTAGCACCGATGCCAGGGCGGATGCTCATGCATGTAGCTGATGCGTACAACTGGAAGCACGGGCCTCGTTCACCCCCGCCTTTGAACGCCCACTGCTGTGCAGGCAGCAGCAGGCGGACAACGCCGAGGTGATGGCAGAGGCACAACAGAAGATGGCCGCAGCAGATGCAGCGCTGGCTGACGCTGCCGCCAAGCAGGCCGAGGCGGAGGCCCAACTGGCGGCAGCGCAGGAGCAGGAGGCGGCAGCTCAAGAGCGGGTGTCGGCGGCAGAGGCCCGGGCGGCGGCAGCGGAGGAGGAGGCCGAGCGGTAAGGGGAGGCGCTGCGCTCGCTGGCGGTGTGTGCAGTCGCAGTTGTGCCTCTGCCGATTGCAAGCAAGACGGCCTGCACCTGGCCTCCCTGCCCTCTCTGCGCTGCTCACAACCCCAGCGCCCTCGCGCATGTGCAGAGCACGCACCGAGGACGAGCACCGGCGCCACAAGTTTGCCCTGGTCAGCCAGTCGTTTGCCAAGAAAGAGGAAGGCCTGCTGGCTCGGGTGGAGGTGGCGGAAGCGGCGGCGGCACAGGCAGCGGCAGATGCAGCGGCGGCACGTGAAGAGCAGCAGCAGGCGGCAGCAGAGGCCGCGGCGGCGCAGCAGCGCCTGCATGCGGCAGCAGAAGAGGCGGAGGCAGCGGTGGCGGCAGCAGTGGCGCCGCTGCAGCAGCAGCTGGCTGCTGCTGCCCAGCAGCAGGTGGCTCAGCAGCAGCGGGCGGCGCAGTGTCAGGAAGAGCTGGAGGAGACTGCAGAGGAGGCAGCACGCCTGTCGGCGAGCCTTCAGTTGGCACGCCAGGAGGCGTTGAGCCTGCAGGCGCAGCTGCAGGCAGCAGGCAGCGAGCGTGCTGCGGCGGAGGAGCAGGTTGCAGCGCTGCAGCGGCAGCTGGAGGAGCTGCAGGAGCGCTCCCGGCAGCTGCAAGAGGCTGCCGGGCAAGCGCAGCAGCCGACCGCGGCAGCCGCGGCCGACGGCGGCGCCAATGGTGTCACGCAGCGA